>NHNU01000021.1:0-415065 GCA_002785985.1 Microcyclosporella mali | reverse complement strand
ACTGGAGCGGCGGAAGCACTACCACTCGGCACCTTGCTGCCAGAGCTGATCGGCCTGCTGCTGTTCGGGACTGGAGCTGCGGTAGCACTGCCACTTGGAAGTTTGCTGCCGCTCAGCGACGACGAAGCTGGCTTGCTACGGGAGCTAATGGGCATGCTGCTGTTCGGGACCGGAGCCGCTGTAGCACTGCCACTTGGAACTTTACTGCCTGAGCTAAACGGCCTGCTGCTGTTCGGGACGGGAGCAGCAGTGGCACTGCCACTGGGAATCTTGCTGCCGCTTAGCGACGAAGCTGGCTTGCTTCCGGAGCTTACCGGTCTGCTGCTGTTCGGGACTGGAGCAGCAGTGGCACTACCACTTGGAATCTTGCTGCCGCTTGGCGATGAAGCTGGCTTACTTGCACTGCCAGAAGAGACCGCTTTGCTTCCGGAGCTCGTAGGTGGTCTGCTGTTTGGCACTGGAGCCGCAGTAGCACTGCCACTAGGAACCTTGCTGCCGCTCGGTGGTCTACTGTTTGGCACCGGAGCCGCAGTAGCACTGCCACTAGGAACTTTGCTGCCGCTCGGTGGTCTGCTATTCGGCACCGGAGCCGCAGTAGCACTACCGCTTGGAGATGACGCTGGCTTGCTTCCAGATGGCGCAGATGAATTTGGGACGGGAGCCGCAGTAGCACTGCCGCTCGGAACTTTGCTTCTGCTGGACGTCCTGGTGTTTGGTACTGGCAAGGCAGTCTCGCTACCGCCGCCAGCAGAGGAAGGCTTGCTCGGCCTCACGCTGGGAACATTGGTCGGACGAGAAACCGAGGGCTGCGACGAGTACACTGGTGGGTATGGGTATGGATTATACGAGTACGGGTTGGACGGGTAGCTTGGGGGTCGAGAGGGATAGTTCGATGGGTAGCCTGATGGATAACCTGGCGGGTAGGATGGCGCGGAGAACGGTGGAAGCCTGTCAGTAAACGTGAATCCTGGCAAAGGGGCAGATGCCGGGACGTCTACGAGTTTACGGCCAACTGGGAGTCGTGGGCCGCCATATGCAAAGGCTGCCGGCTTAGCTCGCTTTTCGAGGCGGACTGCTGCCGTCGAGGTCGATGTCGAATAGTCTTCGGCAGCATCTTCAAAGAATTTCACTGCGGGTGCGGTTGTAAAGACCTCTTGTTCGTAGTACTCTGCTGCCGGCGCGGCGGCACGAGGAAGCTCGGGTTCTGAAATGCAGACGGCGACTCGAATGGCTGTGGCGAGTATCGCCAAGGTTGAGTAGTGGGAAGGCATGGGGAATTATGCGGGGAGCTTAGTATCGTCAAAGTAAATAACAAAAAGGCCGAAGCCTGAAACGAACGTGAATGACCTTTGGTCAATGGGTTGGATAGAAGAAAGAAGGAAGAAGCGAGATAGTGAGGTAAAAGGACGAGAGGAACGAGGTGCTCATGATTTCTGTCGACACTCACGTGGAAATGATAGGGATTGGAGCTGTGTTAGGGGAACCACAAGGAGTGTGCCTAATCTTGCTGGTGCCATGGGTCCGGTGAGATGTCCCAGATGCCCCAAAATTATGGTGATGCTTCTGCTGGTAGTATCCCAAACAGCGGGAATAGCGTCGAGCCCAATTCGGCGTTTCTGCCGCCATACGTGAAATAACAACATCATTTCGCAGTCTGTAGCACATCAATGGGCAGTATGTGCTGGCTGCGGTCGGAGACCCCATCCACGATCGCGCTGTATCGTGGGTATAGCTTGTCCTGGAGGTAATGGCAATGCTCGTCGTCTACGGGACGCATCAATGACTGTCTGGACTCAGCGCACGCTCGTGCAACGCAAATGTCCGGTACGGCGTTGATTGCGCTGGAGCAGGGGAAAGGGGCCTCAACGAGAAAGTGCGGTTGATGCTAACGATGGAGTGAGACATCCACGGATCCGAGTGAGAGTAGGAAGCGAGTGTTCCGTGAAGTTGCAAAACTCGCCGGGGAAGCAGCAACACATCCGACGCATGGACCAGCCGACGCTCCTGCCTGAGGCACAACGCTCGGTCATCCCGTCGTTCGTTCGCCCACCCGGTTCTCCGCCATGGTCTATATATGAGCCAAGCTCCATCGCGCGCGGCCTATAATCCTCGAGAGCTTCTGCGCGCGTGTAAGTCACGATAGTGTGCGGTCAAGGGCATCTTCGTGGGCTGCCAGCATCAATGGGTGATGTCTATGATCAAGCACTTGCCTGCAATGATTTGCCAAGGGCGAAGGACTCCAATCACTCATCAGCACTCTTCCTGTCGATGCGTCTTGTACGGGCCGCTTTGTTCAAAGTATCGCTGCGGATTGACTTGTGCACTCGCATCGACGGCGATTGAATGCGTATGTCTTCCGCGGCTGGCCAGGATATGAGTAAAGTTGTACTGCATGCCGAGTCAAAAAGCACCTCGAGGCCAAGCTGATCGATGCGAATTGAGTCATTCTCAATGATGGTGAACGTGAAGACGCGCATTTGTGGCTTGACCGGCACGTCGAAGGAGGCATCGTCTTCGAGAGCCTTGGCGCGAGCCTCGTGACGGCATTAGCTGCGTAGTATCGCATGATGTGTCAAGATGGAGACCTATTAGACGTGCCTTGATCATTGATCACTTCGCTTGTTTGAGATGAGAACTGAGAAATCACGATATCTGGACCTCAAGTGGTCGGCGGAGAGTCGATGAACGATTGCGAGGCTTGAATTGTGGTCCCGCCAGAGGGTGCAGGCCGTTTTGATCTTGACGTATACAGCATATGCATTCTCATTGACTCATAGACCTTGACTCTACCAATGCCTCGTGCCTGGCGCTCCCTTGACAAAGCTCGTGTCAATATCGCTAGTCGTCCAACCACCGTAGAAGTCGCCTGGCTGCGGCTCAACTCTTTCGCCATCCACATAGCAATCCCAAGGCCCAGCATAGAAGCTCAAATAGTCCTTGATGTCCTTGAATCCTCCTGTCGGATTGTCGTACGACCACAGCCTGCTGTTCACCACTTCCCCTGTGGAAGGATTCTTCAAGTCATAGTATGACGCTCTTCCCTTCCATTCGCAGAAGCTACTATTCGAGTTCTTGACCAAAGGGATCTTGATGGATGAGGGAGGAAGGTAGTACGTAGGTGGGTGGAAGGTCTCTAAGACCCAGTATGCATCCTTGGTATCGGCAATGAGATGGTCGCCCCATTTCACTTGCAAATGGCGTGGCGTCTTCTCACACAATGGAGGGCGAGGGAAGTTGTGCGGACTCAGCTTTGGTTTCGCACTGGAGGCCATGTTTCTTCGTAGCATCTACTCCCACAAAGCGGTGTTGATGGCGAAGAGCGAGCGTGAATATCGACGTCGTCATTACTAAAGACGTAACGCCTGCGTGCCTGAGGCCGCAAGTGAAAATGCCCGGCCACTTCTTCGCGACGGACCGATACTGATCACGGATCAACACACATCGCCTCACTCGCTCAACTTTTGAGTGGAGTCCTATTTGTAAGCTGCCGACGAGCATCGTCATCAGAGGACGTGAGACATGATATGCGACTGCTCTCCGCCATTGCAGTGTTGACATAATGAGCATATCCTCAATCAAACATCAGAAACTATATCGTTTCCAGACCATCATTCTGCCGTCCAACACACCTCGTCACTAAACCAGCAGCATGTCTTCAGATCGTCTGTTCAAGCCGCTCAAGCTAGGAAGTGCCCAATTAGAGCATCGCCTAGTCATGGCCCCATTGACACGCTTCCGAGCTGACGGACAGCACGTTCCCTCCGAATATGCAAAGAAATACTACGAGCAGCGAGGCTCTGTTCCCGGAACTCTTCTTATCACAGAGGCGACCTTCATCTCTCCAGAAGCAGGCGGCTACAAGTCGATCCCAGGCATCTGGAATGAAACACAAACCGCCGGATGGAAAGAAATCGTGGATGCTGTGCACGCGAAAGGATCAGTGATCTACATGCAGCTCTGGGCACTCGGACGTGTTGCACAGGCGAAAGTACTGCAAGAGGAAGGAGGCTATCGAGTGAGGAGTGCTAGCGCTATAGCTGTGCCCTCTGACCAGGTCTCTGTGGGCGCTACCACCACTGTCCCAGACGCGTTGACCGAAGAAGAAATTCAGAAGTTCGTCGCAGACTATGCCGCTGCGGCGAAGAACGCTGTCAGGGCTGGCTTTGATGGCGTTGAGATCCATGGTACTGACCGCCACACTTCGCTGGTTTCAGCTGCAAACATGCGTACTAACCATTTCCAGGTGCTAATGGCTATCTCATTGACCAATTTTGGCAGGACGTGAGCAATCAACGCTCTGACTCTTGGGGCGGCAGTATCGAAAAGCGCTCGAAGTTTGGTCTGCAGGTCACGAAAGCCATCATTGAAGCTGTTGGTGACAGCAAGAAAGTTGGCATGCGGCTGAGTCCTTGGGGCTCCTTCCAAGGCATGCTCATGGAAGACCCTGTGCCGCAGTTCACTTACGTCGTGCAAGAGCTCAAGAAACTCAATCTCGCATATCTCCACTTGGTGGAGAGTCGACTTTCTGGCAGCGCTGCAGATGGCGTATACAGGTCTGCGGAAGATGGCACGACGGAGCTAGATCCTTTCGTGAAGGCTTGGGGCGAGGATGCTCCGGTCATACTTGCGGGCGGATATACGCCCGAGAAAGCTAGGCGAGTCGTGAACGAGCAGTATACTGCCGACAACGTCGCGATCGGCTTTGGAAGGTACTTCATCAGTACACCAGATCTGCCTTTCAGGGTGAAGCATGGTCTTGAGCTGAATCGTTGGGATCGGCCTTCTTTCTACACGCCAGGACCAGGTGGATATACTGATTATCCTTTCAGGTGAGTCTACAACAAGACGATGTGATTTCTTTATAGTATGCTGACTTCTGGATAGTGAACAGTTTTTAGCTCATGAGAACAGCCGGCTGTAAACAATGTGAACCACCGAAAGCCCCGCATAGACAATCGCCTCGAATGGCCTTATGCCAAATCCGCGATATTCTGACATAGAGCTGCTTCTGCAGCACTGTTGACCGGCTGGTCACGGGTATAGTAAATATTGAAAGATTCGCTCCGCCTCCTTCTATGACGCGATTGCCACGACCGTCTCCTGCTTGCACATTGGCAATGATCCACTTTGTCAGCTTTCCACATATTACAGGTAAGGTAAGTAAAGCAAGACCAGCTCAGGAGTGGAAATGCTATGGTCTACAGAGACCTCATCGTCAGCAAATATGGTCAATTGGTATCCGACAAGACAACTCACGCTGACCCAGGCCGTACATCCAAGCGCTAACGGCAATGTGATACACAATGTCACACATCCAACGAAGATCGTGTTGATCGCGATCAACACTGAAGTGCGACCCCAAATTCGTATTGGTGCAGGTGGACCGTCAATGAGATATCGTCTTCGAGTGCAGTATTGACAGTAACGTGGTCGAGATGGCCATGTCGCCCAGGGATCACCCGTATGGGTGAAACTGCCGTAGGATGGGAAAGAGGTGAATTTCATGGGTTTAATCGAGGAGTCGGCCGTCGATGGGCGCGAGGAGGAGGACTGGACATTGTTGTAGTGGCCCTCGTTGCAGCGTCGTCGGTAGTCACGCACTAGGTCGGAAAGTCAGACAGGACTGGAGAGAAAAATTGGTTGGGCCAAAGACTAACAAAGATCCTCGAGGATTTTAGACGACGATCGTCTGACTGCCAGATGTCTGCCATCATCATCGTCGTCCGAAGAAGCCTCACGGCCAGCTGAAGAAGGCTCTCGAAGCCCATAGCCAGAAAACCGGGACATATGCGTGTCGCTGCGCGCAAGAGGCTTGCCCGGATAGACATCTGGGTAGTAGACTGGAGTGCCATGCGCTGCAGGATCGAAAGAGCCGGGTGAGATTCCTTCGATCGGGCTTACAGGCGAGGCAGTAGTTGCGTTGCTGAAGGTGCGGCCACATTCCAGTGATGGCAGGGCCTTCGATGCTTTGGCAGCGGTTGCGGCGTTGTAGGTCAGCAAGGGCGTGTGGTCATTGTGCATTGGCGGCTCTCGTCGGCACGACATGCTAACTGAGCCCGATCTTACGGTGATTGGGATCTTGAGCTGTATTGGATTGATTGCCTGGTCCTCGTCGTTGTGCGAGTAAGACATGATTGTTGTGGCAATCTGGTTGAGGAAGGTCGGCGGGTTGATCTGTATCGAGACCGGGAAGAGAAGAGAGCGCGTTGCGAACCCATCATATCTATCGAACGCATTATGAGATTTTACTTTGGTGAACTTGTCATTGGCCAAGAGGTGTTGCTTAGTAGCAATGTATGCAGAGCACCCTGTATGGTAGAGGGACTTGGATAGAGGGGCTGGCTTTTGCGTCCATATGGTTCTTGAAAAGTCTATATCCAGTCATCATACATTGATCGTAGAACGTGTTATCCCTAATAACAATATAGCTAGCAGACTTGTGTAATTCTAGCTGCACTCCAGTGCAGGCAATAAATAACCACTAGAAGCACCGTCATGAACTTGCAAAGCAAGGCCGCGATGTCCTCTGGTAGAAAGGTCTGGTAGGCTTGGGAGAGGTGAGTTTCATAAGAAGCAGGCAGCCTCAAAAGTGGGCAGTAGACACAGTCATTGTTGGGGCAGTAGTGAATGCAGGGCAAGATCCTTCTGATGATTGGCTTGAATATATTGGAGTACTCGTGTTATTAATGGATCAAATTGATTGTCTTGTGAGTGTAAGTTCTTGCGCTGGTGCCAAGGGCAGGCACTGGTCTCTGGCTTCCACACGATGGCGGATTGTGCCGTTGGCGTGGGTAGCCTTATTGGACGTGCGGGTCTCTACCGATGGCCCTTCTGAATTTCGCTGATGAGCTCGAAATGGTCGTGTCGTTGATTGGATGTATTGCGACGCAATTGTTGTTGCTGGTGAAAGTCTCAGTGAACTCCATTGTAGATTCGATAAAGACATCCAGAGAAATACCTAGAACAGCTACATGGTGCGACGTTCTATCTCAGATCACTCAGCACTGCAGCGACTGGCCGGCTGAAACATCACTTATGTAACGACACTGCACACTCACGAGACGTGAGAAAGTTTCACGTGAGGGGGAGACTTCCAGCTACAGAGCTCAACCGTACAAATTGGCCAAGCGCATCGTAAGTGGATGAGTCACCGCATGACTCCGATGGAATAGAGCTGCATGTGGTGAAGGAGGAAGACTGACATTGGAAGTGCAAGTGAGGTCGACAGGCAAGATTGGTGATGGTCCGTGCAGCGTCGGTCTCAGGCTTCTTTATTTGGCATTGATGCGATAAGTACGCATTGCAGCTTCGTGAGTGTGTACCTGCATTAATATCGGCTCTCCAACGGCATAATTCGCGGTTCTTGTTATATGACAGGCTGCAGACGGTCTTAACGATGCTCGTGAGAGCAATCGACATGTTTTTCTGGCTCCAATGCGCTCTCAAATTGACCCAGAATCACGCAGGCTTTCCTCTAAGTCGCAATCCTTGCTGGACATAAGGCAACGACCGCGACAGGCATGCAGAAAGAGCTTGAATACCAACTTATGCTCTTAGCACCTCACCCTTTCTCTGGTGGCACGTCAGCCGAATCGTGTCACGGAGGCCTCATGTCTGAGAACTGAGCCGCTATCGACCAGGGGATGGCTGTGGTCCCCATTGGAATAGGATGCTCAACTTGGCTAGAAGTAAGACTGAAGCATCGAGGACATTGCGGATCAGCAAACAAGAAAAGCCAGGAGGCGTAAATATCGAACACTCGCTTGAGAGATGGCACAGATGGCATGGGAGAGGGTGGAGCACCGCATCCCCGTGTATTGGGAAGCGTCAACCTACCACTGAAGCTACCGCCGGATGCCGTGTTCTTGTGACCTGAAGCTCATATATGTGACCGTGGCCGTACGACTGCTAGGAGAACCACCGGCGATCACGAGTCTGATGGCCACTGTGCATCTCATGGATCCAGGAGCGAATCCGATTGAGACGGCGCCGCTGTGCTTCCGTCAAGAGCTGCACGCGCCGCGTCTGGCGGTGTTGTCACAATGACCAATCTTGCAGAGTGAGAATGGGAGCAATATACTTGTGTGGCACTATTTCTTGCGTGATTCCGGACCTTCTTGATTCAGGAAGCACTCCTGCGTCTCTGGCCGCTGTCTTCTGCAAGTGTTCATTGCGCAGGTCACATGTATCCTTTGGGTACTTCTGCCAACACGACGTCTTTGTGTTGGTAGCATCTCCGGTACATATGCCGATCATTTACTATCCGAGGTGTGGTAAGCTTTTCCGCCCAACTTAACTTTTGTGGACAGTCATCGCACTACACAACGGAGGTGCTACAGCCAGATACCCCTTCAAGTCTTGGAGAATGACGAACATGATCGACGGCTCACCCTCTTCTGTCCTTGACCGCTCGGAAACGTTTGAACCCGCCTTCAACCTGTACTGAAAACTATCTGCGAATCAGATAAGATTACCATTACCTAGCTGTTTCACTGGACACCTTCAGCTTAAGCTTTTAGACTTGTTGTTGAGCTTGTTGCACTTCCTCGCTGGAACCGGTCCCGGAAATGCACATATATGTCGCAACAGCACAAGAGTCAGCGATGCAGGACGTTTATGGCACTGAAGTCGCGGCGACATCGCACGCCTGCAGGACAATCACGGGCTGTCATAATTAGAGCTCGTCGCCCATGGTAGGTGGTCTCCATTCTAGCCTGCTCTATTCTCGAAACGAAACCTTTGTCGCTCTCGTGTATTCGAATACACGAGTCAAGTACTCCAACAACAGCGCCAAGATTCCTACAATGGGGCCACCAGCCGACTCCATCATGGAGGCCCACGGCATTCTGAATAGTGTAGCATGGGCTGTCCTTGCACCTCTCGGCGCTATTCTCATACGCGTCGTCCCTTCGAAGAAAGCATGGATTATTCACGGCGGCGTCATGATCTTCACCTTGCTGGTCTTTACAGCCGGCTATGGTATGGGCCTGGCGAAAATCCTCGCCCACGGCAGCCACGTGAGCTACTGCAGTCAAAGCCTTCCCTTCTACGACCGAACTAATACATAGTAGGTTGGTCAATCTGCTCACTTCCTGCTCGGCACCATTCTCTTTGCCATGGCCTGGTTACAACCGTTCATTGGCACAGCCCACCACTACCTCTACAAGATGACTGGCAAACGCAGCCTTCTCTCAGCGATGCACGTCTTCTTCGGTCGAATCTTCATGTTGATAGGGGTCATCAATGGCGGCGTGGGTCTTTTGCTCGCGAAGAATTCTTCGAGGGCGGAGAACATAGCTTATGGGACTGTGGTCGGTGTTGTGTGGACTGCTTATGTGTTGGTGAGTCTGCAGATGGAGGTGAGAAGACAGCAGAAGGGAAGCGTAAAGACTGGCAGCTTTTCCGAGAGCGAAGTCAGCCGGGAAGAGAAGAGCATTGAGAGGAAGGGGTGAATGAGAAGTGTCTTTGAGCTTTGTCAGGGTGGGGCTGCAGGTTCACAGGAATAATGAATGTCTGTTGTGCACACTGTGTGGACTAAAGAAACATAAAAGACTGAACGATCAGGCAGGGCCCGGGGAGAATGTGCTTGGTCTCAAACGAGCAAGATATGGCTCATGTTGCATCTTCATGTCAGCACTGACACGCTAGCGCTGAATCGCTGTTTGCTACTGCCATGAGAGTCTCATCCAGCTTGATCTCGTTGATATTCTTCTACATCTTCTTCTTTGCCATGTGGCTGGCTCAACCCTTCAGTCCTTTACTTGCGCACGAAAAGATGGCCGAAGCAGAAGTCATCGACATAGCTCCAGATGGAGACGTCGTCTTCATCAGCACTCGTCACCCCAGGACCTAGCAGGCCACTTCGTATGTTCAAAGGTCTGTATTGCATATGTTATCGCAGCCGCTGACCGTAGATAGCCTCCGCATCCGAGTCACGTCCAGCGTCGTCAGCAACGCCTCTTCCGTCCTCAAAGTCGTGCTCAGTCAAAGGGTCAAAGAAGACACCTCGCTCGCCACCAGCGGCTATGTCGAGATCGCCCGGCCAGATGACAGCCCTGACGCCATGCTCATCTTACTCAACGCCTTCCATCTCCGCACCTGTGCTCTACTGTCTTCGCCGAACGTTGGAGATCTCCGGACCATGAGCAATATCGTCGACAAGTACGACTGTGGCGAGGCTGTATCTTCCCTTGCGTATGGCCGGACTCACATGCTGCTCGAAGCGCGAGACGCTGCACAGCTCCACAAACTGCTCCATGCCGCCTATGGCTTCTGCCAGCCGGAAATATTGGACAAGGTTGGCAGGATGCTGGTGTTCTGCAGTGAGGAGTCTGTGGCCAGAGATACTGGCGAGCTTGCTCTTGTTCTCAGTAAATCAAGGAAAGTTAAGTGAAAGCCGCAATGATGCTGACACTGGACCAGACGCATCGGAGATGAAACGACAGCGTGGCATCTTGGACCTGATACCATTCATCCAGGGGCCAATGAATGTGACCTGTCCTAAAACATCTTGCGAAGCTGTCACAGAATTTGGCAGTCGAATGCCGACAGCGCTTAAAGAAGGCGGATTTTGGCAAGCTCCAGGAATTGGGTGGAACCATAGCTTGAACACGACCTCTCAAATGTTGCGTATGCAACACTTCGACACTACTATCTCCAATATTGAAGCCTGTACCTGGGGCACCTGTCCAGTAGACACCGATGTTGACCAGCAAATCGACGAATATCTGGTTACGAGGGAGAGCAATGTCCCAAGATTGTGTTTGGCATGTGTCAAGTCCCGGGCTGGCATTTTCAAATCCGAAGGCTGCATGGAGCACTCATGGTTCAGCTTTGAGACGGGAGCTGCGCATATTGGATCAAGCAAGAGCAACAGAGACCGAACTCGCCTGCCCTGTAACTGGCAGCGCAAGAGCATGCCACTGCGCAAGAGCACAGTGATTTGGGGATGATCGCAGGGGAGTATGCCAAAGTAAACCTACTCCTGGACCATGGCACATCATGGTCTCGCTATCCTAAGAAATAGTTCAAGCTTCGTTCAACCTGATCTGCCTGATCCTCCCTAAAACATCACTTCCAGAACGCCACCCTGCCACTCCTCCTCAACAGTCTCAAAAACAACACCATGCCTATGAACACCCTGAACCACCGATTCGCGAACTTCCCTTCAAGCTCCTTCAGGCAACGGCTGATGGTGGCAGTGCTGATGGACTGCCTCGATGCTAATAAGCCTGTTTGACGAGGTCGTCAATATGATGAAAGAATTTGACATCAAGCGTGAGTGGAACGCTAGACCCACATAACAAGGCGTTGATCTCAGCTCTCAACAAAGACTATAGGAAGGTTCTTCAATTTCTCCACACTACTCTGGGACTCACTCTTCACACGCGCCTACACGAATTCCACCCCAGCCACCGGACCTTTCCTGGACGAAGGCCTTCGATCCACAAATTCCCTCACTTTTGCCCTCGCCTCCTCGTTCTGGAACATCAAAGGTTCCGCGGGAGCTGTCTGAGGTCTAAGCAGAGTATCATGCGACATGATCCCAAACTTCGAGGTGTTCCCAAATCGCTTGAACCCCACAAACTTGCTTATCTCCTCTCGAGCAAGCTCCTCTTCGGTGAGCCCAGGACAGTACGAACGGAGTCTACTGTCGCGAAGGTTGAGAGAGATCAAGAGGTGGGAGCCTCGAGATGATGTTGAATGTGTGGGCAGCTCATGAACCTCCATGACTTCGGCGATACTCTTCTCTTCGGCTTCGCGCTGCGCATACTTATCCAGATCCGCCTCCACTACACGCATGACTGGATGGGGAAGGTCGGCATTGCCTTCGCCATCGAGAGGAGCAGACAGGCGCCGATTGTTTCCGTAGCTCTCGCCGAAGCGCAACCTCGGGAAGAGGCGTGATACGAGACCTTTAAGAGTCGGAATGCACTGCGAGACTGTCAGGATTTGATTGACGAGGAAGATGATCGCACTCACGGAACAAATTATCCCTATATTCACCTCCAAGCTGCTATAGGTGGCAGCCATTGGATTGTCCCAACTGGTATCCGTAGACTTCGAAATGACATATAGGGACTGTAGTCGTAAGATCGAAATGGCGCAGACGATGGCTCCGAGGCTGAAGACCGCCATCAGAATGCTCTTTTGTTTCGCTGGTAGACGAAGTGTTCTCAAAGTAGGAATTGGTAGTACCGTAGTGGCGATGTCAGTGAGGATATTGACAGCAGCATTTGCAAACCTGGAGTCCAGTCAGACATCGTGCGGAATCATGCTGATTCGTTAAACCAGGCCTACCACACAACCAATCTGTTCAAGCAGTTCCCCTCAATCTCGTGGTCCCAGAACGAGTTTATGGGCGTGCAGGCAAGAACAGCGCTGAAGACAGCCCAAAATGTCCAAGCGGTGATAATACCCATTAGACAGTACGCCGCCTTTCGGGAGCCGCAACCTTCAGGAAGTATGCGAAGATATTGGTAGAGAACGGAGACCTTGACAGCCCAGAGTGCAAGATAGTAGATCCAGACAGACGCCCAGAACCATCGAAGAGACATAACTCCGTCCTGCATGGTCAACTTGTCCTCATGCTGGCCCATGCCGTATACGACTGTGACTGATTTTAGCATTACTAGACCACATGAATCAACAAGAGTTGATCTACCTTGCTCACACATGGTGACAGTCAATGCCACAGAGAGCAACTGGACACCCTATCAGCAGGATGCTGGCGCGTGTGGTACGGCCTCGAACTCACCAGCCCAATCGCTATGAGAAGGTCGTCAACGCCAGCATTCTTGACGATGAGTTTCCTTGTGTATATGCGCGATGTGGTCAGAAAGCCAGCGATGGCAGTGAACGTGGTGATGATGATGACGACTGTTGCGCCCGACGCATGGCCGCCAGATACCATCCTGTATGGCAGACGGACCTTAGGAGTCGTCGGTGGGTTGTGCTGTGCGACACCAGGACTTAGATGGGGTTCAATGCCGCAATAGAGACCGAACCTAGTAGGCTTGTGAGGCGGACGTGTATTAATATTTGCGTATGTATATGCGGTGATTCTGCTTTATTGTCGTTCCGCTAACGAGTAATAGATATGAGTTGTCGGACCGGCGACCTGACCATAGAAAGAGAACAAATGCTTGAGATTAATGCTGCTCGCAAGGACAAAATATAGCATGAGGAGAGGAGAAGGAGTCACAGGCATAATAACTATACTCTCATGTTCGCGCCTCACCGTTGTATGATCCTTGTTCGAAGGTCGAAGTATCATTTTCTGAACCTTTTGCGCCATCCAGAAGTTTAGCCAGTCTGCTGATGGGTAGACTTTAAGCGGGAGTCGAGATTTTCCTAAATATGCCATCTCCACTGCCCATCAGACAACGTTTGGTCTACAGAGCGGTGCCGGGTGCCCTGATCATGAGGCTGTCTTGGTGCCCAAGCACATAAAGGGGAGGCGTCGACGGGAATACAACAGTGATCGACACTTGTCTCCTGCAGAAAAATTACCACGCCTGCACCTTGGGCTTTACTGCATCTGGCCACTGCTCGAGGATCTCCCACCGCCAGCTTCTGTTCTCTGGATCTTTCTGTTGACCCATTATAGTGATAGCTCCAGCGGGATGTAAACTTGTTCCTGGAGCCGAATTGAGACTGTACATGTGATCGTCGTGGAACACTACAAGGTGAACCCTGACCTGGAGGGTTGAGTCGAGTTGATAGGTGTCCGGGTGAGAGCGGATTGACTTCAACGGCTGTCGGACACAGTAACGTTCGCCCCACACGCACCGCATGACCTCAAAGGTGCCAAAGATTCATGGATGGCAGCTGTCAAAAAAGTAGGTACGGCGCATCATCGCCCCCTGGCTTTTTGAAGCAGAATTCACCTGGGCTGATTTGGAAGGCGGACAAGATCAGAGCTGGCACGGAACATTTCCTTAAACGCTGTCTCAGCGTACGACTGCCGCCGTAGGAATTTCGCTCAGCCAGCGCGCATGAGGAAGCACATCGCAACCATCGAGCAGATCGTTCTTGCGATGATGTGAGGAAAAGGCTGGGTATAGTGATAAGATCCTGGAGCCATGTCTGTATGTCACACAGGAGAGGTCGACTTCAGGAACCCAATTCCCGAGGCCCCGAACCTTACTGAAACGCCTCTGCAATGTCAACCAGAATCTCTATCAGCTGTTTTCTATCAGCCGAAAGTCTAGCAGCCCGATCCGAGGGCTCAGCAAAAGAATTACTTCAAAAGTTTGGCCATCTCGCGTCAAAGGACTGTATGCTGATCCCAGGTGACAGGAACATATCCCTAAATGCTGGCGCATCAGCGGTACACGATAATTATGGGGAGGTTTGTCATCCCTTGCACAGCCATGCCTGCTCACGATACCGTATGACCGTGCAATGCATAGCACCAGTTGGACAGGTGGACGGAAGAAGATCTGCCAATAATGGGATCTGATACATGCTTTCCACACACATTTGAACGTTACCACCCCTGCGGTATTCTCGGCTTCCCGCTCTCCGCAACCTCGCTCTCGTACTCCACCACGAAGTACTTCTGGATCTTGTCCGGTGATGCAAGCCGCTCCCGACTGCTGCTTCTCGAGCGGTGAAAGGACTTCTTCCTCCCATTGCCGTGATTACCCACGATGGTGGTCACCGTTCGTCCTTGGTCCGGAGAAAGCTGATCCAGATGCAGAGATGGCGTGCGGAGACCTCTCGAATGCAGAGCATCCTGGTGACCACTGCTGCTCAGGCCAAATCGAGCAAAAGCCAGGCGGATGAGAGGGCGGAGAGTGGCAAGACAGCCCGCAGTGACGCCGACGCCAACCTCGACAGTCGTCCAAATGGCCACGCCGACTGTATTATACAGGAAATCTCCATTCCATCCCACGAAACTCTCGGATAGCGAACCAATATACGGTAGCCTTACGACGGTCGCTGTGCTGCCGATTGCAGCCAAGGCCAGTATCCCGGCAACCAATCTCTTCTGCCTGCTGCTCATCTGCAGGTCTTTGACGATCCAGATGGGCAAGAGAGCCAGCGTCCAGTCAGCAATGACATTCAGCGCCGACACACCATATGTCAGACCGATGATAATGTCTGGGTTGACGCAATGCTTATGCGTCGGATCGAGATCCCACCAGTCGTCTATCGGCCAGCATTGGAACACGATGACGAAGAAAAAGCTCATGCCGAAGACAGATGCCATGATCATGATGATGCGAATGATCCAGACGTGCAAACGCTGCGACGCGACGCGCAGGAGGAATAATCCGACTGAGACCTTGAGCAGCGAGGTCGACAGGGTGTAGAAGATCTCGCAGAAGAACCAGAACTGGCCAATCAGTCAGATGCCAAGTCTCGCGATGGTAGACAACTTACCGACAGTGCTCTTTGCGCTCTCCAAGACTCCAAATCATCTAGATGCTCGCCGGTACCATAGATCACTCCTCCGAGTTGGCTCGCGAGATATGCCGTGAAGAGCAGCTGCGTGATCAGCATAGTCCAGTCATCGATGCCGAAAGCTCGAAGCATTCCCGCTCTGACGAGCACTCGGAGGCTCACGGAGATCCATGAGAGAGCAAAGAAAGCGATATTGACCCATAGCACTGCCCTCCGCGCCTCGCTGTACATGGCGCCTGTCCAGTGTAATGTCACTCAATGAGAAACTGAAGAAGCTCAAATAATTTGGGACGGAACATCAGCCGGACCACCGATACCCTGCCTCTTCAAAGTGATCCAGTGCCAGAATCCGCTTGTGCCAGAAAGTACATTAGCACCGGCGTGGGCCAGACGATTATATGCCATGCATTCGAGGCCATTGCTCCCCCTTTGCTCCCCTTTGCTCCCCTTTGCGCACCCTGCCAGAGATCTCTCCCTTCTTGAACGCCTATGCAGGAACCAGTGCTCGGGGCGAGTCAAAAGATACGGCACCATGTCGGCACTCAAGTCTGCAACCTAGAGAACTGGCAGGGAACAAGCATACTCAAGACGGAGAAGCATCTAGAAGAAGACTTTTGGTGCCGGTGCGACGTCGGTTAAGCACGCCGCGAGTCATCCTGGACATAGGCGAAAAATGCCCACTGTTTGAACAGGCTTTTTCGGGTTAGCATGGAGCGGCTGTAGCCGAAGTTTCTTGCCGAACAGGGGACCGATGCAACGCACGTAAGTGAATCCGATCTCACTACCTCCTACTTGTGAGCTGCATTGCAAAGCTGCATTGCAGACACCGGAGGACATGAAACAGCAAAGAAACATTCGAGTATGCAGAAACAGTCTATTCGAGAGAACTGTACTCTTGGTAGTCGAGTTGTGAGAAACAACGCCATTGTCTTATGGCTCCTCACAATACTGTACCTTGCAAGGAAGAAAAACAGTAATTCACGCACGATCTACACCAGATCAAAGCACTACGGGAACAAACCAACCTCTCCCTCTTCAAAAGCACAACGCAAACTCCACGGCGTCCGCGACCCCACGCACGGATTCCACCAAGACTTAGCATACTCCTCCATCTCCTCCCAGCGCGCCAGCGGTCCCCACGCATCCACTTCCGCATCACGCAGCTGCACGATCAATTCGCGGTAAAGCCACCTCTCGTCTTCCAGTGTCAGAGTTTCGTCTTCGTAGCCTAGCGCGAGCCACCAGTGGTTGTTGGGCGTGCGGGTTTGAGCGTGATGCAGGGTCTGTTTGAGGAGATCGAGGCGCAGGCTATGAGGGAGAGCTTCGAGACGGAGTGTCGTCATGTGCTGATTTGCGGCGCGTTGGAACAGGTAAATGTAAGTGGATGCGAGCAGGAGGGGGGATGGCTACGAGGAGGAAAGTGTGGAGGGCCATGGTGGTTTTGGCTCTGGACTGGAGACTTGTTTCGGAATTGTGTTTCGCTTCGATCTCCAGGATAGACAGCCCCGAGGTAGGTTGATGGTTTTTTCGGTCTGGTGGTCAGCGTGTAAAAGTGCGTGAAGTTACTTATTCAAGCAGTCCCAGTTCAGGTCGATAGCAGCAGGTGTTTGGTTCTGTGCATACAGGAACACTCGCCTTCCTATGTATCGCATCATAAGAATCGTGTTGTTGTTCAGCACAATTGCATTTCTGTCACATACAATGCGTTTGTGTGGCGGACATATTCGTGCTTAGCAGTGTCGCCACTACGTTCCAGAATGGCTTTGTTCGAGGCCTCACGAGATTGTCCGTTGGTCGAAGAAACAATGTTGTCGTGTGTGCTAGACGCTCTCAATGTTTTCAGATGCCTTCGAGCTATCGCTATCCCTATCTACACCATGCCTCTGTCGCATCACAAATGACATTAGAACAACAGACGCTCATGCAATAATCAAAGTCACAGCTTCCTGTTCTTATGACTTTGGCTTCGTCTCCACACCATCGTATTCCCTGGACCGGATGTAGTCCAGCGTTCTCTGAAAGTGCTTTCTTGGACTCTCCAGACCACTGGCATTCTCGGTCGTATTCAAATTGGAGTGGATGAGTTCGACCAAGCCATTGAGGTATTTCGTCGTCACGGCATCGTTTTCCTGGTCGAAGTAGTAGACGTATCTGTTCAGGATCTCGACAAAGAGCTCGACTGAAACGGCAGTGTCCATGCAGGCATCTGCGACGCGCAAGGCACGCTGAAGACATTCGAGCACGCGTTTGCCGTCGCGGTATGGCTATCATCCGGTCAGCAGATGAAGTAGAATGAAATGATGATCTTGGTTGATCTTACCTCTTTGGCGCCTTCCTGCCTCTCTCCCTTCTCCACCGCCCACCAGAGATGACTTGCAAGGTACACCGCCCGACACTGATCCGGCTTCTTGAGCAACTTGCTCCCATGAAGCGCCGCCTTTGTGATAAGCGTATCATAGTTCTCCCTGCTGAAGCGGTCCGAACACCCAGACAGAGCACCAGCAATAATACAAATCGCTTGAAATTGTGACCTCGAATCAGAAATCGACTCCTCATAGACTGTAAAGGCCTGGGCAAAGTACTCGTACGCAACGTCTTCATTTTCGCATTGGCTCGCGACTTGACCGCAAGAGACAAATAGTCGCAGCACCAGATCCGGGACGCCAGGCGACGAGACACGGGTGTAGAGTGATGAGATGGTAGTGTGGATGAATTTGTACAGGGCGGAGGATTGTGTGGCAAAGTCGTCGTTGGAGAGATGTTCTCTTCGCTTGAACGAGCGAGCAAGCTTGAGTGACTGGGTGATGATGGCTGGCGTTGTGTACTTCGTTCTCTCACTGCCTTCTTGGAACGCGTTCTTTGTCGTCTGCAGCAGCTTGTATTGTGTGACATTGTCGGGTCCTTTAATGAGGTGCACTATTCGTGCGAGCCAGCCTTGCTCCTCGACGGTCTCATCCGTCTCGACGGCTCCTCTTCGCACTGGCCCGCCTGGGTAGCCCGACGAAGATTGCATACCCTCCTTGACAAGGACTGACAGTATCGAGAGCACGCCTTCGAGATGAGTCTGAGATGTTATTTTGGTTTCATTGCGCAGAATATTCCTCGCAACCTCCCCTGCCACAGCTCGGCGTGTTGGGTACGGTTGTTGCTGGTAAAGAGGGACGAAATTCGGCAGTGCCAATGCAGTAAAGAGGGAGAAATAGGCTTTCACTGGTCCGAGGAGAAGACTGAGCAGGCTCGATTGTGATTGTTGCGAATGGAGGTCAGCCGAATTTGTGAATCGTGCAACTTCTTTCGTAGCGTAGTGGAGGACCTGGTCGACATAGTCTAGCCGATCTGGGTAGATGTTGAGCGCCAGATTGACGAGAGACACCAGGAGGGCCGTAATATCCTGGATGGGTAGCCTCTGCACGCTGACGAGATGGACAACCTGTTCGTAGAAGACTTCAAACAGCTTGATATCATCTGGTATATCCTTCCGCTGTTTCGTATCGCCATTCGTCTTCGGCGCGTCCTCCTTGGATGTCGCATCTTGCTCGCCCTCAGGTTTCGCAGGATCTTCAGTCGTGGCTGTCTCGTCGCCATTTGTCGCTTCGCCATTCTCAGTCGTCTTCGCTGCAGCCTCTTCTGCTGCGGCTTTCGACACTTGCAGCTTTTCCAGCAACGCGGTCACCGACTCCTCTTCTGCCTTCTGCCGTTCCTGTGGAGCAAGCGTCTCTGCTTCCCTCGCAGCAAATGCCGATAGCCTGTCCATGAGCCCTATTACGATGGCCTTCACGTTGACATGAGGGTTCAGCCTTGCGGTCGCCGCCAGTAATTGGTCCAGAGTGTGCAGATGGAATTCATCCGGGAAGACCTGAGTAATGACCTCCAACAAGTACTCCTGCGCCAAGACATCCCGACACTGCACGACCTGTTCCAGCAGAGGTTGTAGTATGACATTCTTGTAGCTCTCCAGGTCCACCAGCTGGCTCAGCCGCACCAGGTTGCTGCCCACGAGCAATTGCAGTTCTTGTCGCTCCTTGGTCCGCTGTTCCCGCTCGCGCGAATGTCCCTGGTGCTGCAGCCTGACCCACAGCTTGTTCATCTCGACGAAATTGGTGAGAATGAAGCTGATGCTGTCCTGCAGGTTGCCCTCCGGCCCATCTCCATTTCCTGTAGGCAGCGAGTCTCTTGCCTGTCCGCTGAGGTAGTATCGCAAGAACAGACCACGTACTGGATGCTGTACACCACGGCTCATCTCCATCATATCCTTCATGATCTCCTTGACTGGTGCATCCTCTATGCCCATGTACACCGTTCCGACAGTGATCATCAGGTATAGTCGAGGTACAATGTTTCCAGCATACTGGACCAATTCGTATAGATCGGCGAGGTGGTTGACAGGGTGAGAGTCGCGCAAGTAGACGGAGAGGTGTCGCAGGGCATCAAAGACCGACATGTACAGCTCGTAGTACTGCTTGGGGCCCAGACTGCTAGTCCGCAATTCTGATACCAGTGTTGAGCTGCGGAGGGGTCGTTGCGGTCAGCGCTGTTCCTACTGTGAACATACTGCGGCTGTACAATTTCCTTACCTGCACTTGAGGGCGTCCATGAGTTTGCCGGGCGTCTCTAAGCACCTGCGCATCAGCGTCGTCTGCTGGCGCACGACGCTCAAGGCATCCTCCAGCAGCCTCGCCTGGTCCTCGACCGGCGGAGGCGACGCCATTGGGTCCTCCACTTTGGCGGTGTCCTCCTCGGGCGTGAGTGTATGGGTATGTTGTTATGGCTGTCAGGTGTCGTATGAGCGCATGGTTGGGAGCCAAGGATTGTGTTTGTGTCAGAGACGATAGCTGTAGATGCAGACTGACAGCGTACCTTGAGCTGCGGCGTTGATCTGGCTTAGCTGCCTCAGGCAAGTAAATATACGTAATCTCCATTGGGGACTTTCACATGTGGAGATTCTCCTCAGCGACAGACTGGCCGTCAATTTACACTCTCCAGATAAGGGTATATACAGGAAGATTAGAGAATTCATCACGCAATGCCGCTCAAATATTCAAAAATCGTAAAAGTCCCTCCATTCAGGTTTCCTGCACCCAGATCTCCAACTTGCCCATCTCCACTCTCTCCTTCGCTGCCGCCACTTTCACCATCCCGATAGCCATCTCCCAATCGTCCTGATCGCCCATCGTCACCATATCGCCCTCTTCGTCCTTGATCTTCAGCTTGAACGCTCCCGTCAGACCGAGCTTAGCCTGGATCTGATTCGAGAGGTCGGAGAAGATGGCAGACGGCGTGGTGATCACATAGCGCATGTCTTCAGCGTGGACTTTGATCCGGATCTTGCGCAGAGCAGGCGGTGGACGAGAGCGATGGCGCGACTGATTAGACTTGGGAGAGACAATTTCGAATGCCAGAGGAGAGGTCGAGGCGTCTTCATCGTCTTCTTCTTCTTCTTCTTCTTCTTCGATCGTGTGGCTCTGGTGAGCCGTAGAGCGTGAACGATGGTGATGATATTGGGCTGATGACTGTTGTTGATATTGTTGCTGTTGTTGGTGCTGGTATGCCTGCTCACTGTAGGCTTCGATGGGATCCTCTTCTATCCGGACTTCTGGTATCTCGCGACTGTTGATGCGGTGCTGATGTCTTCTGCTGCTTTCTGAACTTCTCGCTGAAGCGCCCGAGAACTCTCTTCGAAGAGCAGGTCGTTCGGATTCTGACCGCTTCGATGCCAAACGCGGCCTCTCGACTGCCACTGCCGCCGCTCTCGCTGCCTTCTGCTCAAAAGCCGCGGCGCCGAGTTCCAATCGCAAGGGCTTCGCAGCTGGCCTCGCTTGCTGCAGACTCGACTTCGTCGATCTCTCAGAGTTCGTGCTCTCCGTAGACTTTCTTCTCTCTCCTCTCCCACCACCGTGCGCTGAATCCGGTCTCTCCAGCTCCGGCGGCGGCGTAGGTGGGAAGACGTATCGATTCATCGGCGGCTCCGACTGCTGTCTGGTGCCCCGACTCCTCAGATCCGGTCTCACCAGATTCAGCGCCGCATACGAAAGCTTCTCCCCTGGCCTATCATCGATGCCCATTGCGGCAAGCTGCCGCCTCGGATCCTGTTGGCTCTGTATCTCCTGCTTGCCAGCCACCAACCTCGCCATGCCCAGATAGTTCTTCGTCTTCAAATTCTTCACCTTGGCCTCATTCGGCCTGTACACGACGCCCACGGGAATCGAAAAGACCGTGTATCCTTCCGCCTGCTCGCGTATCGCCTCGTCGATAACATCATGATCCGGCACCATCTTCTCTCGCGTCGCAAAGATCAAATCCTGCAACCCCGCATCCTTCTGGCACAGATAGACGTAACACAATCCCCTGTTGAACAACACCTCACAGCTATACAGCTTGAACTTCAAGCCCAACTGCTCGTAATCGATGTAATTGTTGCCCCGCAGATACAGCAGCGTATCGTTGAAATTTGCCAGCGCTTCCTCGAAATCGCCCATCAGAAAGTTGGAGACGCCCTGTTGGAAGTAGGCGATGGCGAGGTACTGGTCGAGCTGGACGGCGCGCTGGTAGCACTCGACGGCGCGCGGGTGTTCGCCCAGAGTCGCATGCACGACGCCGCAGTTGAAGAGGATCTTGGACGTGTCGGCGATCTGGGAGAAGCAGGCGATGGCATTCTCGAATTCGTTGGCGTCGTAGGCGGCGAGGGCGGCGACCCAGGTCTCGATCTCTTGTTTGAGGGACATGGTGGGGGATGTCCCTCGTCACGGAACCGAGGGGGGCGTCGGAGTGATGTGTGTCTCTATGTCTCAGTCCAGGGACGTGGGTAAGGTTACTGTATGTCTCTGCTATGCTATGCTATGGTCTGATATGCTCTTGCTGTTGGTACTGGATGCGCCGAAGGGTAGTAGGTAGACAGGCATTGACCTGGCTCGAAACCACGGGACGGCAAACAAGGGCACGAGGGAGTGGGGAACGATGGACTCAGATCGTCGGTCGTGGAGGACCCTCAATATACAGTAAGTACCATAGGCGACCAGAAAGGCTCTCCTCCAACATCAACAGACAAGAGAGGTGCGAACAACACATCCAACAGACAGGAGGATGGAATGGGAAGAAACGCCAGGCGCGTAACGAATGGCTGTAGTGTTGCAAGCTCCCTGCTCCATCACGCCCAGCGCCGCCAAGCGGGGTTAGAGAAATGCGACTTGGTGCTGCGACGGCAGAGACGAGATGAGGTTTGGCGCTTCCTCCCCCAATCCCAGCGCCTCGGGCCCTGGCCACAACCACCCTCGACCCTCGAGCTCCATACATCTTGTACCATTCAACAAATCACCTCTCGTCCACTGCATTCCGCCCCAACTCATCACGTGTGCTGTGCCATCTATCAAGGAGATCCGTCAAACCTGTTTCGAGAATATGTCCTGGCTTTGGACGGGATGAGACGTCTGTCCAGAGGCATGGCTGTCGACACACGTGGGAGAGACGTCACGCATTTTGCCTCTTCGTGATGATGAGACACATGACCCATGTGATATGTATTACCTTATCCCAGGGCTGCAGGAGTGAATGCGACGACAATCATCGCACAGTAGTGTTCATTCCCACCTTTCTAAATCAAGAAAATGCCATGCACACGTCCACCCCATCCCCATTCGAGTTGCCTTGGCCTAAAAGCCAGATCCTCGAGGGGTACTTGCAGAGTTGGCTCTCCCAAGTAGGTATTGCCCGAAAACAAAACGCCCACGCCATGCCACCCACGCCATGCAGTCTTCAGCCCAATAGATAGTGGTCACGAATATGACACTCCAATGTCCAATGATAGTCACTAATATGACTCGGAACATGTCCAGCTCTTACCCCAAATTCCAAAATGCGCCAGCGCGTACTAGTTCCCAGGAAAGCCACTATACACCCTGTTTCAATTGTCTTCCGGCGCCGTTCGATACCAATGTAACCACATAGCCATCAGCAACAATGTCACCGGAGCTAGGTAATGAAAGCCGGCTAGTCATAAGATACGACACGAATTGCTCTGGTACCTTGGAAGCAAAAGCGTCAGTCTAAATTTCTCCCCCTAGCATTGCCACCATCCTTCCAAACCTTCGGACAGCGTTGGGTCAGCATGGAGATTCGGTTGCCGGGTCGCTCGCATGAGATCGCAGAAAAGAACGAAACAAGGAATGGCAAGAACTCACCACCTCTGCGTCTCGATGCGACGTATCCAGATGGCTGTAATCTTCATGCGTTGGCGCACGGTTCTTGTCCCGAGTAATTTGTATTTCTCTTCTTCGCTGATGGGAAGCACGCTGGCGAACCAATAGGGGAAGAGAGCTGCATCGTCTGGGGGTTGGCCATGAATGTCGAGAACGCGTTGTTGTAGCCAATTCGCACTGCGCGCTTGCATCTTGGACACAAAGTCTTGCGCCATGGCGAGGAGATCCTGTGTCGACATGCGATTGATTTGGCTGGCGGCGTCCTCTTCTTCGAGTATAGGTTGTGATACATCTTCCGCTTCTAGTCGTTCTTCCTCGGCCAGGTCCACATCGTCCAGACGTTCCACTCCCCCAACGGCATACCCGTCGAGGACACGATGAGACGTGACCCGGAAGCGGTAAAGACCTCTAGTCTCGATCAGGCTCGTGCCATCGGCCATTACTTGCGCATGTACAATTTCCAACATCGTCCCATATTGGAAGAAGTGCACCGAGCCCAAATCTCCCTGAGGTTCGCTGTACCGATTGTACATGAGCATGCCAAATTGTCGGTTTCCTTCCATCGCTCGTCGGAGCATCAATCGATAGCGCGGCTCGAAGATCCTGAGGAATGTCGGCTGATTGGGAAAGCCAAGTGTACAGACAAAGAGCGACACGTTCGAGTGCCCATCAGGACCGCGTTCTTCTTGCGCAACAGCATCTGCTCTCGCCGCAACAATCTCCGGGCATATTGCGTTGAGAAGGTTCACCAGAGACTTATTGCTGGGTTGTCGCAGCAGCGACGGAGGTATGGCCAGTCCACGCCGGCAGACAGGGCAGTGGAGCGAATGATCCAGCACTCGGGCGAGACATTTTCGACATAAAGTATGGCCGCAGAACGTGGTGATAGGATCCAGCATCAAGTTGTAGCAGACTTGGCAGTCCACTTCCTTCTGTGTCACCTCGAGTATTTCATGTAGAACGCTGACGTCGAGAGCCTTCGCCGCTTCAGAATCGCTTGAATCGCCTTGATAGACAATGTCCGATGTCCTTGCCAACTGACCCTGTGCGGCGATTGTGTAGGTGGCGACCAGCCTGCTGCCTGAATATTGTATTGTCCGAGGCGTGTCGGGAGAAGGCTGTGAGCTGACCACCTCGTCATATCGCACGCCGGCGTCGAGAATTTTGGGCGCAGTAGCGACGGTCGATGCATGCTTCGCGACGACCTCTGTTATCGACTCCATAAGTTTGGCCAGGGTGACGTCAACGTTGCAATCTGATGCCGGGTGATCTATCTCGCAATCGCCAAAGGGACAAGTGAAGCCTTGTCTCCTGCCTGGTAGGTCCGGGTATGAAATGTGTTCCCGCTCGTGCGCTTCCGGAAGACACTCCCTACACAGCGAGTTGCCACATGGGAGTGTGATCGGACTTCGGAATGGCCTTGAGCATTGTGTGCATTGTAGGAGGCGGACGAGCTGTCTCGCATCTTCATGTGCTGCTAGCGCAACTGGAGCGGTGTCCTTCTCCGATATCTCGCCATCTTGTCTCATCAAGACTGTGGGCGTGCTCGCCAGGCTCGCCGGACGGGTTTTATTCGAGTATGCTCTCGCGCGGCGAGGCTTGTTGTTTGGTCGCTTGTGACAGGATCATATGCTTGGAGTGCAACTACCGCAGCCGCCCATGTATCCTGCGAGAGAGCAACGACGTCAAATAGAAACGGAGTATTTTGGGAGATCCGTTCGTAGGCGGCGACGTGCTTGGGGATTTGCCAATTCAATGACGTCGATGCGGGTGAGGATGTATACAAGGATGGATGCTGCCGCGTTGGGTGCTTCGATGACGCTTCGAGAGTCGTTTCCACAATTTGGATGATGTTTGTCGCTGAGATGGCGAATATGCAGCGTGCAAATGGTCGAGAGAGAGAAAAGGAAAGATGAGAGTAAACCGTATGCGCGATGTGGTAGTGTACAGAGGGTGGGGCTTGGTGGGCTGAAGAAGATTGATGATTAAGAGGCGACAGGAGACCGCTGCGTCGACGCCACGAGACGAGACGAGACGGAAGTGGAGGGCAGCGTCTTGCCGGCGATATAGGCCCGGATGTGTCGCGCAGGTCAGTGACTTAGTAGGATGCAGGGCGCAGGGATCGGCAGGCGAACCAGAGGGTCTGAAGGCATGGTGTATTTGACATAGTGAACACATAGAGACAGTCAGCATCAATGGTCGACGACAAAGCTCCTGTATGCAGCAGTAGTCGGCGCTCTCGGTCAGCAAAAGACACCAAAAACGACGACAACGACTATACCGACCACGACCACGATCATGACCACCACGACGGTGAGACAAGACACCCATTACCTTGCCCGCGCCGCACTTCACTTCGCGCAGTCGCCACATGCAAGCAAGCCGGCGAGGCGAGGCGAGGCGAGGCGGGTGTGGGTGGGCGGTAAGCTGGTCACTACTATCACAACTGGCACAGGGCAGTGAGCCTAGTTGTCGTCTATGTAATGAGTGCACGCTAGTCGGCGACATCCAGAAAGAGAAGAGGCACCATGCGTCGACGACCTTTTCTGCAGATCGGCCAGATCAGAGCAGGCATCGCGCCTGGTAATCGTGCCATCGTTGTGGCAACCTCATCTGTCGGTTAGGCATATTTGAACGACGCAACTACCGTTTCTCGGCTTCGATGCCACGAGTTGGGCGAGCCAGGTTCCCGTCCGTGAGCGAAGCCGTGAGCATGAGCATGAGTTCGATCTCGAGACAGATTGTGGAAGCCGTGAATCGAGAGTCGCAGCAGCCGGCAGTAAAGATGTCCGGCTTGGCACTGAATACGAGACTCCGATTGACTTCGACACGGCCAACTATTTCAATGAAATGCCATCAATTTGGGAAGTCTATTGTATTGGCGCATCACACTACGGAAGTACTACTACTACGTGCCTATAGAGTTGTTACTTCCAGCTGTGATGCTGGCTTCGCTCTACATTTCTACGCTGCTCCATCGTCGATGAGAACACTGCAAGACATTTGTATTGCAGAACATCGGCTCGGACCAAATCGAGCAGCTCTTCGCCCGAACCTCCATGCCGTGCTAGCGGTTCTGGCAATATTGCTGGAGTCTGTCATTGACGCCTAGACCTGAGATACGGCGAGAATCTTCCGTGCCGGCATTGCCGCTCTCGACCGTGGATGACTTCGATTGTGTCCTTGCTGAGAGCGATGAGCTTCAGCGATATAGATACTTCGACATGACTACGACTTGTCGCTGAACGAGCATCGAAACCCCTGAACGTCGGTAGGGTGAACTTCCAGAGAACCCTTTTGTCGGTCATAGGGCAATTCGGGCCCGGTGTCACGAGTCTCTCTCCTAGGCATCGACTCAAACCGGCTCGACGCGTCGAAAATGATCATCGATTGTGTGGACCACGCTGTCACCTTGTTCAAGCGGTCAGATCTCACCGCTTCTTCTTGCTGACCACTTTTTGGAAGCCGTCATCGTCAACTTCCGGCTCGACTTTCTCCTTTGGCGCGGCAGCAGGCACGAGTTGGGGCGCGTCGTCCATGTCATCGTCCTGATCCTCTTCCTCACTGAAACCCTCCCACTCTCCCTCTTCCTCCACAACTCTCACGCTGATC
The DNA here is from genome assembly GCA_002785985.1 of Microcyclosporella mali. Taxonomy (NCBI): domain Eukaryota; kingdom Fungi; phylum Ascomycota; class Dothideomycetes; order Mycosphaerellales; family Mycosphaerellaceae; genus Microcyclosporella; species Microcyclosporella mali. Next base: position 387,850 of record NHNU01000021.1, on the reverse strand, counting down.
TCACTCTTCATCTGGCCTCGATTCTTGTACCTCGCTTCAACCTCTTTGGCAGCTTCCAGAGTCCGCTCTTCCATCATCCTCTTGCGCACACCCAGAATGTCCCTCGCGACTGTGATTTCCGACTCGTCCTCGACATTGCAGTCGAACTCGTCTTGCATGATCTGCAGTAGGAAGCATTCCAGGTCATCGGCATCGGTGTCGGGCCGAGAGGTGAGAAGGTCTGAGATTGCGCCAGCGAACCAGTCGCGCTTGTCGTCTGAAGCAGCACCGCCCCAGGAGGAGGAGACGGCAATGTGGAGAGGATGCCAGAGAGCGAGCAGATACCAGATGGAGTTGTCGAAGGCCGATTGGAGCTGCTCTGGAGTGGTGGCAGGCTTTGCAGTGGCAGCAGGCTGAGGGCCGGGCTGTTGCGTGCTCGCCATGATGCTGAGCTTTCGCTCTTACGGCAATGCAGGAGGGAGAAGCAGTGGCGTTGTATGTGGGATGTGCAGTGTGCAGACTCTCAGGTGTGCCGTGTCGGGATATCTAGAAAAATGATTTAAAGTTTTGTAGATCATCAGCGAGGCGATGATGGAACGTGCCAAGCTCAGGCCCGGTAGAAAATGATGGACGTGACCCCTGCTTGCTTGTCTACATACCCGACATGGGGGTGGATCCCGGAGAAGCGGGCGTGCTGGAGATGCGACGCCTGTGTGGTTGGGTGGACATGTCCCATGTCATAACTACATGTATGTATATACTACTAGATCAGGATGCGGATGTACTTGTGAAGGTATTTCGTCATTAGATGCCTCGTGGAGAGAACCTAAGGGGAGAAGAGAGATTGCGCTGCTATGCTTCCACGGGAAACTCTGTCTCCTTATTGTTGGTGACCACGGGAAGATCTGCTGCACCCTTGCTGTCATCTATCTTCCCTCCCGGCTACGCGTGTCAGTCTTCTGCAACGACGGGGATGCCACTGCTGCGGATGCGCATCCTCGACGACCCCGTTTCACCCTACCGCGTTCCTGCATTGAAGCCTCCCGGTCACCGCAGCGCGACTTCCTCGTTTATCCTCTGCTATTGAAGCATATTACCATACCTCACCATTCTGCACCATCCCGAACGTCGCAGACTCCTTCGGTCGTTACACCAAGATCGAAGCGAATTCATACACGGCCAAATACATCACATCGACAGCGCAATGCCGTTTAGGGACATATAACACGACAGACTACGACATGAGCCATTGACACGGCATACACAGTGCGCATGCTGCAATTTTTCTTTTGAGTCAACGACACCACATCGTTTGCATCCATCCATCCCTCCATCCACTCATCCCCTGATCCGTCAATCATACACCATGCCCTTCAGCACATTCGGTGTTGCGACTGCCGTCACCCCTTCGGTCATCGAGACATACGTCTCACACTACCTCAATCGTCGCCCTCTCAAGAACAAGCCGACTGCCCACATCTCCTACCATGAAGGTCTCAAGCTTATCCGCCATTTCTTGGACTACAGCTCCAAACACGCCGTCGAGGATCTGCAAGCTTTCACTGCCCAATGGGTCCCCGTCCCAACTTGGGTGCGGACACAAGACTGCGAGGTCCCACCACAGTTCCTCAAACGGTCCGCGAATGTTCTGAAAAGCCAGCTCGGCGCGAATGGCATCGAGAAGATTGGGGGTGACAAGTGGTGGCAGTGGAGACGTGCAGAACAGCCTCTCCATGCAGAGTGGATTGAGATGAAGAAAGACTACAACGAGCGAAAGAGGGCAGGCTTGAAGTGCGACCGCGTGATACTCTATGTTCATGGCGGCGCATACTACTTTGGCTCGGTAGACGAGCACAGATACCAGATGCAGCGACATGCGCGAAAGTTGAAGGCCAGAGTATTAGCTCCGCGATACCGCTTGGCGCCGCAGTTTCCATTTCCTTGTGGTCTGTACGACTGCATTGCGACGTATTTCTATCTACTCGAGCATTTCGAGCCAAATCAGATCTTGTTCGCCGGAGATTCCGCGGGTGGTGGCATGGTCTTGAGCATGTTGGTCGTTCTACGAGACCAGGGATGCCCTCTTCCCGCGGGTACCATGCTACTATCGCCCTGGGTAGATCTGACGCACTCATTTCCCTCAACCTCAGGCGACGGAGCAGGCGACTATATTCCAGCCCATGGATTCCACCACAAACCTTCGTTGGCATGGCCACCTCCGCCAACCACCGAAGTGAAAGCAGAGAAAGCGGAAAGAAAGTACGTCACACCAGTCGATCAGCAGTTTGATGTTGTAGAGTTGCCTGCGACGTTGGAGGACGGTGCATCGATTATGGTCAAACCGAGTAGCAACAATCTACGTGCCGATGCGGCAAAGGATGCGAGCAAACCATTGCCAGAAGTCCTGAACCGAATACCTGGAATGGGCAAGCAATTGCAAATCACCATCGACGATAAGCTGGTCATCATTCGGGAGCAGATCCAGATGTATGCGAAAAACTCGCTCCTGGCCCATCCCCTTGTCTCGCCAGTGCAACAGCCATCACTTGGAGGCCTACCTCCAATGTTGATACAGGTCGGAGGTGCTGAACTTTTGCGCGATGAGCAGATCTATCTTGCCCACAAGGCCGCCAGTCCCAGGTCGTACCCACCAAGCAATGCAATTCTGGACGAGTATGATCCAGAAAGGATCATCTTAAATCAGTACCCGCCCACGGATGTTCAATTGCAAGTGTGGGAAGACCTTTGCCACGTACCGCACACTCTGTCTTTCACAAGACCAGCAAAGTACATGTTTCGTTCTGTCGCTCAATTCGGCGCGTGGGCACTGGCGAGAGCTCAACACAAAGGAATCGAGATCATGGATGACGATGAGGTCTCCATCATCAGCGAGGGATCAGAAAACCACGAGAAGGTCAATGATGAGGTGAAGAGAGTGGACACGTTTGGCAGTATCGGCGAGGAGGGCGTGACTTCCACACAAATCAAGCTGGTGTCAATTGGCGCCGTTGGCAAAGCAGGTGACGAATTACCGCCTTTCAAAGACCATATGATTCGACAACGCGTCAATCGTCATGGAATTGTCTTCCCACTTCCGCATCGGTCAGAGATTGCTAGTCTGCACTTAGATCCAGACACAATTGGCGCACTAAAGCCCGGTCCGGTTCGCAAATGGTTGGCAAAGAGAGCAGAGCATGATGCCAAGTTTGCGAATGAATATAAGAAGGTGGTCAAGAAACGGGCGAAGGAGATGAAGGATGGTTACGACCCACCAGAGACTGGCCAGAGCCCTCCTGCAACCGCGTTGGTGAATAGAGTCAAGAATGGGATTGCCCCCGGGCAAAAGAAACAAGGCAAGTCATGGGGTCTGGCAATGTGGAGCGGATGGGGAAGCTCACACGACGAGACGACTCTGGCACGCGAGGAGAAAGTTCAGGAAGAGAAGGCTGAGGAAACCTCTGAAGCTGATCCGACAAGCAATGGAGGCACTGCGGCTGTTGTGCAGCCTGGAGCTGGATCTACGACCAACCTGGCAGTTCCTGGTCGGATTGCAGATGGTGGTACTAGTAAACGAGACCGTAGAGCATCGGGAACCTCATTTCTGTCCGCAAGGAAGGATAAAGATGAGTCTCGGCCAAGGAGCTCCTACAAGGAAGTCAAAGATGCTGGCCAGACCGCATCACAAAGGGACTTCACAACATCGCCCGTGAGCCCTATCTCGCCAATCGATGACAGTGAAGGCACAAGCAGTTTCAAGCAGCGGCCGACGAGTCGTGGTTGGAACTGGGATCTCAATCGCCGATCAAGTGCTGCGTCGGGCAGGCAAAAGGGCATCAATCGACCCGTGAGTGTACATCGGCCCTCAGGCATGCCCGTCGAAAAATCCGCAGCGCCGCCTTCGCCAACTCTTTCGGCTGTTGTCCCAACAACAGGAGACACAAGCAAGGAGGCAGTCAAGGTGCCAGGAAGTGCAAATACCTTTGTCAGCCCCGACAGCAATAGGCCGCACAATGGTATAGTGGCGTATCCGTTCAAGTTGAGCAATGGACAAGATGCTGGCGTTGCTGGTCGACAATCACCTAATCCGTCCACCATGACATTGGACAGCGCTGAAGATAGCGATAATGTGTTGAGGGAGGCTTCTGGCGCGGTTGCGCGAAGTCAAGCTCGTGCGACGCCTGAGATCAACGGCGAAGCTGTGGAGCAAGAGAATTCGAATGAAACTAGGAGCCGCGCCGAAGATGGAACGGCGTCCGTGATGAACCCGGTCGCCCGAGACACGACGACTGTACCAACTAGTCGTCCTCTTAGTGCGATCATTGACCCTCCTTCTGCCCACGACAAGTCGCTCGTAGAAGACCCTGTCAGTCCAATTGAGTCGCCCACTCCGGCGGCCGTCATTGCAGCAACTGCAGCTTCAAACTCGTACGCAAACAACAGGCAGAATAGGTTCGAGTCGAGAGATTCGAGACTCGGATTCCTCGGTGCTGACGGTATGCCGACGTCGGCTTTCCCAGTTCACCGCCTGCAAGACAGGGACAAGGAAAACGATATGGCGGCCGATGCAGCAGCGAAAGCGCCTTTCAAAATTCGCAATCCAGTCTATGATCCTCGTGCTGCCAGCACTCCAGTCTCAACGCCTGAGAAGCCCAAGCAATCACCTGTATCTTCGTCAAGTACAGACGCCGCAAGAGCGGCACCCTTCAAGATGAGGCATACAATATATGACCCGAAGGTGGCCCCTGTAGGGAGCAAACAACTGACCGAGGCCGCTGGCAACGACGCGGCAGCCATCGCGGCAGCGGCAGCGGCATCGAACACCACGAGTGCGGCGGCTAATCGAGAGGTAACAATGCCGTCCTTTGAGGCTCAACATGCTGCTGCATTTGCTACAACTCAGGGTCATCCAGTGAACCACTCTACAACCAATGGGATCGAGATACCCGAGGAAGAAACGACCTTCGACGACTTTCCCCCACCCCCACCACCTAAAGACGATCCACCACGACTCCCTCGAAGTTCCAGCCTGCGAAAACCCGTAAGTAAGCAGGCAAGCTCGACGGCACCTCCGCTTACCGACTCGAATGCACCACCCACGCTTGGAGCTCTGAGGTTTGAGAATGGCAGCAGCCCTTTGATCGGTAGCGGCGAGATGCCTAAGCAAGACAGGCCTCCACTTGAATCTTTTGTGACCGCGAGTGAGGGCTTAGATCTGAAAAATGTCGGAAGCAGTGAAAGGAATGTGTTATAGCCTTAAAACTCTCCGCCTCGCGGGCTGGAATCGATTCAGCGACGGCGTCTTGTGACTTGTTGGCTGGACTGTACTGTGATCTCGATTATGTCCATTGGACGCAACCTAGTTCAGACGATCTAGTTTTTGAATTTATTCTCATCACCACAAGTTCATCGCAGCGTCTACCTGACGAGAACAGCTCCATCAATCGCACTTTTGCTGCCTTGGAAGGCCACCGCTGACCGTGGCATCATCATGGACATTTCGTGATTTACAACCACAACACAAGCAGGAAGTTATCATGGTCCTCGTTCAAGTCAATCTCGCCCCAACGGCGGAACGATGAATGGCGAATCAGATGGTTGGTATTTTGTGGAACGAATCGTGAGCATGCCACGACATCAGTATGGATGTTTTTCTGGCCTCTTTTTCCCTTTTCTCCTCCCCTCTTCAGTCTTTCTGTGGTGTGGGGGATTGAGGATGAGTACATCATGATTCGGGCTGCACGGCGTTCATGGTTTCCAAGCTTCGTCGCCGAGAGCCGATGTGTTCTGAGCGAGTGGGGCTGTTGATTTAACCATTATTAAAGTGTCAAAGATCCTCAGAGAAGTAGTCACGGCTTTGTTGCTTCTTTAGTGTATCACTGTGGTTGATAGGACTGAGATAATTCGGCTGCGCGGAGATAGTCCCTGAATCTTCATCGTGGAGAGTCGATGTGTTTGGGTGAGTGAGTGAATTAATGGGGCTGTATACCAGGGGAAGTCAGGATTCCTCAGGAGGACCTAGTAGTCACAGGTTGTAACTCCGATTGAAGACCTTTGTACATCCCTAGCTTGCCATTGCATTCGGTCCGACATGGTTCACTCACGCGGCATAGTCCTCAATTCCATCGCAGAGACCAGTGTGGCCGTTGTGGGGCTATACCATCCAAAGTCAAAATTCCTTAGAAGAGTAGCTGGTTTTCACACGGGATATTTAGTGATGAGGACAGAAGCGACCAGATTTGGTAAGTTCCACGATGGGCACTCCTCTTCACCAGAATCTCGAATATATATGGCGGGAATACTTCTTCTATCTCTCCATCTTGTCCTTCTCATAGATCAACGTCACAGATTCAACTCATATCGCATAGTTGTACCTGTATACTTACATATACCACTCACCTCGCACAACAACTTCCCCTTCATCCACCACCAATACCACCAACACCACCGATCACCTCACACAACATGCAATTCACCAAGATCGTCGTCTCGGCCATGCTCCTCTGCGACCTCTCAGTCGCCTTTCCGCCTCGCATCACGCTGAATGCTGTCGAGGATAGCGGGCTGGAAGGCCGCAACAAAATGACCGTCCACCGCATTGGTGACGGCATGGAGGCATCGGGGCTCAAGACCCATGCTCCCGTCATGGAGGCCCGTAACACGCTGGGAATGCCGCGTCACCTCGATGCCATTGAGGGACAGCCTACCCGTGTCCCTGCCATCGAGGCTCGCAGCCTCATCCGCGATGGCATGGAGGCACATCCCATCCCTGCCCCTGTCGCCATGGACAAGTCTCCCGGCATGCTTGTCGACCTTCTACGCGCCGCAGCGACGCCCACACCCATGCCTGGCGATGATGCGTTCGAGAGCATTCCGGCAAGCGAGCATGGCACCAACGTCGAGGCCCGCAACACGGCTCTCCATCCCGTCATGATCAACAACGACCTCGCCGCCATGGCAATTCCCAAACCGACCGGCTTCGATCATGTCGTCGACAGTGAGACTCGCACGCGTGACGTCGAGGCCCGTCACACGGGGGAAACTACGCTGCCGCCACGCCCCTGTCCCCATAACGTGCATCATACACATATTGCGGACCCTATCGCGACGCCTCTCTTCACCACTCTTGCGACTTCGTATGTCGACCGGGCTGGTATGACGGCTGCCGTTGTGCCGGAGGGACGTGATGCGGCTGAGATGTGTAGGTTTCCCGGGTGGATGTATACGGCCATGCATAGCAGCGCCCTTCCGTCCAGCCCCTCATCTGCGCCGCAACGAGGACTTGCATCAGAAGAGGTAAGTTGAATCTTTTACTGTTTCCAATGCTCTCGGACTAACTCTTGCGATCCAGGGCACGCAGGAGGATGTTGGACGAATGGAGAAGCATCGTGTCGTCGAGCGACGCGGGAAGGTCAAGGACTTTTTCTGCGTGATAATGTTTTTCTGTCGAGGGTAATGGTTTTCCAATGAATGGATATATGTGGAAGTAGTACGGAGAGACAATGAACTTTTCATACTACAAACCTCGTCACATAACGCCCAAACTCCTCGCTGAAAGTCATCATTTAAGCAATGAGAATTCCCTGCCGCATTTATCGAGTAGTGTTCTTGATGATGTCGCGTTCCGCCGGGTTATACCTGCCTCGTCATCAGTCACTCCTTCCGTGTATATGCGTAGTTCTTCTGGAGGCATACCGCAGGAGCTTCTCGATCAGGTCGACGTGCGTGAGCATCATGCGCCGACAGCAGTATCTCGTCAGGCCCAGCGCGTCCATCGCATCACTGTACACATCATCATAATCATTAGCATCTTCTCCTCATCGGCTTTCCCTCCCTTGCTATGCCCGTCGCCAAGCACCGACGTGGATCAGAAGGAGGAGGTTATCGTCATACCCGTCGCTCATTGTGTCTCCATTCTCGCCCACGGTCCCGATGAGTTGCACGTAGCGTTCGTATAGGTCTGCAATCACCTGGTCGCATGTCATGGTCAGCGGGCACTTTTGGTACTGTTCTTCGGGGAAAAGCACACCTTGCCGCAGGAGAAGCAGCGAATTGGAATGATCATCGTGTCGGTACGTCGATACGTCGATGTCGGAGTCGTCGCGATCGCAAGGAAGTGGTTTGGGAAGACTCTTGAAGTTGTCGCGTGAAGGAGGGCAGACAGAAGTTGAACCCTGCCGCCGATCCGGCACAAAGCGCCTGAATCTCGGCACGCGGCTCAACTTTTTCGTCTTCCTAGTCTACACTTGAAGTCTGGGAGATTCGTGACATTTGCACGTTAACACCATCGGGTCTGTGAGAGAGGTGAACTTGTGCGGCAGATATGGGCAGGACATCAGAAAAGAAGCGCAAGCTCGAGCAGGCGCATGCCGACAACGCGACTCCCAAAAGACGAAAGCCAACGAAGGAAGACTCGGCCAAGAAAGCAGCTCCCATCACCAATGGCACCTCCGACAGTCCGGTAGTCCTCGTGTCGAGGAGCGAGCACACTGTACCCAATACCGAGAGTTCCAAATCAAGCAAAGTCGAGAAGAAAGCTGCACGAAAAGCAAAGAGAGAAAGCGATATTCAAACCACGCCGCAGGCTACACCAGGAGCACAACTACGAGCCGAGAGTGACGATGTCGTGACGCCAGTCGATCAGCACAAAAGCTTGGGGAAAGAGCTAGAAGGGAACAAGATCGGTGGCAAGCAGACGGTCGAAAGTGTGCAGCAAGTTAAGTCAGAGAAGTCAAAGGAGGACAAGAAGCGAAAGTCACAATCCGTGAATGAGGCTGTCGTACAGACGGAAGAAGGTGATGGCGTCGTGGCTCAGTTCCCTGGGGGGGAAGATGAGCATGCATTGCGAAAGGCTGAGAAGAAGGCGAGGCGGAAATCACGAAGGGAAGCAACGTTGATGCTGGCAGGTGCCGGAGCTCAGAATCATGTCCTACCACCAACCCACAACGAATGGACAATTTCGTCACCCTCTGCCGGACGATACCTCGATCACGATTCTATCTTCGTAATGGACGAAGGCGGCTCCCGATGTCTGCTTGCCGCTACCGAGCATGAAATACAGCTCCTATCACTCGACACATCTTTGATCGTCCGATCGCACATGGTTCCAGAGAAGAGGCGCATCACGGCTTTCTCACTAAGTCCTATCGACGAGCACAGTATCGATATTGCGTACGACAATGGCGCCAAAGTGCAATGGAACTGGATCACATCGAGTATTATCAACGGAACATTCCCCGGCCAGGAAAGCATCATTGCTATGACTTCGGCAAGCCTAGCAGACGGTAAGCTGGAGCTGTTCTACATTGCGGAAGCACAGGGGTTGTTCAACGTTGTCGGCGAGCGCAAAGTGCTCACCACGACGGACCGACGACTGAATCGCATTCAAGTCCTGCACAACGGCGCATATATCATCTGCGTCAGCGGAGGCGGACTACTCATGGGAGCCAGGAAAGACCCTGGGCCTCAATCCGAGTATACCTGGGTGGACATTCCATTTGGACCAACGATACGATGTGCAGATGCCAGATTGGTTTTCAAGGACGCTTCAAAACGGGACCAAATTCGACGGCCACATTTGATACTGGCAGTGGGGACTGGAGAAGGCAAAATCATGTTATATTCCAACATCAAGTCTATCTTTAGCTCGCAGAACCGGGCAGAATTGCCAGCACCCCAGATCCTACACTGGCATCCCGAGAAAGTGTCTGCCGTCAAGTTCTCTAAGGACGGCAATTACCTGATCTCTGGTGGTAAGGAAACAGTGTTGGTGTTGTGGCAGCTTGAGACTGGAGCGCAAAACTTCCTTCCTCATCTGACAGCAGAAATTGAGAATATTGTCGTCAGTCCAGAAGGCAGTCAATATGCCCTGCACATGGGCGACAATTCGATCATGGTACTTAGCACCAGTGAGTTGGAGCCTATCGCGAATTTCGCGGGACTTCAGCTACCAGTGCTCACGGAGCAGCTTGCCGCAGAAGATGCTCTCATAAGCAAGACCTCAGCATTGCTACATCCTCAGGACCAACACAAATTGATGCTCACTGTGCCTGCCACGCAACCAAAATCTAATCGCGACATCAGCGCGAGGCCGTTCCTGCAAACATTCGATATTCGTAATGCTCGTCACCTATCACGCCAAGCTCTGACGCGCAATAATGTTACCGACCTCAATTTTGGACCAGAGGATACTCCAATCATCCCCCCGGATGTCTCGCTGATCGCCGTTTCACCCGATGGTCAGTTCATGGCTACGGTGGATGAGTGGGAGATTCCAGCAACTGATCTAGAGCATTTGATGTCCAAGACAAAGGATCTTGGCCCAGAGGAGACCACAATGCTGGTAGAGGAAAAGCAGAAGAGACGCGAAGTCTACCTGAAATTCTGGCGATGGGATGAGGTGCGAGGACTCTGGACACTCAGCAATAGAGTCGATGCACCTCACTCGTTTGCAACCGATACCGACCCCAAGATGGGTGTCGGACAGGTGCTGAAGCTGGTTGCAGATCGGTCTTCAAACCGCTTTGCTACTGTTGGACAGGACAGTACAGTCAAAATCTGGACTCCAAGGATACGGCTGCGTGGTGGCGTGCCCATAAAAGAAGCTGATGGCACCGATGCTGTCGATTGGGCGTGCAAAAGGACCGTCCAGGTACCCGTGTCTGCGCAAATGCCGGCAGATTGCGCTGGTGATCGACAAGACTCTCCGATGGAGATGCTGGACGAGAACGGGAAGCCTCTCTATATCGACGAGGCCTCGCTCGCTTTCAGTCCGGACGGTTCCGTACTGGCTTGCGCGCAAGTCGCGGAGAACGAGATGGCACTGCCTATCATCCACTTCATCGAGAGCGACACAGGTGTATTGAAAGCGTCAAAGACCGGAATGATCGCTCCCGAACAGGAAGTGGTCGATATTGGCTTTCTCGACAAATACTTCATCTCCCTTTCGGTTGATGCCATTCGAGTCTGGAATCTGGTAGACGATGCCCACCAGTACACGATCATACTGCCGCGAGGTCCGGGGAATGCTGTTCTGCAAGGCGAAGCCCTGCTAGCAGTCAACCACGCAGATGAGACATTCGCCCTCATAATGCACGATATCTCCGACGCCAACAGCCCAACGCCAAAACTGGCTATATATACGCCGAAGAAGCCGCAAGCACTGTTCGAGACACAATTCGATACAATGCCTGTGGCTCTAATGGCACCACATAACGCAGGCGGCTACACGGTCTTGTTCGAAGACGCGACGATCCGTTCTCTGTCGTCTACCAACATATTCAGCACAGCACTTGTGCAAAGTGTCGAAATTGCCACGAAGGAGAGGCCGCTGGCACTGCCATCTGCGGAGACGGCATCTGCCCTTGCTCTAGCCACCACAAAACAGGAAGATGTGGCAATGGATGATGTCGCTGCCTATGCTTTCGCATCTGGAGAAGTCGTTGTCGCCCACCCTGTCATCGAGGACGATAAGCCGGTCGTGCGTCCCGAACAACTGAATGCAATCCTCGATGTCGGCCAAGCTTTCGCCATGCCCAGTCTGACCGAGATGTTTTCGTCCATGGCAAGCTTGCACTCACGTGCTCCGCGAAGGAGGAATGTGCATCAGGAAGCAATGGAGGTGTAAATGTAGCAACCCATAAGATTGTGTACAAAAGCTGTCAATATATACAGTCATTCCTCATTCACTTCATTCACAACTTCGCCTTCGCCCAGACTGCGCTCGTCGGTCCCGCGAGACTATCGTAAACAGCCAGGCTCCTCTGATCGCTAGGCACCCCGGTGGTGTGCATGCTCAAAGCTCTTGTGTCCAAGAATTCTGGGCCCAGCTGGTCCACGGAGTTGCACCCAATCAAGCGCATGTTCATCTCCATCTCGTCCTTCAGAAGCTGCATCGCCCGATCCACGCCTGGCAAACCATATGCGCTCATGGCATACAGGAACGGCCGGCCGATTCCCACGCCTTTAGCTCCTAAGCAGAGAGCCTTGATGATATCTGTTGCGCGCCTGATGCCTCCATCAATGTAGATCTCTATCCTGTTCTCCAGACCCAGACGACGAAGTTCAGGCATCACCTCGGCAAGAACTTCAACACCCGAGCGTGCAAAATCCAGTTGTCTGCCTCCGTGGTTCGATAGAACGACGCCGTGCACGCCCGCGGCAATAGCGCGAATGACATCCTCGACGCGCTGCACTCCTTTGAGAATGATAGGCATCTTGGTAATGCTCAAAAACCAAGGCAGGTCCGACCATTGCAGTGCCGGATCTATGAAGCTGGAGATTGCCCTGGCGGCACCTTGTGAGCGATCGACATTATCGCCTCCGGTATTCTGCACGTTCGACCCTACGTCTGAGAATTTCGACCGCATGTCTTTCTCTCTTCGTCCTAATTGCGGGGCATCAACGGTGATGAAGAGCCCTTTACAACCCCTCTTCTCAGCATGCTCGACAATCCGTTTCGTGATGTCGCGGTTCTTGTTGACGTAAAGTTGCAGCCATTGCACCTGGTCTCCCTCTCTTGCGTCCACAATCTCGTCAAAAGAGCAGGACGCGAGCGTCGGGATCATCTGGATAACGTTATGCTTCTTCGCGCCGCGGGTGAGGACGACTTCACCCTCAGGGTTACCCAGTTTCCCCAGCGCCGTGGCAGTGACATAGAATGGAATGCTCACTTTCGTCCCCAGCATGCTCGTCGACAGATCAATCTTCTCCACATCCTGCAGAATGCGTGGCCGGAACCAGATCTTGTGGAAGGCAGAGTGGTTCTCGCGCATGGTGATCTCGTCGTCGGCACCGCTCGAGTAGTACGCCCAAGCGGTCTTCTTCATCACTCTGCGTGCGACCGCTTCGAAGTCCATGAGATTGTAGCATTGCTCGAGGATGGGCATGTGTTTGATGCGCTCTTGTCGCTCTGCTTCCTCTGGGTCTTCTTCCTTCTCTTCCTGTGCTACGGTCGACATGTTCACCTCGCCTAAGTGCTTCTCTCGAGGGAGATATTTGTCGAGGGTGTCGGGCGGATGGATGGGCTCGTATTCTTCGGTTGCATCTTTGCCGGCATACTTGAGGATGATTTTGGGGCCGCCGGGGTGCTCGGGAAGGACTGAGAGGGGTGGGTCAGCGCTTGGTACTGCGTGGTTTCATTCTCGTAGCTGCTGGAGGATGAGGTAGAGGATAGAGAAGAGTCGTACATTCCGTCACATCGTATGCTTTGCCATGGATGATGACCCAGCAGTCATCGCGACTGTTGTGTTTGGCTATCTCCTCGCCTGTGAGCTTTGAGCTGTTGCTCTGTTTCTGCGGCTCGCGATTCATCTTGTCGGGTTATGTGTGTAGTACCCTGCGGTCTTTCGTCTGTCAAGCACCAATGTCTCAGGGATGAGAATTGGACGAGATGATCAAGTGTTGAAATGTCTAGTCACGGAAGACGGATATCTTACTGGAGAGACAGAAACTACATCTCCCGACTTACGTAGCAGTGCTGAGGTACATGTTGTAGTTCGCAAAGGCCGCTTGTTCCGCGGCAAAGAGGCTCAAATCTCGCCCTCCATTCACCCGAACAGAGCTTACAGTCCAATCACGTTGCCTGGCTTACCCTGTTCAAGATGATCGAGGGTGTGGAGCTCCGCAATAGCCGCCCCGCAGATTTTATGTTCGTCGGCAAGGGCGGATGTACTTTGTGGAGCACGAGAAGACAGTTATCGTTGCGCTTCGATTTACAAATCCGGACCTGTTGAATTCGACGCCATTGGCTGCAGCACGACTTTGTCTATGCGGCAAAATCCTGAGCGCTCTGCAGGGTTGAAAGGAACCACAAGCAATCAATCAGTACACGTCGAATTCGTCTATGGCCACTGGCCAGTCCACTTGCTGTAAGCAAAGAAGACGACACCAGTTCCAATATCGATTGATTCCCGATCCTTTGATTTGGCACCGCATATCCGACGCAGTAGTATCCTCTCTCAACGCGCTTCCGAAGGATGAGAGGCACGAGACCTCCAAACACGAAAGCAAGAACGTTATTTAACTGAGACTTTGTGGAAGCGATCCAGGAGGAGCTTTTCTCGCCAGGCGTCTGCTGCTCTATGATCGAGGCCCCGGCAGTTTGTTCTTGACGCGGGAGTGAAGAGTAAGCCGGCAACGAGCGTGGAGCTCGGCTTTTCATTGTCCACATATCCATGACGCCTCGGGAACATTGACTCTGTATGTGCAGTGCGCACAGAAGAATACAGATGCGCATGCTGCGTTGGGCGCAGCATACGGTCCTGGGGTCCATATGGCTATAACCCTATCGACTGGCAAGACTGGGAGAATATCCACTACGCATATGCATCAAGCTGAAGGAAATTGGTATCATAAGCTTAGCTATAGTCACCTGGTCAATACATGTGCCGAGCTATCCTTGGAGAATACTATCTTTCTCACCCTCAATACTGTGCAGTCTGACATTAGCGACATGCAAGTGTTTCGCTTAAAGAGCTGTCTCCGTTTGATGGCACCTGCGTACTATGCAGTTGGGTTTTTCTCGAAATTCTGTTCCTGTACACATTGAAAGGCGGCCTGATTAATACATTTAGTTGGCTACGACAGCACACAATTAGACGTGTGATAACCCCAAATAGTGTCGTCTTCGGTAGCTCTAGCGTCCAACAACTCTTTAGGTATTTTGCTAGCATAGAAAGATCTTGGATCGCTCATTAATTCATAGAGATCGTCTGGAGATAGACCGCCTTTACGTTCGTGACTATACCCGTCCAGAGTAGGGTATAGCGAAGTGTCAAAAGTCATTCGTAGCTCGAATCGATAAAGATATACAGCAGCAAAACTGCCCCTCTCGACGACGATTGTAAACTTTCTCGGTAGGTATGCAGCGTCCGATAGTAAAGGTGATTGTTTTTCAGGGACGGGCCTTAGCTGTATCTCGAGACATAGAGAGCCGAGGAGCGTTGGTCGCTTTGTCAACATGTTAGTGTGCTTCAGATGCCTAAAACACTTGTCGTTCATAATGTCCGCGATAGACCTAGGCGTAGAGACGGCTTTCCATTGCATGGACAATTCAAACAGCGGGCCTAAGCCCATCTCACCGACAGCACGTAGCTGGTCTTATGTTAGCCTAGACCTGCTTTATGTTCGTATGCAAACAAGGACCTGCTTCGCCCGTGCCGTCGTGGTTGAACCTGAGCGAGAATCCTGGCCCATTAGGATGCATCCACCACCCGTTATCACAGATCAGCTGGCGGAGCGCGGGATCCATAGCGCCTGTGGACACAATCTTTCTGTCGCCATGTGAGTCCCCAGTGGCATGCATGATGCAAATCTTCCGACCATCTCACCTTCTTCGTCGCGCAAGTTGTATGGTCTTGACGGACGCTTGAGAGTGGTCGCTCTTCTTCGACGTATAAGCACGAGCGCAAGTGGGGTCTATGAGTTCGGCAGGAGGATGTGTCGCTAAAGTGATGGAGGTACGTGGGTACACGCACAGAACGGCGGGCGCAAGGCTGACTTTATGTTCTCGACGAAATGCGTGCAAATTTGGACGCGTGCTGGCTGACTTTCTTACTGGGTTTGTGTGAGTACGCTAAAATGGCCCTCACCTTCTCCTCGAGGCGATATCGAATCTTTCGAACAGTCTTCCGGCGCAACCCTCCCACCCGACTCATGACTGCCAGCTCTCGCACATGCCGCTCAGTGACGACGACGACGATGACGACAACTTCCGTCCCGAGATGAAGAGGGGAACGCATCTCGCGCAGCTCACACGACAGCTCTGAGCCAACGTGCTGCGTTGGAGGATCACTATGGATACGAACGGACGAAGAACAACTACGCATCGAAGAGCAAAGAGCTCAAGGAACAAGTCAACAAGACGTGGGACAAATGACTGAACATCATGCTTCCACTCGCGGTCACCGGATCTGATATGGAGTCGCCAAGCCGCCACAGCAAGAGCCTGGGGTCTAGGTGCAGAGCGCACTGAGTGAGGAACGTCAGCGTGTACTGGTTAGCCTGTGCTCCATCTGAGCTAACGGTCGATTCGACGTAGTAGTACCCTTATTAGCTGTAATTATCTATCCAAGATCACGGATGCCTAAGTCCGGGAAAGGTTTTACGCAAAGGACTGTGGACAGCTGTCGGCGGTAGCCTGGGTCCAAGACTGGCAAGATGGGGGTATAACTTCGTGTGCATGGACGGCAGATACGCAGGACCCGCGGGATCCGTGCAAGCATCTCTTTGTCGCATGCTTGTCGAGACCGCTGATGATGATCCTTGACAGTTCGCGAACTCCAGCGACGTCGAAGATATTGTAGGCGAACGTTGCAGAGCTCTTATGCGACCTGGACTCTAGCAATGTGCTCGGAAACCCTGTCAACAGATATGATTGCTTGGCCAAATTGTTTGAACATCGAGGTAGTACATGGTGACCTCGGACGCTTCGAAAAAGATGCAAATTGCTCTGACTGAATGGGGTTAATTGCATCGGACAACGATCAGACCCTCGGATCAGATTATTAGTAAGTCTTCCGGCCAAAGCGGGGCGTGGGACAGATTGATCCTTACCACGTGGGGAGCATATTCTGAATGGGGATTAGAGCTTCGTTAAACATACGTAGCTGCGCTCCTGTTTGACATGGGACGTCTGCCACATCTCATCTCGGGGAGGCTCGAGGGACTCAAGGACACGCTGCATTGCGGTCTTCACACCAGTGCCATTGGCAAGGTCGAACACAAATTCGACTTGTCCAGATGCTGGATCATCCTTTCGTATTGGTGGAGAGGTTCGAGAGCTTCGAAAGCTCGAAAAGCTTCCCTCGTCATACTGCAGATGAATCAAAGCGACGTCTTCCTCGACCAGATGCACGGAGCACTGATGCGAACGCAATGCATTAGAGCGGGGCGGTGGTCTCAGCGCCGTGGGTGACGGTGGGTCTGGGTTTAGACCGTGTTGCAGCGCCATCTTCCTACTGCAAGCGCTCTTTTTCCTCCGTGCAAACGACAAGGGTGGAAATAATAGGATACCTGGGATTTCTGATCACGGACAAATACAGCGGCTAAGTACATGGGACTTTAAGAAAATTGTCGGGAAGGCGGCAAGTCACCGAGTGAGCGAAGTTAGTGTCACAACGACCACTGATCACCTTATACGTGGTTGCACGAAAGTCAATACTAGAAGAGCCTCGCAGTCTCGCGGAGGGGAAGGAGACTCAAACTGCTTGGCCGGATTTGTTGGAGGTCCAATATATTGGTGCATGAGCCGTTAGCCGGCACCTCCGTTGCGTGGGCTAGATGAATATGTCGAGCGGAGAAGTCGCAATCACCACAGCTGGGAAAAGTATCTTTGTCGTCCAAGACATTACAAAAGTGGAATGTATCTCTCACGATACACTCTCAAGGTACATCGTCCATTAATGAGAGACATTAGAGCTGGCAGATCTCGCCAGCTGCAGCTCGCATATACGGGTGACGGCTCGAATATGGCTCCGATGAGGCGGAATGGATGATCGTATCGCCAGACTGGTGATCAGTGAGAGTAGGTATGGTTCTATCAGGACTAATGCATCGACTCGCTCGCCACCTGGGGAGTGGAATCTTCAGAAAAAGTATGAACTACAGGCTCTTCGATGCTCGAAGTGGTCCATTTCTGGGCGGCTAGGCAAGCTACGCGTCTGACAGTCATGCAGAGTTACGAGGCACAGACCAGAGTGAGCCATTGTCGCAGAAGCTCATTCGGTACAATCACGCTGTGGTGGTGGCGGGGTGGCTTGCGGACAGCAACGAACTTCATTCCAGTGCTTTGGAAGTGTTCAATATTGCCGCTGCTTGCTTCGAAAGTATGTCAGTCCAGCTGTAGGATCGATCGTTCTGCAACGACTGTACTGCTCGCACTGAAACTGTCAAAATTGATCTGAGCCGTCATAGAGGGGCCGGTCTCGAACAGAACCGCAATCCTTCTCGAAACACGCTGTGCACACCTACATTTACCCCGCCGGTCCTTGGGAAACGAACTCCAAGTTGTCATCATTAGCGGGTTGTGTAAATGCCACTTTTGGTTTAGACAGCTAGACGATCACCCATCATGCAGCAACGAATCCGGGACATGCGTCTAGAGCGTGCCTACGTCGTGGAGATTGTTCCAGCTTCTACGACCATAACTCTTCGCACTCCACAACGGCTATCGAACGTAAGCGAAGTGTACGCGTCTGGCCTCACAAGAAGATTCTTGGGCTTCTCCTGAGGTTGTGGCTGGCTGGGCTTCACGGCAGCAACCGTTGGTCCCTTTTTCATTCACTAGCCGATCGCTCAAGGCGGAAACTAGGGAAGCGCCATATCGTGCTTTAGTGCCCGTGCGGGAGCAGGAATCCCGTTCCACATCCACACTCCACTCTTCTGGCTCCTCTTCTTTGGGTGGAATGTTTGACAACGAACGAAACCTTTGCCTATTTGTGCATAAGCTACCTGTACGGCATCGCTCTTGGTCTGCACGTCGCGCAAGTGGACATGCCACTTTGGGTCAAGCATCGACGATGATGGCACTCCCACGTACTGCTGCTACCGATCTGCGGTGCGACTCTTGCATGGCGATGGACCACCGACCTACTCGGTGGGTATGGACGCTGTTACGATTCGGCGCCATCGGAGAATTTGGCAACGACACCGAGTCCTTTCTGTTCCCATGCAGGAACTGCGTTTCCCGAAGGAGAGATAGACGCACGCCATAGTCTCGGGGCTGCGCGAAGACAGCTCTTCGCTTGCAGCTCTCGCATGAAGGCGACAGCGCTGTCGCACAAGCAGCGATTACCGACCCAGTATTAATAACGCCTCAAACCACGATCTATCAGAGCTTCCGCGACTTCCCCTGGTACATGCCGTCACCCTCGAACTTAAGCGGAAGATCGTGGAAAAGAATCAAACGATCCTTCTGTTGCTGTCATTCCTCGGACATCAACGACCCGTCTGAAGCAGCAGCTCGCCTTCCTCCTACCAACCTCCCTTTAAGTGTTCCAACTGCACATCAACATCATTCTCCTTCGGACGTGGAAAAGAAAGCTACAACACCAACGCCACCGATAGCAACACGACGCAGTACTGACATGGCAGCTCCGACAGCTATGAAGCCTACTACGAATGGGTCGACAAAGACCAATGGCTACTTTTCTCCTGTAAGTAGCGCATTTGTAGAGAGCTCGAGAACTTTACTCTACTGCCTTTTCTTTGATGATGGGAAGCCGCTGTCATTTGTTCTCAAAACATTGAAACTGTGGAAGCTAACAACAGATACTTTGTGCAGCCCTCAACTCCATCCTCGCCTCTTCGATATAAGACTTCCATCAGTGGGGGTGTGAACAAGCACTTTCGCCACAGCATTGGAGGTGGAGCTGGCAAGACCAGCATTGTGAGAGACACCGCGATCTCTCTCAAGCGTAAGAGTGCATCCGAGCTGGGTGCTGGCATCTCAGAGACTGCCGACAGGGTTGGTTTTCTCGACCTGGTTGAGTGGATCCGCTCAGAGCGCCTATCTACCTTGCCTCACAAGGGAAGTAAATGGGACACAGTCTTGATCAGAGCTTTGTTCTTCGCCGAGAGACTCCATGGTTTCGAGGTTGCGCTGAAAGGCCATGCCCTCGACGTCGAGCCAGCTGCGCAGCTCGGCTACGGGCACACTCGTCTTTTGCTTGAACTTGGCCACGAGAACTCTCAAGCTCTGGACAAAGCTTTCGGGTTTCTGTACAGATGCTCGGCCTCTGTCGCCGCACTGCTCGCAAGGTCTCAGGTCCTGCGCCTGTCTTCCGAGATTTACGAGCAACTGTGCATGATGTACAGCGACCTTCTTACGCTCGTCATCGATGTCTCCATTCGCTTCTACAAGACTGCCCACTCTCACACAGACAACTCGGCCAGTTTAGACCTATTTGCCGTATTTGGCGACACAATCACCACTTTTCGCGAGCGACGAGACAACATAACGAAAGCTATCTGGGGAGGTGCCATACAAGCTGACCAGAGCGATATCGATGAAGCGATTGAGACGACCGTACTCTCGCGCTGGCTTGCGCCTCAGGATCGCGTTTTGGCCACTCTGGAGCTTGACCACACACTCATAGCAGATGAAATGGTGGAGATGACCTGCGTATGGTTTCACGACGAGCTTGCACGATTCGTCAAGAGCTCAGATCACACTCTTCTTATTAATGGGCCTCAGGGGTCTGGAAAGACAACACTGGCCAGTGCCCTTGCCGAACGCCTTCAACGACCGATTGCTAAGAAGAGCATGGCCATGGTCTTCTACTCGGTGGGTGCCGTACCTTCCCAGGCAACCACGTTGAATGTGGTGAAAGCTATTCTCCACCAGCTGCTCTCAATCCGGGTTGGTAACATGCATCTTTACCATGCTATTGCGACCGCTTATGATAAAGCACGCTTTACCGCGGATGCTACCCAGTACGAAGATTTGCTGTGGAGCGCGCTGGAAGACGTTCTTCGACACCCGTTGACGAACGGACAAGATACCATCATCATCGTGGAGGGTCTTGATGAGCTTATCGGCGGACACGCTGCAGGGCAGGGTCTGCTCCAACGTCTGGTGCATGCTGCCGGCCACGGCAAAGGCGTCAAGCTCATCGGACTTGCACAAAACTTGAGCCTTCCTACTGGTGCTCATGGCGTTCAGCGAACGATCGCTTGGCACAATGACACTAAAGATGACCTGCACGAGGTCTCGATCAAGAAGCTCGCACAAATTCAGCAGTTCCGCACTAAGACCGGTCGGGAGCAAGAATCCATCATTAGCCATGTCATCGAAATGTCTCAAGGCTCCTTCCTGTGGGTCTCGCTTACATGCGACCTATTGCGCACCGAGACGGACTTCAATAAGGCTGTCAATGCGTTGAGCCCTAAAACGACGATTGACGAACTCGTGCAACGTCTTCTCATGGTACTTCAGCCAAACGACGACGCCAAGATCCTTCTGTCATGGCTGGTCAACGCAGCTCGTCCCCTGACTTACAAGGAGATCGAAGCTCTGTTCTCCGTGAACGGAATTAGCGGCACTAGGGCCGAGCGTCGTGTCGACATTCATGGTACCGTGCAGTCCTTACTGCCGCTCCTCTCGCTCGAGGAAGATATTGTGCGTATCAAGCATGGACTTGTTCAGCGCTCAGTAGTGGATCTCTTGAAGAAAGGTTCTTTCACGCCCTCTGTGAAAGACACCCAAATGGATCTGTTGCTGAGATTACTGACGTATGCCAAAATATCTCTGAACGAGAAAGGAGAGCCAACTCTTGACTCCGATGATCGTAATCCAGTCGACCATTACTTCAATAGCCACGTCCTATTGGAGTATGTCATCAGGTACTACCCCTACCATCTTGGTCAGACCTCAATCGCTGTCCATGGCAAACCTGCGGATGTCAAACTCACGCCCGAGATTCGAAAGGTCTTCCCAGACAGCACTATAATGCCAGTGCTCGAATGGTTGTGCTGGGATGATCAGTTCCCCGGTGCTCAAGAAGTGGAATTCCACGAGCTTGTTCAGAACTTGCGTATCAAGGTCTTCACGCAAAAACATCCATCTGTGTTGCAGTCGTACATCAACACTGCATGCTACTATGAGATGATGGGAGACGTCAAGAAATCGGGCCATATCTACTACCTGATTGCAACCATTGGTAGAGATGTGCTTTCCCTGCTGCACCCTGTTGTGGTCGAATGCGCTTTGCGCTTCCTCCGCATCACCCACAGCAGCATTACGACCACAAGAACCGACATTATGACATACCGTGAACAGATTCTGATGCTTTTGATCTCGGCGTACGAACGCCAGTATGGTACTACGTCGGAAATTGTAATCAAGACGCGAGAGCAGCTCGTCGAGCTCTACATGCATCTAAAAGAGCAAGAAAAGGCACAAGAGATCCTGCTCATCTTGCAAGGCAACACCGGTACCCAAGGCAAGCTGTCCAGAGAGACTTTAGACATCGAGGAGTCGCTCCGTGTCTCTCTAGGCAAGCGCACACAGCGAGAAATTGGCTCATACGAGCATAACATCTTCGAAGAGGAAGAAGAGGAACAAGAAACTGATGGCGTTCTCGACCTCAAGGAAGTCGAGGCGATACTTCGCCAGATCCAGACCTACATTTCGAAGAAGGAATTCGTCTTGGCCGAAGAGACATACGTCCAGCTATGGCAACGCCTCTCCGTCAGCTGCCGCAGCACGCGGTCGGTTGAGTGGCACTCAAAGAAGATCGATGTCGTCCAGCAATACGCCAAATTCCTTGAGACTCAACAACGCCGGACCGAATCCACGTCTCTACTGATCTCGATCTGGCGCGAGTATGAGCATCACGAGGTCGCTTTCAGCGAGCTCATCGTCAGCAAGCTGACAGAGACTGCTCGCTTTTTGAAGACCGTGGGCGAATACAGCGCGTCTCTGACCATCTTCAAGCATGCCTCGTCGTACTACCGCAACGTCCGTAAGGAAGACTCCTCGCGAACACTCTCCGAGATTGAGGAGGAGATGACTGCTGTCTCGTCACAGGCATTCGCCCACAGCGCAAAGGAAATTTCGCGGTCATCGGAAACTTCTCAGTGGGACATGTTTCATGTGCTCATCAACAACCACTCGAAATCCGTTGATCAATCGACATTCTCCATGGCACAATCCCTCACTTCTCAATATATTGAACAGAGGCAATGGTCAAAAGCTATCGCGGTCGTCGAGACAACGCTGAAGCGCACTTGGAGCTCCTTCGTGTCAAAGTCGGTTCACGAAATCACCATGACTAGCACATATCAGAAGGAGAACGTGCTACTCGTCGAGCAACTGGCTCAGTGCTATATTAGCCAACGATCGTTCGAGAAAGCTGAGGAAGTCTATGTCAAACTCTTCAGGGCTTCCTTGACATCGACGAAGGACCAGTCTCTTCTCGAGAGGAGCAAGGGATTGATTCTGGGATTCTACACGAAGCGTGGACACAGCGACAAGGTAAATGACAGACATAATATTTTCTCGGCAGTCCACTAATCAGTCACAGGTTATCTCAATTTACCAAGAGCTGCTTGCCGTATACCGTCGTACCCTCGGTCCCTCCCACGACACCACCATTGCTATCCTATACGAGCTTGCCACTCGATGCCGCGCCCGTGCCAGAAGCCACCCTTACTGGCTCGAATACTACCAACAAATCGTCACTGTCCTCAACGGAGACTCAAAGACATGCCATCCACGAGCCTTTGATGCGGCCATTATCGTTGCAGAATCATATTGGGAAGAGCGGAGATACAGTGATGCGGTCTCGACTTACACCGTCCTTTGGAACACATACACAAGCAAGCACAAGGAGTTCAAGTCCTTCAGCCAGGCGACATTTGTTCGCAACCTCTACGAGCGTTACTACCAGTGCCTCGAGGAGACGAAGGCAGACTATGAAGTGCTGCGCAGCGTCACCAAGGAGTACCGAGAGACTTCTCGTGCTGCCTTTGGTGCTAGCTCTGCCATCTTCATCGAGTCCACGGTCGCTTACGCCAAGGTTTGCCAGCAGAGCGAGTCGCACTTCGACGAGTCCCTGTCCCTGTACGAGGAGGCATCGCGGTCCTTGTCTCAGAGCTCAAACAAAAGTGAAGTGTCAATCAACACCGCGGACTTGCGCCAAACGGTCACTACCATGTACAAGCGTCGCATCTTGCAATCGACTGACTCCAAGTCAGTCAGCCAAGAGACTATGTCGAGAGCGGTGGACATCTACCAGTCCGACTATGAGGAACACAAGAAGAGCTTGAGCTACTCCCACGAGTCAACCTTAAGCTCTCTTCGTGATCTTTGCATACTTTACAGCAAGCAGTCCAAGTCGGAGCAGATCCACAAGGAGCTCAGTACTGCAACGGTAGAGATTGTCACCAAAGAGACTTCTTCCCAGAAGATGTTTGAGTCTGCCACCTCGATCGTGCAGACCTATCAGGCGTGCAATATGGTGCAACAGTGCACACAAATGGTTGATGAGCTGCACTATCAGCTCATCACCAAGGAGAAGTCGTCCAAGGCTACTTTCAGCGTCGTTCAGAGCGGTAGCTCTGCATTGGTTTTCTTGGCCGTGATGCAATACAACCTTCGCAAGGACCTGTCCATCACCCTCTCCGAGATCATGGCTTCGATCAAGGCAGAAAGCATCATGTGGCAACATTTTACGAGCCTCGTCAACAAAAAGGCTGGTCTCGACCAGATCCTCACGACAGCTGCTCCACTTCGTACTCTCTTACGGGCTAACGACAGGGCTATCTTGGTCTCTGTGGTTGAACAGAAGTCTGTGCAGGCATTCACACAAGGCGAAGCTGCTGAGATCCAGCTCCTCAGCAAGGACTCGTCACATATCTTCATTGTCGGTATCCTGGACTATCTGGGCAACCGGCGCACTTCGGACTTTGTGCGTTCGGTTACCATTGCCTCAAACAGCACTTTGGGTCGACTCATCGAGAAGAATGACTTCGTCCATGCTTACGACGTGGCCAAGATGTCTTTCGTCTATGCTCAGCATGGCAAGAGTTACCGTCATCCGAAGTCTATTGCTCGAGGCTTCGCTCTGGCCTCGTACCTGGATGGACGAGGAGAGAACAGATGTCCTGATCCAGAACTTCGCAAGAAGCTTCTACAGCTCAGCAATCAAATTGTTCGCGAAATTCTGAAAATTTGCAAGGATTTCAAGATCAACTTGGTGCAGATCAAGCTCACGGAGCTCAACGAGCTTATAGCTCTGCTGGGCGAGCAACAAGACTACGATACTCTCGAGGCCTTGCTCAACGAGCTCTGGAATACCAGAGATGCTCAGCGCTCCTGGGCACCTGATGTCCTACTCAACCTGGGCCGACGTCTCATCTGCGCTCGTTACCTCGCAGGCCGCCAGATCAAGGCTCTTCGCTTGTGCGAGGACATTGCATATAACCTTCGACGGGTCAATGGCATTCACAACGAGTCTACCATCGAGGCCTACGAACTCCTTGCGCAGCTGTACACCCGTACTGGTCAATACTACCAAGCCGAAGCTGGCAACGACAAATCTGCAGCTCATCAGGCATCCGAGCACTTCAAGAAGGCCGTCATCATTCACGAAGACATCCTTCGCTGGCTCCTCCACGACGGCGCCGCCGGTGGTGCCGACGACGAAGACGACGATGACACCGCATCGACCATTCTCGCACAGCACGGCAAGGAGCAACCACACAGCACCTTGTCCGCCGCTAAGCGTGGCGAGCTCGCTAAGCACCATCTCCGCCTATTGAAGATGGCCTTCCAGCGCCTGGGATCGTGGCCCAAGTCCTATGGCTTCTACGAGAAGCTCAATGCCGATCTGTTCAAGGTTTTCGGCGAGCAATTGAAGACTTCAGAAGGCGTGGAGAAGTGGTACGTAGTCATTCCAGAACCTCCCACACGATGATGATAAGAAAAAGCTAACATATACTTTCTAGGAATGCAAAGGGTTTCGGCGCTGGCAAGGCTGAGTCGCAAGACGGCGTCTTCACGGGCACGAAGACTTGGGAGATTCTGTCACATTGAATGGCGACTGACAGACAACAGTCTAGGGATGTGATGCGGTATGATCCGTGTTAGGTGAGATAGGAAGAGAGATCAGAAAATGTAAGCGATGGCGTTCGCTGCTGATTCGCCTTTGAGCACCACCCATTGCATGGTTCTCCTATGTACAGCTTTTATTCAGCAGTGGTAATTAAGAATCGTAAAGAGTTTTATCGTAGCGCGCGAGTTCCTCTTTGTTAGTTGGACGCCACTTCTTTGTCTACTGTCAATTGTCTCTTTCGATCGTCTCACGAAACGTCTATTCTCTGGGCAGGACCGAAAAAATGTTGGGAGCGCAGCAGTCCTACTGACGCTGCACACTTGATACTAGAGGTACGTGTGCCAACCGAAGCTCCTGCGGTACATTTCGCGTGGCCCACCAGATTCTGTCTTCAGTGCCGCAGGGTTGTTTATTGAAACATCGTATTCAACCCATTTGAGACTCTAGGATAAGATTTCTGCCAGCAATGTTGTCTTTCTGCGTTCTCGTGGTAGACCCGACCTCTTAGCCTGCCCGACTACATGCCGCGGAGGTCAGGGTGACTGCTGTCATTCTTCAAGACCGGTCAGGCATCTGGCGGCTTGATAGTATGCAATTAAGACGCACTTTGCAACCCGCAGAGAGGCGTCGACGGTAAGTATGTGGTGGAGCCGATGATTGCTCATCATTCCACTCCTGTGGTGCTTCTTGACTTTGAAAGAAGACAAGAGCAGATACCCAGCCTCAGAGAGCTGACGGGTTGATGTTGAATGCTCTTCGCTGCAACACTGCCAGCCAAGCCAATGCTTCCTTTCTCCTAGCCCAGACATGGAGACAACAACGAAAGAGCGTCTGCACATTGTGAAATTTGAGATACGCTCGATTATGCAGTCGTGCGCTCTACCAGATCGGTGCGTACTTCCAATACCAAGGCCAAAGACGTCTCGGAATAGCGGTGCAGATCAATTCGCGTTCTGTCTTGGTCGCAAGCTCAGAGTCAGGTATGTGCCGAGTCACAATTGTGGAGACAGTGACCAAAGAATCCCCCGTGGTCGCCTCAAAGTTCTCAGGTTCCTGAATGAAGCCCCAGTACAACCTTGCCCAGTGCTCTTCGGCAGCCCAGAATTTTCGGTCGAACTCAACCACATCAGCAGTAGCGGTGCGAAGAAACCAGAGGTACGTCTTGAACGCACGGCGGATATCATTCAATCGGCAGTCTTTCCATTGATTCTGCCGTACCCAAGAGCGGGTTGAATGCCATGGGTGGGAGAATTGTCGGATATTGCCAAGATCCCCTAGGAGCCACTCGCTTGGTGATCTGATGAAAATGTTGTCTGTCTTCACATCGTCATGGCAAAGGCCGGCTTCGTGCAACGGTC
Source organism: Microcyclosporella mali (assembly GCA_002785985.1). NCBI lineage: Eukaryota > Fungi > Ascomycota > Dothideomycetes > Mycosphaerellales > Mycosphaerellaceae > Microcyclosporella > Microcyclosporella mali. The sequence continues at coordinate 360,960 of NHNU01000021.1, read as the reverse complement.
GTAGTTCGCGAAGCAGGGAAACGAGGGAAGGTCGGTATTTAGCGTCTAATTCTTGCAACGTGAGGTTGCGGGAGAAACGCTCTTCTTCGCCCAGCTTGTCCAAGGTCCCGTTTGACATGAAAGAAGACACCAACGCCCACGACCATTGAGTTCCGTCGTGGAGAATAAAATAGTCAAGCACTGGCACGAAGCCTTTATACTCGACAAGCAGCATTCCGGCCTCGACCTCTGTAGGCCAAGCAGAGGTGAGCTTTTCAAATTTGTGTTGAAGAGGAAGAGGAACCGGATTTCGTGAGATGCTCTGATATGTCTTGATGACGACAGGCTGGTCGACTGTTTCATCCACATATACTTCCACATTCCCTTCTTTCCCAGAAGCTAGATGTCGCACATGACGATAGCGCGTATCGATGTACTGACCCAGATTCTCCCGTTCGGCATATGATGGCGCCCATAGTCTGGCGCCCTGGTGATGTAGACCCGAGAAGTCTGTGGCATGGAGCTTCAAGGCTTGGTCATGCATGTCGGATATGGCCCTAATGAAGGCAGCTACGCCACACAGGACGCCGATGATGAAGATCCAGCGCAGCCATCGTGGGATCTGTTGTGCTTGACGATGCCATGCTGGCCGATGTCTGGTGGCGAGCAGTGAAGCAAGCTCCGATTCTTGAGACTCGCGTGGCTGCATTGAATGGTAAGTCGTGTCTTCGATGAAGTCTCTGCTGGTTTTATGTGGCCGTATAAAATGCTGCTATATTCCTGATACTTATTGCATGCGGAGCGCATGCGAGTCGTTGGTATTCGCGAGGTACAACTGACGTTCACGAGACAAACGATTGATGATGTCCAAACAAGCGGTCCTGGCAATTGCGACAAGGCACAAGAGGCGTAGCAGGCGCACTCCCTAACGACCGGTCACCGATTGCTGTTCATATTGTGCAGGTGCTTAGTAGTTCTTGTGTGGCTATGGCATGCCGCCAGTGGCAGCGTCGACTTCGCCAAACTCCTGCCGCAGCCGGCTCCAAGCCATGATGATAAGTTTGTCGTCTTTTGCCAATGATTGGATTGGAGAGCTCGTACGAGACGCACAAGGTTTAGCGGTTAATATTTAGGAAGAGTGACGCTGGAACGCTACCTAATTGTAGTTTTCCGAGAAGCGCGATAGAGCCCCGGTGTCGCGTGCTGCGATGAAGTAGACTGGAGCTCATGTGAAACATGAATATAATGCAGGTAATCGATTGTCGTCTTCTGTTTCTCGCTCAGTCTGATCGGATGAGATTTATTCTTGATCCGGCATCGATTGATACACCACGACAAGGCCGACAACGGATTCGCCAAGGCCCTTGCTAACGTCCGCGGGGCGATACAGTAAGATTGTCAACGCTAGGAAAAGGTCCTCGGGCAATCAGTGTCGTCCTTCGTACAGAGACCGACGTTGGAAGTAGGAAGCCTGGAAATCAGTCCAAATTCGCAAATCATCACCACGCACATTTGACCAAGGATTGTGCGCGTGCGGATCCAAAGTATCTGCAGCCTGGCGCAGCGCAAAGCAAACGTGGTGTCAGGCCTTCTTCCAGCCCATGGCAAGCTGATTTGAAACATTGTACGATGTCCGTGGGCATGCTATTTCCCGCCTCCATGACTTCGCAGATGTAGGATGTCGTCCCTATCGAAGTTGTGCATCAATGCAAAGCTGGAGTTCTCTCGGGGCCGTCACTTCAAATGCTGGGTCCCTCAATATGAGAATATGCCTCGTCAATGTATAGTGCGTGAATCCTTTCGCACATGGTCATCACGCGTTAGACTCGTCGATGTGTTCCACGTCGTGTGCTCAAGTCGACGATGACACAAGAGGAGAGAGACGCGTAGCGCAAGTCGGAGGAAAGAGAGTTTACTGTAGTGTGGGGAAGGTTCTGGCCCCTGTCTGTTCCCCAGACATTGCGCAGTGACCTATACGCTACTCCCCGTTATAACCGAGGGAATAGCGATCGGAGTCATGGATGTATAAAGATCACAGATCTGCAATGTCAAACATGCATCGTAACAACAGCTTGCGTTTGTCATTCCATCTCACCGCTAATCGATACTTCTATCGCAAACATGTCCTCCAGCCTCGGCCTCAGATTGAATCCACTCCTTCAGGTACATAAAACTCATTGCGTTTTTTTTCCCAAAGTCGTGGACGATCTAACACGTTATCAGCCGGTCACAGTCCTAGCAGGCTGGACCTTCGTAATGCAGGCCTGGATGCACGTAACTCGTGTGAGCGCTATCGGGAAATATAACGTCTCTGTGGATCCAGCGAAGCTCAACCAAGAACTCGAACAAAAGGTGCCCAACAACATTCAAGCCATCGCCCATAACTACAACCATCTGCACGAGCAGCCTACTGTGTTTTATGCTGTTGCATTGGCGTTGGCACTTGCGGGTGACGACCACCCATATACGCTGAGCGCAGCGTGGACATATGTCGGAATCAGGGTTTCTCACTCTTTGTTCCAGGTTTTTGTGAATAAGGTTATGGTGAGTTATTCAATGCCTGGGTTAGTTTAGAGTCGTGATTGAAGAGCTGACCGGTACTGTATAGACACGATTCCAGATCTTTTTGAGCAGCTCGATCGTTGCTGCGGGTTTGACTACTCGACTTGCGACCATCGTGTTCGGATGAGCTGCACAAGTGTGAGACTGGATTTGTATAACTACTAGTCAAATCGTAACTCGAAGTCCACCCTGAACGTTTATGTTGCGATCATAAACCATGAACACTTGACTCACTGTAGCTGAGTTCGGGCTCAGTTCTTGAGCTTATGCTTACGTGAGGTCTCAAGCAAGTTGTGCAGTGCCCTGTTATATCTTTCGTGTCTTCTCTGTCGTCGGTGGGTCTGTGCGCTTCTCGTTTCGTGGCCTACGATTCCCCTCTCTATACATCTCAGCGAGCTCCAGGAATTTGACACTCGGCGGTCGGCACATGAATCCTCATCGAGCATTCTGTGAGTCGGTACATGCTGTTCACAGCAAAGCGACCGTCGACAACCTGGGTCTGCAGCGTCAGGCGAAGGGGAGCATCTAGCATGGGAAGGTATCATGGAGCAGGAGTAAAGCAGGTGAGCAGAGTAGTACGAGCAATGGTTTTGGAGCCGTTGGTGCAAAATGAAGCGTTGTTCAACGGCTTGTCGAGATTCCACAGTTGGGCGGCCTCCGACGGTTAGTGGCCGCTCAATCGGGCCATGCATTAGCGCCCGGACGCCAAGCACAAATCAGAAGACAGCCTTTCTTCTGCATCGTGCTCCGGTGGCTCACTCCCTTCCTTCACAACCCACAGCCCATCACCGCATATTATCGTTGCCTATCAATGCGATGCCGATGCTCGTGATCTTGCATTGATCACGCAGGGCACCTGTCTCGTCGACCTAGTCTTCCCCCTTCGTTCCGACGGCGCAAATAAAGCCTGGGTGAGCAACAAAGTCCCTCCAAAACTCAGGATCACTTTTGACGCAGGGCATCTCGGCCGCCTGTACAGCTTCTAGACCCAAGAAGCCGCATTTCATGGCCATCAGTGTTGCCTGATCGAGATCGAGGTTCGCCACCAGATTCGTTGCGTGGGCTTCAAACGGCTCATCGAAGCCGACCGTGAACTTGTACCGAACGCCTGGACCAGGAACGTCCTCGATATCGGAGAGTACCACGCCATATTTGCCTGTGTCTGGCGGACGAACTCTTGGATCCGTTGATCGAATACTGATGACTCTGCCACCCGGCCGACAATACTTGCCTGTATTGTGCCACATAGCCTCTAATTCCTCACCCGTAGTAGCGTGATCGAAGGTCCATATCATCATGACCACATCATACAATCCACTGCCCCCTCTTCCAGGCAGAGATAGATGATCGAGTGGTCTGGTCACATCTCCCACAAAACAAGCAACGCTTTGGCCAGGCTGTCGCCCGGCTCTCTCTTCTGCCACGCTGCAACCCCGGAGCATCTCAGGAGATACATCGACGTTATCGACTCGTGCGGCTCCTCTATCGATGGCATTCCGTGCGTGCAGCCCGGTGCCACCGCCCAAATCGGGATGATCTGTCCTGAACAATCGCCTAGCGCATGGAGAACAAGTTCTTGCGAGATCCGGGAGTGCGGAAGTCTTTCGATTCGGTCATAGCTTGTTGCGATATTGTCATAGTCTTGCTGTTCGTCGCCTGGCATCTTTGTGTAGTGACGACTCTGGAGGTGGACTATGTATTCATTGCGCTACGTAGTAAGCTTTGCCGCGAGGGATATCATGTCACGTCCTCTGGATGTACGATGACGTCCGAGGTCGGTGAGGATTACATTTGAGTTTCCGCCACACTGTGTGCCTGTGTCTTTTCACGGAAAGGACTCGACAGGGAAGTGCTCGTGCACATAATGCTGTCACTCAGAGATGTTGAGCGTATGGTACCATCGAATGCACATGACCGATGATAGGATGCAGAGGGACAGAACGAACCAAAGACAAAACGGTCGACACGAGTAACGCGGTGTTGCATGTTCTTAGGAAAGGACCAAGAGCCTCAATTTCTTCTGAGAGAGGCCTGCGTTTGTACTGAGTCAGGGCTTTTTTCCCAGCGCATGTGGCTTAGACTGCGAGTTTTCTTGGAGTACAGCTGAAAAGCTCGATCGATAGCAACAGCTGGGAGAGTTCGGCTGGATAGATCAGCATAATCGGAGAGTCATAAATACACCTCGGAGTAGATTTATGCAGCCATTTGATAGAAGTGTTGAATGTATCAATCACGTTCGCTGTCAGCCACAGCCATTTGACTCTTTATTTGTGCGGCTCGAGTTTTACTTCATTCCATAGATTGCTCATTCATATCGCCGAGCGTTTCCGTCATGACCACGGGAAGTCAGTCATTTACCGTTGATTTAGATACCCTCAATGTTCTCCTTGACGGTCTGTTTGAGAGGTTTGTAGCCAGTCTCTTGTCCGTACCACTGCTTCAAGAGCTTAGCACCTAGCTCGTTGGGAACCTTGCTGAGATCACGGCCCTCATTTTCGGGAGCTTTGGCGATTGTCGTAGCATCAGGACGCAGCTCCTTCAAGATGTTGATGATATCATTCCAGTTGAACGCCACATTGAATGCAAAGATGCGCTCGTTCTTGATGGAAGGGTCCAGAACCGCGGCGATGAGATGCAGTCGTGCATCGTCGATCACATCGATCATGTATTCTGGGGAGCATGTGAGTCTTCACAATGAGCAAGTTAAATCACGAGACTTACGAGGTGGCAATGCTGGCACATTTCCCTGGAAAGTCTCGATCACGCATTTTCCGGTGGCTCCTGGACTTGAGAGGATTTTGCCCATGTTGCAGTTTGGTAGCACAGCATTGGCAACGAAGCTGGGCTTCTCGTCCTTCATGAACTTCCATAGTGCCCTCTCGCCTTCTGTCTTAGAGGCAGCATAGACGGCGAAGGCTCGCTCCTGAGTGTATGGTGGTGGGGCCGTGGCAATGTCAACAGCTTCTTGGCTATCGTGCACGACTCAGATCAGCACGCAAACCGGAGGAAATGATGTTACTCTTGGGTAGGGACGGACTCACTCCCAGTCATCAACACTCACGGAGAACTCTTTGTTCGTTTTCGGTAGCAGAGCAGCGGTTGATGATGAGGTCAATACGAACCGCTTAACCGAAGACGCCTTGCCTGCGGAACGCAGAATCGACAGCACACCGTCCACGGTTGGCTTGATGACTTTGTTGGGATCAGTGTCGAAGGTAGTGTCGCTGGCCACATGTATGACAGCAGCGCAGCCTTGAACTGCATCGTCAAAAACGCCGGTCTCTGAGAAGTTGGCAACAACAGCCGTAGAATAATTGGGGTTGTTCTTGAATGTCTTCTTCGTGTTCTCGCATTTTTCTTCAGAGCGAGCGGTACCGCGAACCTTGTACCCAGCTTCCAGCGCTTCATTAACGACGTGCGAGGCGATATAGCCCGATGCTCCTGACACGAGGATCAGGGAGCCTTTTGGGAGGGCGAGTTCTTTGCCAGTAAAGTGCGCGGTCATGTTGTTGACTGTTTGCAAGATGCGATTTCAGGTCGAAGGAAACTTGTTCTTCATTCAAGAGTTATACGAGCGACAGGAGTGAGGGAGTTATATGAGGCAAATGAAGTTGACATTGAGCAGACAGGGAACCGCTGCAAAAGCATTGCATGACGTGAAGTCGCACATTGTGATTGGTAATAATAACGCAGCTAGTGAACGGGAGGCAAAAGTTTGACGTGTTAAACGGCAATAAAGGTCCGTCTTGTACAAGAGCGCACAAAGGTAAGTCATCTTCTAAACGAACAATCATGTCAGCCATCCTGCTCTGTGAATCTACAGTGGAAAGCGAACATTGCTGCGGATATTTTGCAGCTTTCAATTTCTCTATCCATTACTGTGGGATGTCACGGTCGGGCTGATCTATAAAGAGGCCACATGAGGATGCTGCATGACTGTAAAACATTTACACGAGTGATTAGTAAACCGCAGCAGACCATTTGTTGCCCATGCTCCAAATGCGAAGGCTGCGTCAGCTCTCATGTCACACGAATATTGACGATACGCTGTGTTTTCAGTCATGGCACTCTTCACTCACGAGACTGGACCCTGACGGCCCTGCAGGGGCATAAGAGAGGCCTCACCTTCTCACCAATTTACCGCCTTGGCTGTGTACGACAAACTTTCGACTAACACTTCGATTGAATCAAGGAAAAAGTAAGGCCATCCTCCGAACTTTCCAGCAATACCAGGAACGCCTTGTCTACCAGCATGACACCATTCATGACAGCTGTTTTGACAGTCGCCATGCTTCATGCCCTTGACAAGATACCCGATGCTTCGGCTAGATATGTTGACGACAGAGTCATATCGCCTGTTGCTGTCAAGGCATTGGACGACCCAGCCAGCAGTGCTTGCGCTATCAAGGAGCATGATCACACTACTCGCTACAGCATTATCATTGAGTCGAAGTCATCAGAGCACTTAGCAGGATGCAGTATCGCAAAGAAAGCTTTCGCTGGTGCTGGGGTCGTCGTAGACCAAGCAGACAGTTGGCACTGCACCGCAAGTAGCTCGGCCATTCGATTCATCTTCTGGGACCGCCCGAAGAATGGTGTCGCTGTTAATCAAGCGCTGCAACAAACGTACCCGGAGCAGGCGTCTGACGCCAAATGCCCAACGGGCTGGGAAACTGTGAAGACTGATTGTACAACAAACAAAAGCGGTCGAGGCCTCGTCGACGATTACTGGTTCAGCGTTGCTTGGGATGTTGAGGCCTCATGTAACATACTCTACGACTATCTGAAAAATGACGCCCATTGGCACATCGGTGGCAAGGACCCTCGCCCATGGAAATGTCAGCGGGAGAACGGAAGTAACACGTCAATTCGAGTGGCGGTAGCGCTGACCGTAAGCACTGATGAAATGAGTGGCGATATCGAAAAAGCCTTTGCCAAGGCTGGCATTGACGGTCTCAAATTTGATTGCGGTATGGTGGCTTCTCATGCGTGGAAATGAAAAGGTGCTGATCAGTCGTATAAAGGACCCGAAGTCACGACACTCCCTCTTCTCGACACATCTTAAGTTCCAAAACCAGCTTCCACCATCATAGAAGGCGTCTGCGATCAAGACGCGTCATCTAGCAGCAGAGGATTGATTGGGTGCAGATGATCAGAACGCAGCAGGTGCTTCAGACTTTCTGCTCAATCTCTGGCCGAGTAAGTTGCAAGTTGCATGGTATTGTCAATGCCTTCTGTTAGAGCATGAACATTGATATGCCCGGTAAAGCTGGCAATTCTGAGTGTTTTCGTGGCGACGAGATCAGGAATAAAGCGGAGCATGATCTGCAGCTCTTGTGATCTTGATGGCTCGCTGTGGCTTCGGCGAAAATTAGCTTGTACCTCGCCCTATGGCCCCTCTGTCACGCATTTCGTTGAGGGGGTCTGCCATAGTAACACCTAGTCGCATCTAAAACACATTTTCGCAGGTGACTTCTCTTATAAACGTAGCTCAGAATCTGTGAGAGGCCTGAGACGCAAGCGAAGTTGGAGTTTGTCGGGAAGGCTGCAAAAACTCGGGATCGTGGCCATGGCAGACTCAACTATTGGTGCGATGTATTCGTGATATGACAGATGCCTTTTCCGGCGTGTTGATAGCGGCCCGAGAGTGCTGTCCCGTCCGGCGCAGGTTGCGATATAGCAAGCTCGGGTAGAACAAACCAGTCAGTCTCTTGGACTCTGACAGTTTGATGAATTGGGTGGCGTGAACGGGTGTCCTCAGCCGCCTGCGTGCATAGATGCCGGGCTCCAGTACTCTGTCTCTTCGGCTTGGAGATCCACCCATACTAGACTGTCAGCCACAAGGTCATCGATGACAGCGACAGCCCGTGCCCTCTCCCAGTCGAGGTTTGCTTGCAGCATTGACACGGTGATGAAGCCCATGATCTGAATCACTTCCAAGACGATGGACTGGTCCGGGTTGAGCTCCTTTGGCACACTGCGAATGAATTTGGTTGATCCGAGCTCAGTGATTTTGAATTGACCGCCAAGAGGCTCTAAAGACTCCAAAGCACGCTGCACATCGTCGTCTGTCACCTCCATGGCCCCTCCGACTAAGCCTCTGCCTCTGGCAATCCTTTTCCTGGCTTCGGACAATGCGATCATGCCGCCATTCTCACCTCGAGAATCTCTGCATACTTCCACCAATCGCACGCCAAGCTCGAAATAGAAGTCGTTCACGCTGGTCCCAAGCATCTTTGCCCAGACACTGCCGCCTTTCCCACTCGCATCTTTGGCCGCCTGAACATTACTGCCAGCCAGTGGATCAACGCCGATGGCATGGCACATGCGCGCGAATTCGGCCCGGAAAGTTGGATTGCTGCGAATGTCTTTGGCATGTGTTAAGGAAAAGTTGTGCAGAGCAGCCTGGAACACGGAGAGTTGATTGGCAAGAGCATCCGCGTGGTTGGAGCGGAGAGCGGCGCCATGAGCTGCATATTTATCTGAAGAGATTGCAGCGTTGGAGAAGGCACTGAGGCCAACGCCGCGACGACTTGAGGCCATATTTTGATGATCGATGTTCAGGAGAAGATCCATATGTGGGAGTGTCGCAATAGAGTTCCGCCAGGTACCGCGGCTGCTCAGATAAAGCAGCCTCAGGCATGCATGCTAGCGCATCTTGGCATCCCACAGCTCCTTCCCACCAAAAAGTTGTTCCTGCTAACTCTTACTTTCGAATCTCCAGACGCCGACAGTCGACCACCACGCCAACTACCATTCCTCGCCGTCAATACCGCAGCAATGGCCCCATCCAAGACAGGCTCCGTCAAGCTGTATGTAACTCTCATCATCACCACTGGGTGAGAAGGTTGCAGCACAGTCGGTCCGCTACTGCTCAGAAAAATGCTCGCTTCTTCGGAAGCAGCTCCATGATAACTCCACTCTGCCTCGATCCTGCACGGCGTCAGACTCTGGCACGTCAGAATGCGAGGCAGTCGGCACGCGTTGGGCACGAGCGAAAGCCAGTCCCTGCGGCCACCAGCCAGCTCGAAAGAGCTTCGGCACTCTCGCGTCAGCGGGGTTTTGTTGGATGAGATTCACCTCTCACCGACCAAAGAACGCTCTTCGGAGTACTCAGCGGAGAATGCATGAGAGCCAGCAGACCACTGTGCCGCAATTCTTCGCCCCGAGCAAGCAAAATGCGCGGACTGACTGATATTCCACTGCAGGAGCGTCGCAAGCAAAGACCAGATCTTGGTGCCAGAGACTCTTCTCAAGAAGCGCAAGAGCCAGGAGAAGGAGCGCGCCGAGAAGGCCGAGCAGCGTGAGACTCGCAAGAAGGTATGGCTCTCTTTCCTCCCGCCCGGCACACTATGATGATATTTACCCAACTCGCGACTAGCCTTCGGGCAATGTTGTCGTCTTGTTAACCATCTTTCGGGACTGATCGTACAACCTCATCACGACTTGAGTACAATGGGCACCTCTAGAGTATTTGACTGACTGAGAGTGCAGGAGAACAAGCAGAAGCGCGAACAGATCTTCAAGCGTGCCGAGTCTTACGTCAAGGAGTACCGCGATGGCGAGCGCGAGAAGATCCGCTTGTCCCGTGTCGCCAAGTCTGAGGGCAGCTACTATGTCCCAGCCGAGCCCAAGCTTGCCTTCGTCGTTCGCATCAAGGGTATCAACAAGATCGACCCGAAGAAGCGCAAGACCCTCCAGCTCCTGCGTCTCCTGCAGATCAACAACGGCATCTTCGTCCGCCTGACAAAGGCTACCACCGAGATGCTCAAGATCGTCGAGCCATTCGTCGCTTACGGTTACCCCAACCTCAAGTCTGTCCGAGAGCTCATCTACAAGCGCGGATACGCCAAGACCAGCCAGAAGCAGCGCATTCCTCTCACCGACAACTCCATCATCGAGGAGCACCTCGGCCAATACGGCATTGTCTGTATGGAGGACTTGATTCACGAGATCTACACGGTCGGACCCAACTTCAAGCAGGCCTCGAATTTCCTCTGGCCATTCAAGCTTTCCAACCCGACTGGTGGTTTCCGCCCACGCAAGTTCAAGCACTTCGTAGAGGGTGGCGATCTTGGTAACAGGGAGGACTACATCAACGCGCTCATCCGCCAGATGAACTAGATTGCTTGTGTCTTTTCAAAAGCAGCATTGTTGAGGGCATGGGGCGCTGATATGGTCGGCTTTCCAGGGCATGGAAGGCTAGCGCAAGGCGAATGGCGTCCATAAATACCAAAAGGAATGTCAATGTCTTCTTCATGCCTTCACTTCGGCTCGCAGCCATTTCTCATCTAACTTTCAATTCTCATGACCTATTTTTCCTATCTCGGAATCATTTCCCCGTATACGAAGCTATACGAAAGACGCCCGTGTACGGTATACCATACCTGCGAGGGTGAGCATCCCACGCCCTCGATAGCGAGTACTACCTCCAATATGATCCTTTGCCGTTCTGGCCCATCCTCCTGCATATACACACTCCTTTCGATCTGATAGCATTCTCATGCTCAGTCTCTTTCGGCATCTCAATTATATGCGTCTGCGCGCATTCTTGGTGCCATGGACCTGATTTCTCTGGTGGAAAGCGGAAGTTCCGATCTTATCAGATCATCCGAGATTGCACAAACCCAGCGACCCTTGCACGACACAGACCATTTCAAGAAGCTTGTGGAAGGCTTCACTTTCTCGCGATGGTTCATCGTCACCTATCAGGCTGCTGTCGTGGGTATTGTCGTCGTTGTTGCGGTGTGCCGGTGGTGGCAGCGATACCGGCGCTTGAGGAGGTGGAAGGACAAAAGACGAGATCATGCAGATAAGATCGTAGGCCAACACGCGAGGAGCGAAACAAGAGCTGAGAGTTCATCGAGCAGTAGTTCGGGGTCTGCCACGCCATCTACAAGAGAAGATGGGAAAGGACATGATGAGTGGACACATCTGCTCTCGCAGGAGAGAAGACCACGGCTACGGAAATGGACGGCACCTTGGAGATTCGTCCAGTCCACGATGCTGTACCAACCTGCTCCCATCCCAGTTGTGGGCAAAATTCTCCCGCCGAACACAACCAGCCTGTGGATCCTCTCCCTCTTCGCTCTCAACCTCTTTTATGCACTCTACAAGGTCGGCTGGCACATCTCTACGCAAGACGTCCTTGCTGACCGAGTGGGCCTTCTCTTCGTCGCCAACCTGCCATGGCTATACCTCTTAGCAGCGAAGAATCAGCCTCTCAAGTACCTGACTGGCGATTCATATGAAAACCTTAACATGCTGCATCGCAGACTCGGCGAGTGGATGTGTTTCCTTGCGGCTGTACACCTCGTAGGATTCATATTGGGCTGGTACGACTTCCTGCGCCCAATGGGAATTGGACTGTGGCAGTTCTTGACGATCCGATTTGTTCTTTTCGGATTCGGAGCCTGGATATGCTATGAGGTGTTATATCTTCTAAGTCTTGGCAGTTTTCGGGAGTGGTGGTATGAGATCTTTCTTGGGAGTCATATTGTATTGCAGGTTGGAGCGTTGGCATTGCTCTTCCTACATCACTACCGCGCAAGACCTTATGTGCTCATTTCACTGGGAATTTTCGTCCTGGATCGAGTCGTCTGGAGACTTGGAGTCAAGACTTGCTCCGTCGAAGCGGATTTAACGGTTCTGGAAGACGACGAGACGGTCATGGTTTCTGCAGATTGGCCTGTCATGCCACGCCGGAGCTGGCTCAGTCGCAATGTGACACATGGGTGGCATCCATCGGAGCATGTCTTTATTAGTGTTCCTGCGATGAAGAGGAAGCATACATGGCAGTTCCATCCGATAACTATTGCCTCTGCGGCTCCTGGCAAGGGACAGAAGCATGCATGGTTCAATCTCATAATACGGGCCAAGGGAGGATTCTCAAAGGATCTACTGGAACATGCGAAGAGGCATGAGAAAGCACAGGTCAGACTAGATGGGCCGTATGGTTCGTTATACGCCTTGGAAATGCTTCGAGCCAGCGATGTTGCCGTGATTGTAGCGGGTGGGTCAGGCATTGCAGTCGCTTATCCTCTACTGTGGGATTTATTGCATCGATCCGATGATGCAGAAGACGAGGAGACTCCGCTCGTCGCTAGGCGAAACCATCGCGTCTGTCTGATATGGATCGTGCAGGATGCTTCGCACATCTCTTGGATCGGCAATGAACGTCTTGCGGAACTACAACATCTAGGCCTCCAGTTGGTAATACCGCCTCCAAGCCGGACGCACGGCCGTCCAGACGTACAAGCTCTCCTCGGGGCGCAAGTGGACAGCAGAAGAGAGCGAGTTGGTGTGATCGTATCTGGTCCGGACGGCCTGAATAGGAGTGTACAGAACTGTTGTGCGAGGATGGCAAATGTGGAATGTGCCGTTGAAAAATTCGGGTGGTGACCGTTTAGCAGTTGATAACGCAGCTGGTATCACTTTGAATGGCCGATATGTAACTGGCCCGGAATAATAAATGATTTGATGTCTCCCAGCCAGCTCTCTGAGTCTGGGTATTTGCTGTCGCCATGGCATGGTTCAGCATCGTCAAAATGGACGATTTCGACAAGGTTGGAGAAAGCTTGCGCCACTGCAAGGGTTCCGCCCGTACCCCAGATCCTCACATGACAACATGAATTGGAGATGACACTTTCGGATCATCACGATATGCACCACCACTGATGCTGGAGCTGACGAAGCCAGCAAACATCGTATGCAGAATGTGTCGATGACGGGCTGAGAGCAGGGAAGAGACTGGATCGCGGGTGGCCCCACGCAGTCGGTCGATCATTCCTTCGCGGCCTAGACGCTGAAATAAATCGCGCATACTACGCTTCATTGTCGCACCACGGTAAAACCTCTCCCTAGACTGCCACGCGCACAGGCACAGGCTATTCTCCGTGATGATTCATGAATTGAGCAAAGTCGGATTTGCTCGACGACATTGGGATCACATCAGGACTCGAATGAGCGAAAAAGCCAATGAGAGCTAAGCCTGTTCCAAGTGAATGCTTCTACAAAGTCAACTCATATCAGAGTTCAGTGCGCGTGCCGCACACGTGTGAGTTTGGAGCTTTCAGCTCGCAGGCCTAGGCAGATCGCCGGCCTGATGCACATCATCTCCAATCACACAGCCACGTTGCATCGCCGCTCAGAGAGCTTATTACTTTTGCTTAAGAGCTGGGGCATGCTCTCTTTCCTAACGCAGCTACCACTGCTGAGACTTTCTGGGCGACGTTCGTCTTCTGCAACTCATCGCACAACCTGACAGCCTGACAGCGGGTTGTTGTTGTTCATTTTCTGCCAGATGATCGGTGGCTCGCCTTCAAATCTTTCCAAGCTCTACATCAGAGTTCAATAACACCGGTCGAGGCGGGCTTGCCATTGTTGCAACGCTCGTATAGCTTCTATCACATCGACCTCAACCTCACGTTACGATTGTTTCGCCTGATATGGCGACGATTCACTTCGACGACCAGATCAGGCCGACCCGCTCCCACGACACAGGTGCAGTGGCATCAGGGACGGACTTCAATGATGGCATCGTATGTCTCGCCTACTTTCTGTGATCAATGGCTCAAGGACTAATATCTGCATCAGGTCTTTAGCAGAGCCGTCTCCCAAGGCTGTCGAAGCTCTCTCTCCCGCACTCGCTCGTACGATCGTTTTGGCTCCAAGCGTGACCACGAGCAAGAGGAAGGCCTGCGCCACCCTGGAGACCACCGCACGAAGCAGACCTTCCACGGCACACAGCTCCTCTTCCTTGCATACCAGAGTATCGGTGTCATATATGGTGACATCGGCACTTCTCCACTCTATGTGTTCTCATCAACATTCACCGAGAATCCGTCTCGCCAAGATGTCATCGGCGTCTTGTCGCTCATAATCTGGTCCTTGCTTATCATGGTCACCTTGAAATATGTGGTCATCATCCTCCACGCAGACAATGAGGGCGAAGGTGGTACATTCTCCTGTTACTCTCTGCTTTCTCGATACGCCAACATCACCAATCGCGATCCGCGCGAAGAGCCGCTCGTGAAGATGGAGCGATATCAGACCAATGACCTGCATCCGTCAAACCTGAAGGTCCGCACGACGGTCGAGAAGAGTGTGGTGTTCAAGGCTATCCTCAAGATCATGGGAGTCTTCGCCGTTTCAATGGTCATGTCGGATGGCGTACTCACGCCCGCGCAATCGGTACTTGGTGCCGTGCAAGGACTGAACGTTGTGGCACCCGACATCAGCCAGGGAACTGTGATTGGTGTCACCTGCGCCATCTTGGTCCTGCTTTTCATCATCCAGCCGTTCGGTACAACCAAGATTGGCATCGCTTTTGCGCCTGTCATCATCATATGGCTGGCATTATTAGCAGCATTCGGCATTTACAATCTGGTCAACTACGATGCAGGCGTCTTCATCGCATTTAACCCTGGAGAGGCTTTCGGATACCTCATTCGCCACGGAGAAGAGGGATGGCGCTCCCTAGGTGGCGTGCTGCTTGCATTTACTGGCGTGGAGGCGCTATTTGCTGATCTGGGAGCTTTCAGCATGCGGGCTATCCAGATCAGCTGGCTGTGCTGGTGTTTGCCATGCCTTCTTCTGGCCTATATCGGACAGGCGGCGTACTTAGCAGTTCATCCTGAGGCATACCTATACCCGGTCTTCAACACCGTTCCTCCGAACTGTCTGATATTGAGCATGGTCTTCGCCATCCTGGCAGCTATTGTGGCCTCGCAAGCTATTATCACGGCCACGTTCCAGCTCTTGGCACAGATCGTGAAGCTCTCATACTTCCCCCAAATTCAGGTCGTTCACACGTCAAAGACCTTCCACAACCAGCTTTACGTACCGCTGGTCAACTACCTGCTCTGCATTGGCACTGTAGTCATTACCGCTGTGTTCCGGAACACAACATCACTCGGTCAAGCATATGGAGTCTGCGTCATGTTCGTTACCTTCTTTGACACACAGATGACGACTTTGACTGCCTTGCTTGTCTGGCGTTTTCGACCCTGGATGGTCGTTCTGCCGTGGTTGGCAATTTCAGCTATGGATGGAGCCTTCCTCTCCTCTGCCTTGACGAAAGTCCCCAACGGAGCCTGGTTCACCATTACTCTTGCCTCTGTCCTGGCAGCTATCTTCATTCTCTGGCGCTTCGGAAAGGAGCAGCAATGGTCTGCAGAGCGGAGCGCTCGCAATCCACTTGCGCATTACGTTCGTAAGGACGATGAGGGAGACCTGCGGCTCACCGCGCACGGCGCAGAGAGTCGTGGCGAAGCTCTTTCCATCACCAAAGGCTTCGGCATTTTCTTCGACAAGGGTGGGGACAAGACACCAATCGTCTTCAGCCAATTCATCAGCAAGCTTGTTTCGAAGCCGGAAGTCACTGTATTCTTCCACCTACGACCACTGGAGACTCCATCCGTTCCCGAGGACGAACGCTACATCGTGCAGAAGCTCAACGCGCTTCCAAGTTGCTACCGCGTCGTTGCCCGATACGGCTATATGGACGAAGTTGTCACCCACGATCTCGCTTCCTTGATCTACTCCCGAATCCGCGACTACATCATCCTCGACAACGCGACCCGCCAGGAAAGCTTTGTGCCCACCAAACGTATCTCTGCCACACCCCCGGCAACAGCGATTCCCAGCAGCAGGGACGCTGAGAAGTCCTCCATCTCGTCGGCCACCGACCCCACCGAAGTCGATGTCGAGGGCGTTCCTCTTAATCTCGCGAAACTTCAGCAGGCATATGAGCACAGGGTACTTTATATCATCGGGAAAGAAGAGATGCATTTAGCACCCAAGACGAATCTTTGGAGGACGTTCCTGCTGAAGATTTTCTTGTTTGTGAGAGAAAATACTAGGAACAAAATGGCCAATCTGAAGGTGCCGACAGATCGGTTGGTGGAGATTGGGTTTGTGATGGATGTTTAGACGGCAGGAGAGCTGTCTTGCGGGACACCAATTTCCGGATACTTTGTCATGTGGTGAGCTCGGAGTAAGTCTGGTGAGCTTGTCATTTTCATGTAGCGATGAGAAACGAAGAACGAGACGAACACGTTTGTGGGACTACTACTTCCATCATGACGAGACAGCGCCATACGCCTCGCGCCGCCATGTAACAACAGACTCGATGAGCCTGGCAAAGCGAATGGCGTTCGAAGACATCGGTGCATGTGACAAGCTCGGATGAAGCTCGGCTTGATTTGTAAGTGAGTAAGCTACGCCATCAGTCACCACCGAAGCTTCCATGGACACATATCATCTCACTCCTAATTTACGACACCAAGCACACAATCCTCAATGGCGACTCCTAATATCTCGAGAATAGCGGGCCAATGTCTGCGAAGAGCAGGCGCATCGTCATGGCAGAGCAGCTCCAGCACCAGCATTCCGCGCCACAACTTCCACGCTTCAGCGCCACCGCTATACCTCGACTTCCTGGCACCCTCATGGTCCGCGCGACCTTCTCCTAGCCTCAAGACGCTCACACAGCAGTCCCCACAAACATCTCAGCGAAGATTTCTCTCCTCGACATCCTCCCGCCGCGCCGCAATAGCCATCCAGAATCCACGCAAAGACGACTCCGGCAATGCCCGCACCATCAACATCTCGCCTCGCGCCGCGCACCGTCTCCAAACCATCGCTTCCACCGATGCGAATCCCGACACCGCCCTTCGCGTCTCCGTCGAGTCCGGTGGCTGTCATGGGTTTCAGTACCTGATGAGCTTGACGGATCTGAAAGATGTAGACCCCGAAGAGGATACTGTTTTCGAGAATGAGGAGGTCGTGGGTGGTGAGGGAGGAGGTGGGTATAAGGCGAAAGTGGTGATGGATGAACCTAGTCTGGAGTTGCTAGGCGGAAGCACGGTGGACTATACGATGGAGCTGATTGGAAGTCAGTTCAAGGTGACGGGGATTCCGGGCGCGACGAGTAGTTGTGGGTGTGGGAGTAGTTTTGATGTGGCGGTTTGAGCGAGACGGCACTCGCGAGTTCTCGGACAGCGGTCATTCAGCAGGCACGACGACATGATCTGCCCGAGACGAAGTTGTATGCGGAAGCAAGATAGACTCATACAACTGGACAACGCCGCAGTGAGACTGGATGAAGATGATGCCTAGGTGCCAAGAACCCAAGTCGACTCGTTTGCTATCGGGCCTTCCAAAGGTGCTCTGAGCTCCTGGCAGAAGTGGATAGCATAACGATCACGATATCGAACACTCCAGGAAACTACTGTGGCCGCGAAGGAGTGAGGCTTCGCGATGGCAGGCCCAGAGACAAGGCACGAGTCGAGGTGTCTCACAGAGACTGCGTTATCGTCAGTCTGCGCAACTACAACCTGAAATGCCGAAGATCCATTGCTACCGCAGACTCCATCGGCGGCATACAGATTGCACATGGCAGAACGCATATGCCTAGGAATCTGCCGCAGGCACATGTTCCATGCACTAGATCTCTCGACACTTCTCAACAGCCATGGGAAGTACAATGAGGTCCACCAATACATTCTGATCCAGTCGGGGTGGTGTGTACACGCGCAGGTATTGAAGTCGTCTTGTTTTTCTCTTCGACTTCGAGCAAGCTCAACGACGCAGTCTCATCGTCAAAATGTAGCCTGTTGTTGGGCGAAGAAGAGCCGCTCTGGGTCGATTTGCATATCCACTCAATCTGGATACCCTAGTACAGCAGCCGAATCCTGGCATCCAGGTAGCCTCACAGCCAGCACTGACCTTTCTCCTCCACCCAACCGACACTTTACCAGACAGTCGAACAAAATGCGACCAAGTTCAGCCCAGTTGAAGCATGATCAAACACGTTGACTTTCGTGGTCGGCAATAGGCGGTGTACCAAGCTAAGTACGTACCGTGCGTAGCTTATTACACTCATATCGGCTCATATGCAGGCGTTGGCGGGCGGTAAAAGGCGAGGCGAGGCGAGGCGATGCGATGCGTTGAGCGTGCGTCGCCCCACCCCACCATGCCCCTCCACCCGACTCGCAGATGCAATTGCAGGGTCCAGACAAGATGCAGCAGTGACGCTGCTGGCCAAAGATGCAGGTGGCATTGATGAGCTCAACTCAATTCAATCATTTCGACTTTCTCTCCCCACCTCCCTTCCTCCCTCCCATTGACATCCACTCTCCTTTCACCCATTAACGCTTTTTCACGACGGAACGAATACGCATCCTGGACCGACATCTCCAGACACATACCGCAAACATGAGCGTCAAGACTGTTGACACCAAGGTATATCTCAGCCATCTGCGGTAGAGTACATGTCGTCGAGATATTCACTGACACGCCTGCAACAGCCCTTCCAGGACCAGAAGCCAGGCACATCAGGCCTCCGCAAGAAGGTCAAGGTCTTCCAGCAGCCACACTACTCCGAGAACTTCGTCGCTTCCATCATCCAGTCCATCCCAGAGGGCGCTGATGGCTCCTTCCTCGTCATTGGCGGTGACGGCCGCTACTGGAACCCCGAGGTCACTCAGATCATCGCGAAAATTGGCGCTGCATACGGTGTGAAGAAGCTGCTGATCGGCCAGGACGGCATCTTGTCCACTCCAGCCGCCTCGCATCTGATCCGCATCAAGAAGGCCACTGGCGGTATTCTGCTCACCGCCTCCCACAACCCAGGTGGTCCCACCGAAGATTTCGGAATCAAGTACAACCTTGCCAATGGTGCTCCTGCGCCAGAGAGCGTCACCAACAAGATCTACGACTTCTCCAAGAGCATAACGTCCTACAAGATCGCAGACATTCCAGACATCGACCTCAAGACCATTGGCACAAAGACCTATGGCCCACTCGAGGTCGAGATCGTACACAGCACAGAGGACTACGTCAAGATGCTCAAGGACATCTTCGACTTCGATCTGATCAAGAGCTTCCTCAAGCAGCACTCCGACTTCAAGGTCCTCTTCGACGGCCTGAGCGGTGTCACTGGCAACTACGGTGTTGACATCTTCGAGAAAGAGCTTGGACTAAAGGGCAGCACACAGAACTGTGTACCCAAGCCTGACTTTGGCGGACATCATCCAGACCCCAATCTTGTTTATGCTCACTCGCTGGTTGAGGTCGTTGACAAGGAGGGAATCCACTTTGGTGCAGCTTCGGACGGTGACGGCGACCGCAACATGATCTACGGCGCCAACTCTTTCGTCTCGCCCGGTGACTCGCTTGCCATCATCGCTCACTACGCCGACCTGATCCCATACTTCAAGAAGCAGGGTGTCTATGGCCTCGCGCGTTCCATGCCCACATCTGGCGCCGTCGACCTTGTAGCCAAGAAGAAGGGCTTGCAATCATACGAAGTTCCGACTGGCTGGAAGTTCTTCTGCGGCCTCTTCGACTCAAACAAGATGAACATCTGCGGTGAGGAGTCTTTCGGCACTGGCAGCAACCACATTCGTGAGAAGGACGGTCTCTGGGCCATTGTCGCCTGGCTGAATATCATCGCTGGTGTTGGTCAGCAGTCCGGCAGCACACCCTCGATCAAGAGCATTCAGCACGATTTCTGGAACATCTACGGCCGCACTTTCTTCACCCGTTACGACTACGAAGGATGCGAGAGCGAAGGCGCCAACAAAATGGTTGCGCACATGAAGGAACTCATCACGACCAAGAAGGACAGCTTCGTCGGCAGCACCGTTAGCGGCCGAAAGGTCCTCGAGGCCGACGACTTCAGCTACACCGATCTCGATGGCAGCGTGAGCAAGAACCAGGGCATCTACGTCAAGTTCGATGATGGCAGCCGCATTGTCGTGCGACTGTCAGGTACTGGCTCCAGTGGCGCCACCATTCGTCTATACGTCGAGAGACACGAGTCGGATGAGAGCAAATATGGCCTAGATGCGCAGGAGTACCTCAAGGACAATGTCAAGTTGTCTGTCGAGCTACTGAAGCTGCAGGAATTCATCGGCCGTGTCGAGCCGGATGTCAAGACCTAAGCAACGCACCAAAATGCACGAACAGATGAGACGATTTGCAATGTGTAGATAGCGATATAGCGAGCATGATGATTAAAGAGAAAAGCACGGTTTTTTGATGAGAACTGCTCCATGAGCTTCAAATTCTTAGGTCATGCTTTACTGTTTACCCTCAATGCTACGTCATCCTGATCAATGGTATCCATCTAATACGTTGTATCATAGGTCCGTGGGACTCTCCAGCGAGAACTCGGCGCTGAACAGACTCTCCCATCCAGACTTTGGCTTAGACTTGGCGGGTGATGATTTGGAGGAGGAGGAGGTGGCTACTTGTGGTTCTAGATGTCGTTGTAGCGATCGTACAGACTTGGAAGGAGATTTGGAGCGGGCTCGTGCTTTGCTCGGAGAAGCGACGACGTTCGCAGAAGACGAGGAAGATGAGGGTCTGGCGGTGTCGAGCGGGAGGTTTGTGCTCGAGAGCTTGCGGATCTGTGCATGTT
The DNA here is from genome assembly GCA_002785985.1 of Microcyclosporella mali. Lineage (NCBI taxonomy): Eukaryota > Fungi > Ascomycota > Dothideomycetes > Mycosphaerellales > Mycosphaerellaceae > Microcyclosporella > Microcyclosporella mali. Next base: position 339,992 of record NHNU01000021.1, on the reverse strand, counting down.
TGTCATTAGAGGAGATGGAAGGGGTCGGTGGTGGAGCGTACTTGGTCGTGCTGTGCCGGAGTGGCAGACTCGGCTGCAGTCGCGGCTTGTGATGGAGCTTGGTTGATGATGCCCAGACCGGATCCTGCTTGAGCTGGAAGGGGACGAGCAGGCTGTTGGTTGAGGGAGGATGCTTGGCTTTCGGAGCGTTGTCGGAGACCTCCTGCTTCCAGAGTTGAAGCTGCCGCAATGGTAGGCGTAGTGCCCTTTTTGGAGTTGGAGCTGCTACGACGACTGTCCAAGCTCTTATTAAGGTGCTTGCTGGCATCGTCGCCTTTGCTGCTTCGTTTGATGCGAATACTCCCTTTGGCGTCGACATTGGCTGCGGCGACGGTGCTTTTGCCCAATCCTGGCGTCGTAGGCGCAGCACCAGCACCTCTTTCCTCAACGGCATGGACCATCCACCAAGTGAGCCCATCGGAGAGATCAAACGGGTTGTCGTCCTCGACGTGCATAGACGAATTGGACTCGTCGATGCCCCTTCCGTCAACGCCGATTTGTCCGGCAGTGGTCCGCTGCCCACTGAGATCAACGACTTTCTGCTCAACCTTTTGTATTCTTGCGACGATGAAGTCCCGCGTGCCCAGTCTCATGCCTTCCCTTTCGGCAAGAAAGTAATGTGGACAACCGATGTTGAATGCAGCCCAGGCGCCTTTTACTTGCCCACCTCTGGTAGGTAAAAATAGGGCCAAGTCGCCGTCCTTGAAGTCGCGCACGGCAATCTTGGAGTGAGCCTCGTTCCGCAGTTTGACGGCGCGTTCCTTATATGCATCCGCACGTTTTGTCGATTCCTTCGATTCCTTACTGTACTTCTTGGCCGTGTATTCAAAGTCTTTGACCCTTTTGGTGACAGCATCGGCGAAGATGTCCAAGTCGAAGCGGGTGATGTGGCTCAGAAACGCTTCGTACTGAGACGTCTCTTCCTCAGCCGTCTGTGCTTCTGTCCAGTGGATCAACCGCAAATCCATGGGAGGCTCCGCGTCGGCCGCAGATGATTTTCTCGTCGGCGACGGAGAAATGACAGAGATCTGCCGGCTCAGCTGCATGTGTGGGTCGATCATTGTAGTGCTCGCTGCCAACTTCGAAGCACGCTCGATACTCATCGAGTCACCTTGATACGTGATGACGAGTCCCAATCTTTCGAGCAGACGACCAAGTCGTGCGTTCTGTGCAAATAGTCTCTGAGAAATTTCCTTTGCTCTTTCTGCACGTCTTTCAAGACGCTCAGCAGACTGTTCTGCCGATGTGTGATATACCTTGTGCTTTTTCGTCAGACGCATTAGTTCCACGTCAAGGCTGTTGATATGGGACTTTGCCTCTGCGAGCTCCGAAGTCAGTCTTCTGCCCCTAGACTCTTCCTCTGCAACACGCTGTCGGAGTACTTCCGATCCAGTTTCTCCATCAGCAAACTTGTTGCGCAAGTCACGAAGCTGCTCTTGCTCGTCCACGAGTTGTTCGACGAGCGACTTGGCCTTCGCCTCTTCAGCGGCAAGCTTGTCTTGTACGTTGCGAGCTTGTTCTTCGACTTCAAAATGACGTTCGGTAGCGCTTGTCAGCTCTGCTTTTTGACGCTCGTTGCTGGTCCAAAGTGACTGGTTTTCGCTCTTAGCGAAAGCAACGGCTTCGGCCAGGTCTTTGGCATGTGCAGCAGACTTTCTAGCCAGCTCCTCAAGTGCGGACGCCATTCCAACAAGGCCAAATGGCGCCTCAGCATTAGGCGACAGATGCGCGTGCGCTGTTGCAAGTGACTGGAGTTGTTCAGCTTCAGCTTCGTGTCTTTGCTCTTGCTCCATCCGCATCCTCTGCACATCTTGCTCAGCTTGGGACTTGACATCTTCAGCAATCTGCAATCGGCGCTCCAAGATATTTCGGGCATCGTGCTCAGTGGCGGCTCTAGCAGCGTGACCAGCAGCGTCCTCCTTCAATCTCGTTATCTCTTCGTCAATACCATCGCGGGAGCCCACTAGCCGCTCGATCTCGTTCTCGCATTCTTCAAGTTTCTCTTTGGTTTCTGCAAGCTCCTTCTCCAGGTGGCGTCTTTCTAGAGCAAACTCGCGTTGCTGGGCTTCCATATTCTCCATAAGGTCCTTCTTGGTGAGAGTGGCCTCTTCCACCTGTTTTTGGAATTCCGCATCAGAGGTCTTACGTTTAGTGATATCGTCTTTGTACGACTGAAGCTCTGCCTCCAAATCGACCACGCGCTTAGCAAGCCTTTTCTCCTCTGGTCCGGGTGCCTGTGCTATAGAGGACCTTCGCTTACTCATAGAATTATTACGTGAAGAGTCCTCTGGATGGCTAAATGGTGTCGACGCTCTGTGAGAGAAGCCGCCGTCGCCCGATGGAGTGAAGACATCACCTGTACTTGCACGACTCATCTGGGTCTGGCGATGGAGCAAGTCCTCGAGCTTTCGTACGCGACTTTTTTGAGCCTTGATCTCCTCTTCGAGACGTGTGTTGGCGTCACGCAGGCTCTTGTGCTGTTCATCGCCGCGCAACAGAAGTGAGGTGTCGCCAAATGCAGCTTCGTGCATGCTGCCGTTCTTGAAGGCTCGCGCATGCTTAATCTGCCTTCGAGTAGGCTTATCGAGGTCTCTAATCGCCTGATCGATCTCATCCGTTACTGGCCCTTGTCCGTAGACCTCGGTCAGTATCCTGAGATATTCTGACAATTCATCCCTAGTCGTCATCGGCCAGCTACCGCCTTCGTTTTGTAGAGTCAGCTCGATTCCGAGCACGCGACTCTGTAGTGCGTCGGGCAAAACGATATCGTCGACATTCCGCACCCACTTCTTTCGTCTCTTCTCCTCCTCGTCTTGATATGCAGCGACTTCCTCCTGCAGAGTGCCGGAATCGCGCTTCATCTTCGCCACCCATTCGCGACGCCTGACCGACTCAACCAAAAGCTGTCCATATACCGAGGGCAGTCTGGAGATGATACTTAAGGTCACAAAAGCCTGATGCTCGTCTTCAGGCACTTCAAGCTCTTTGACTTCCTGGTAGATCTTGGCCAGATGAGACTCAATCACAGACAATGTTCGCATATGCTCTAAAGCCACGTTCGCGGCAGTGTCTCTTTGCTGTTTTGATTTGCGTACAAGATCGTTCATCTCTCCGCAATAGTCGACCAGATTTGGGACGTAGCTCCGAGTATGCAGGAGAGCCATTTTGGACACAGCAGAGACATTCTGGGTTGTCTTGGGCAATGACTGTACATGCTCAAAATCGGAAGCCATCTTGGTCACAACCAATTGTATCTCCTCCATGAGTTGCGCAGGCTCCGAGGCACTTTCGGCTAAAGAACGATGGTTGATACGGTCGACGGCTTGAAGTAACTCATCGCTGTCTTTGGCGGCAGTGACAAGGTCATCCCGAATCTTGTCTACCTTGTTGGCTAGACTACTCATCAGCGACCTTGCTGATCCAGCGGCTTGCTTCACCGTCACGACATCAACAAAGCCTTGAAGGGTGGAGATGTACTGCTGAGACTGCCTTCGAGACCCAGACGCAGGACTCATGGGCTGGAGAAAGCGTGTAAACTCGGCTCTAGCAGGTATGTTTCGAAGACTTCCCAGGTTGTGCTCCCAGCTATCGGCATGCGCCTGCTGTTCTTGCAACACCGCGTTCGCCCATGCTTCGCCCGATGCAGATTGCTTCTCCGCGCTCTTGATGTGTTGTTGGAGGCTAGCGACTGCGACGCCTAAACTTCGCTTGATGGCAGATTGCTCGTCCTGGTACCGCTCCGCCTGCTTCGCGCATGTGCCACAACCATTCAGTAAGGTCGCCGCCCAGCCCTTCCTCAGCCTGAACAGATTCTGCCATGATCGCAGATCGTTCTGGTCCGTTATAGTGTCCGGTGCTGTCCCAGGGTCGAAGTCATTGCCATCAACATCCTCACCGGCCTCCTTAGACGGGCTGGCTGCCTTTTTACCATTCAACCAGCTGGAGTCGAAGACGAAGATCTCATTTTCGGTAAGAAGAGTCTGGGGCCTGACTTGCTTCCCCTGCGCGGTCAAGAGGATCTGGCTGCGTGGTTGAATGCCCGTATGCGAGGTGATGTATTGGCGGAAGTCGTCGAGAGACCCAAGCGAGCTGGCGTCGAGTGTGAAGCGTTGGCCTGTATGTCCGACCAGGCAGAGCATCGGGCTGGGGTTGTTGTGGATGTAGGGAGTAACAATGAGAAGAAGGATGAAGAAGGAGAAGGGAAAGAATAACAGAGGCCCAGTACATGAGACGGCAATGCACGCGCTCAGGCAGCCTGACTCGTACAGTATCGTCACCCGATAAAGCCACATCACATGGAGATACAATCTCATTAGATAAGCACATTCCAGACGTCTGGTTGTGGCTGAGCAAGGCAATCTCCTCAACAGTCCTCAGGTTACATCGCGACATCGCGACTTCGCATCTTCACATCGTCTATCATTATCGATAGCGCTTACCATCGGCTATACGATACAAGTCAACTATCGCATCTACTTGACTTTAGTTGTCGGTGGCATGACGATTACAGCTTAAGATTGGAGGTAGGCCCAAATCACTCGCCCAACTTCTGTCGAGCTTTCTTCGTCGTCATTCTTCATCAGCTCCATCAACGCCCCAAAGGTTTCTCCATCATGGATCAATCCGTCATCTACTCAAAGGCCTTTGCCAAGCTTCAGGACGATCAGGACGCTCTCGGAAAGTTTAGAGAGTACTTTGTCATCCCAAGCAGAGCGGATCTCGCTCGACAAACCGTGGGTGGATCTACAGAGAGCGGCAGCAATGAGCCATCGACATACCTATGTGGCAACTCGCTAGGCCTACAGCCAATCCTGACCCGGAAGTACTTTGAGGAATATCTGTCGACATGGGCACAAAAGGGTGTCTTCGGCCATTTCAAAGAAGTCTCGGATACACATCTTCCGCCTTGGCTACATGCCGATGACGATGTCCGCCAGGACATGGCCAATATTGTTGGCGCTCGTGCGGATGAGGTGGCAGTCATGCAGACGTTGACAGCGAACCTACACTTCCTCATGTGCAGCTTCTACAGGCCTACCAAGGAGAAAAACAAAATCTTGATCGAAGGCAAAGCATTTCCTAGCGACCACTTTGCAGTTGAGTCACAGATACGCTTTCATGGATTTGATCCGGAGGCGTCTATGATCTTGCTAGAGCCTCACAATAAGGAATCACTCATCTTCGAGACTGAACACATCCTAGCCACTATTGATGAACATGCATCTGAACTGGCATTGATCCTGCTTCCGGGAATTCAATACTACACTGGACAATTTTTCGACATACAGAAGATCACTGCTCATGCGCACAGTAAAGATATTATGATATGCTGGGACTTGGCCCACGCTGCTGGCAACGTGCCTCTTCAGCTTCACGACTGGAATGTCGATTGTGCAGCATGGTGCACGTATAAGTACTTGAACAGTGGACCTGGAAGTATTGGCGGCTGTTTCGTTCACGAAAGGCATGGCCAGGTCAAAACAGTTAGCGATGGAGAGAAGCCGACCTTCGACTATCGACCGCGCTTGTCTGGCTGGTGGGGATCACAAAAGTCATCGAGATTCGTTATGGCCAACCACTTCGAGCCAATACCAGGCGCAGCCGGGTTCCAGGTCTCGAATACATCTGTGGCGGATTCGACAGCCGTGCGCGCAAGTCTCGACGTCTTCAAGCAGACGACAATGGCTCATATTCGCGAGAAGAGTGTGAAGGTAACAGCATATCTTGAGCAGCTTCTCGAACTCCTAGCTGCAGACCAAAAGTCGAGATATAGCAGGCACCTATTCGAGATGATCACGCCGCGGAATCCGGCGGAGAGAGGAGCGCAGCTATCTGTGATGCTCAAGCCAGGCTTATTGGACTCGATCATGGAGACGCTAGAGGAACATGGCGTGGTTCTGGATGAGAGAAAGCCCGATGTTATACGAATCGCGCCGGCGCCGCTTTACAACTCATTCGAGGATGTGCGGAGGTTCATTGAGGTGTTCAAGCTTGCTTGCGAGCGTGCCGTAGATCAGCCAAATGGGACAAGTGAGAGCGCGATGGTCAAGGGAGGGCAAGAGAGCAAAGGGTGGAGCGAAATAAAGTAAAAGGAGCCTCTCGTATCGAAGCAGTGAAGATGAGGCGAGAATAAAGCGGTCAGACACTTGACCTCGTCATTCGCCTTTGAGGAACATAGTTACAGTCAGACACGAACATCAACAACAGGAGGCCGCGAGAAGCATTTCACATCACCATCCGCGTTTCGGATGTTTTCGACAGGGACTTTCATCATTCGAAGGGTGAACAAAGAATTTGCGCTTCTGTAAGCGAACAAGCTAGAGGGTACAGGCACGAAGATCCATCACCTTTTACCCTGGGCCTAGCATTCTGCTTATATTGGTGGCTTGCTTTCCGTTCAAAGGGCTCGCGGGTTGGCTGTCTATCAGCGTCTGAGATCTGCACGACAGTGTCGTCTCGGGCTTGTCTCGGTCTAAATTGCTGCAAGTGAGCAGAAGCTGGATTCTTGCAGATCATAGTTATTCTCCGATGTCCACTGAGAGTTTTGCATCGATATACATGTATATTGATGGCGTGAAGTGGAAGTGTGCGTTATGTGGTCGTTCCAGCCCTGTTGCTGGGAGATCTGTGAAGCATGCTAGCGTGGCTTCGGCATTGCCCGACCAGCTAATCAGCGTCTGGCTGCGGTTCTCCCAGCCACAGCTCCAACCTCCCAGCCCACGCAAATGTAACATTTTTTACGCGGCCCAACCACCACATATCGCAAGATGGCGAGGTTCTTGCTTGATATAGATATGACTTTCTGCCGGGGTTCTTGCTTCGGATGCCCACCTATACAACTTTCGTTACACCAACATCGTCCTCATTGAACATTAACTGGCAAGTGACAGCGAGTCCTCACAGAACGAGCGTTGATAAGAAGAGAGAACACGCCACTTAAAGAAGGCGAAAAGTTCCCCACTTGCAATCAGTCAAAAGATCAGTAGCCCAGAAATATGCGCTACACTCGTGCCGCTGTCCTCTTTACGACCGGACTTCTCGCAATCAGCGCCAATGCTTTACCAAAACCCAATCCCGCGGCAACATACTCCGTTGTCGACGTCGGCGGACCTTCATCTACAGAATCAGCAGACCCGGTAGTGACAGTATACGCGACTGTGGACGAGCCGGCAGCGACCATTTACTCAACAGTCGAAGAGCCGGCCGAGACGATATATGCGACAGTGACTGAGCCATCGAACCCCGAGACGGTCACCCAGCAATCAACACCAACCACCGTGGTCGAGGAGCACACGGTGACTGCCGCTGCTTCCATCGAGCCTACAGTGACAGAGACTTGGACTGTGTCTATTGGTGGAACGGAAGTCTCTGTACTCACGACAACCCTGCCAGAGACTACTCCGGTGCCTACGCCAATCATTGCTGCGACAAACACTGTGTTCTACGGCGAGCCTCCTGCACCGTCTGAAACAGAAACAGTATCCTACAGCGAACCCGCTGCTGCCGCGACAAAATCAGTATTCTATGGCCAACCTCCTGCACCAACTCCGGAAACAACATTGGCACCTTGCTCCACGTCTACAAAGCCATTCAGAAGCGCCTTCCCAACTGTAATCAGCCAGTGGAGCCACAATACCAGCTCCATTGCTCTGCCCACAGCTACTGGTAGCTCAATGTACCGACCATCAGGTGTCGCACACCCTTCCGGGAAAGGAGCTTACAAAAGACATCTCTACCCAGGTCATTAATTTGGAATGTATGGATTTTCTGGCATTCAGCTTTGAGACACGCACGAGACGAGGCTCGGTGCGACCGGCGATTCTCTCGCCGGAAGAGGAACACCGACTGCATACAAAATACCAAGCTGGAAGTCCAGCAACGCCCGAGCTCGGTCCAGTTCGATCTCCTTCCGATCGACCCGCAAGATCGACTACGAACAATGGAGAACGCGGCAACGAAATGCAAGAGTTTCAATGGTGTGGTATGATGTGGTATATATTTTTGAAGCGACACTAGCGATATGTAATGGATACGAGAGGAAAGATGCATTGGGATGGCGCTCTTGACTACTCTGCTAGTGCAGCATATGGAGGGTCTTGCGGGTACTACAGGAGTAATAATCAGAGGTATAGCCAATTTCGCGCGAATCGAACCGCATGCTAATTGAATAATGATATCTTGATGATAGTGCCGAAATCGCTTCGTTCTGTTTTGACATGGGTTCGTGATACAGCATCAACTGCTTCCTCTCCAGACGCTCGCCAGTGGCGAGACACCTGATGAGAAAAGTACATCCATGTGGACGTTGGAAGCAATAGTCATTGCAACGAGCCTACGCCCTGAAGCATAGAGTCCCGCTCATGCTTCTCTCGAGGTTAGGAATGATCCCTTTTACAAGCAAGGGCGACCATGTTGATCCTGCCTGTATCCAATTGTGCCTGCGCAGTAGTATCGCAGCACATCCGTATAGTGCCCAGTAGCCGGTTCCGTGAGTTGAGAGAAGCAAAAGAAAGGATTTCACGCATTTATGACGGGGTCGACGGCGCCAGGACAGACCTCGCAGCGAAGGTCGCTATACCAGCAAGCGGTTAGCAAGTCCAGCGAGGCGATCCTCCGGCGCCGTTGTCCCGAGAGCCAAAGCTGTCAACTAGTAGTACAGGGTATCGTCTGCGCGTGGGCAGGAAAGAGCCAAAAGGCCTCTAGAAACGCCACATTACCAGTCCAGGGCACCAAATTGTCTGCCATTGCAGTAAGGCATCCTTTTCGCGCATTATCATGCATTGCCACTGGACTGAGCACTCTTCTTCGTCTTCTTCTTCTTGTTCTTCTTGCTCTTCTTCTTAGCTGGTTCGGCCGCTGCCGTCGATAAGTTCCTGGAGTTCAGTCAATCGCGACTGTATTAAGAGAACAATATGGCGACGGAGCACTTACTGTTGAGCTTTCGCCTTTTTCTTCGCCCTCTTCTCCTTCCGATCTTTTTTTGACATTTTCTTGTCTTTAGGCGGTGTCGAAGCGGATTGATCACTAGAACATGGATCAGTCACCAAACCTCGTGGACAAGCCGAATATCAACAGTGGCGTGACCGGCCAGCCAGGCCCCCAATCTCTCGCTGAAGCGGCGACGAAGGGGGCGGCGGCGGTGGCATGTCATCCGGAGGTGGTGGTGGAGGTTCCGAACACATGAAGGCTGATCCGCCGAGCATGGTCCGGGGACCCCACGAAACAAATTGCTGGAATGGGGAAGCATACATTGACTGTGATTGTCCCATCTGTTGGATGCCTGCGACAGCCCATGAAGGTGGTTGTGGCAGTGAAGGGTGAGTTGGTGGAAGAACCGCCTGCTGCTGGTGCATTGGCTGTGCGTAATTAGCTGGCATTGGCGGTGGTTGAGCATGGCCGTCAGCATGCTGTACACCAGATCCCGAGTATGTCGGATAAATCGACGCGGGTGGTGGCATATGTTGGTAGTTAGAAGGCGCTGCGTACTGCGCGTACTGTGCGTATTGTGGTGGAGGTAGAGCAGAGGAGTGTTCGAAGCCAGGATGGTCATGCTGGCGATTGACCTGGTGCGAAGGTCGCGCTTGCTGTCGAGACGGCGCATCGTATTCGTCTCGCGCGGATTGTGCGTAGTTGCCTGGATGAGGATCATCTCGAGCACGATCGCGATCGAGCTGCGACAGACGGCCACGAGCCTGATCGAAGGATGCATAATTGCCGCTCAAAATTTCACCAAGAATGCTGCTGGGATCGGCTTTGCCATTTGTGATCAGTTCCGCCTGACGTTGGAGTACGGAATGAGCTTGGCGGAAAGCAGCGAACACTTCAAGAACCCTCTTCGATCCACCGGCAATGTCATTGTCTGGACGATTTGGATCGATGATGGTCAGGCCAGTCGAATTGATTTTTCTGACAGAGCAGCCGTTGCGCTTGTCGAAAAGGCCAGGAGGGCTCATCTTTATTCCTGTCGTTTGAAGGTCGAATCTGTTGCCGTAAAGGTCCAAGAAGTGCATCAAGAGATTGGCGTATTGCGACTGTGGTTCTACATTGTATCGTTGATGAGCTGGCATCAACTGTAACATGCTGACCACAAGACAGATTGTAGTGAAGCCGCCAATGCCCCTGGTGGCATTGTCGTTCAAGCCACGCATAGCGAGAAACTGCTTGATGAGCATGACGAGCACTGGCATCTCAGGGAATTCCTCTTTCCAAGCTTTGAAGGTTCGGTTCGCATAGAGACCCGAGTCGTTTTCGAAGGAAATGTCTACTTTGATACCAGTCAAGCGGTCCACGAACTTGATGATTGGCACCTTGGCACGGGGTATGACCAGTAATGTACCGGATTGTGGGATCCGATAGCGCTCCAGATGATTCGCAAGTTTCCGCATCTGTTGCGGTCTCTGCGCAAACCTCTTCATACCGCGGTGTTTGAAGTCTTGCGAGATGGCTACAAGGTCCATGTCGGCCGTCGGGAGATAAAGTCCAGCCGCAAAGGACCCAAAGCTCTGCAGATCGACTTGCTCACCAGCCACGCCACCTCCGCCGAATCGACGGACGACATCCTCAACGCGATCAATCACATCATTTCGAATGTGAGCCTCATGCGCGAGTGGTCTCACATACTCGTAGAAGTCGACAATCTCCTTATGTAGTCTACTTCGGTCTCTGTTAGTAGTTATTCGACATGCAAACTCGGGCCACTTACTGCAAGGCAACGTTAGACATGAATCTCTGGTCGCTGAGATGCCATGGAGTAGCGTTGGATCCGTGGACTGGTTTCCATTCGTCGACAATGTCGGCTGTAGTCGTGGGCTGCTCATTCCCGCGCTTGCGCTTGCCCTTCTGGTTTGTCAAGTTGACTCCATGCTTCTGCAAGAGTTCTGCATCAGTGGGCATGACGAGATCAGAAGGTGGAGGAGGTGGCGGTCCCACGGCATCACGGTACTCTGATGGCCGTGGCGGTGACATGGCACGGTAGCTTTCTGGTCGCATAGGGGACCGCTCGCGGAGGTTGCCAGGACGATACGACTGACCACGTCCTTGACCATATTGGTGTTCTGGAGGCACGTCATCCACCACAAGCTCTCCATGCTCCTCGCCCTCATTCATGTGACCATCCTCTTCGTCGCCGAAATCGAAGGAGATAAAGTCGGCATTTTCTTTGACAGCATTGGCAGAGCTGTCGCGCGCCGAAGCGTCCAACTTGGATTTGCGTATGACCTGCACAATATCCTTCTTGGGACCGATGCCCATATCGATTGGGGGCAGGACGCTGTATGGGTCCGGATTCGACCACTTGGGACGCGAGGCATCGGCTTCCTGGTCTGTCTTTACACGCTTGCGGGAATCGCGTTCTGCTTCTTCGTCGTCACGATCATTGCTCGAATCAGAGACCGACTCCAAGTCGTCATCACTGCTGTCTGAAATATACTCGGCGAATTTCTGGTTGTGGTCCACGTTCATGCCAGCAAGCTGTTCAGGAGTGGTCTCGCGGTTAGCACGCTTGAGCAGGTCGCGCTCGTGCGCAGCTCGACCGAACCGCCGGAAGGGCTGACCGCCGCGACCCTGACCGCCTCGCTTGCGTCCTTGGAAGTTCTGGGGCTGCCGTCGGGGGTGGTCTCGAGGCTGAACTTGTGGGAAGTGAGGAGCCTGTTGCTGCGCGCGGAAGGTGAAGTCCTGCGGCGGGTCGCGCGGACGATAAGTGTCAGTTGCCGCAGCACCACGGAAGCTGAAGCCACTGTCGTGGTCGCGGTAGTCGTCCCGATCGCGTCGTCGCGGGCTGCCGCGGCGGTCTGGGCGATATGAGTCGCCCATGGTGGTGATGGTGGGGCAGCAGATTCGCGGTTGGCTTGTGCTGTCGATGGGGATGAACTCTCGCAGTGATGGGTGGTGATAGCGGACGTGGTAATTGACACCGCACCTGAACGCCTCTAACGCCAAATCAAACACAGCAGTAGAGACTGACGCGGAAAGCTGAAAGGTGTCGTGGAGTCAAGGAAGAACGTGAAGAAGTCGAAGCATTAAGATCAATTCGCAAGCACGGCAGACCGAATGCAGAAACTGCGCGTCATTGTCGCCTATGGCTGGATACGGCTTAGCGTCATCAGAACCCGACTCTCACCTTCTACGCATGCACTTCACAATACATCTCTCGCTCTGTACGTTTCCCGACAGGTCGAGTCAGGCTTGTTGTATTACAGGGAGACGATCGACAGCCTTTCTATCCACTAAAGATCACAGCTGACGTGGCTGCCGTGAAGAACATTGATGCGGAGACTCAAAAGCGGTCCGTGCTACTGCGCTACTGTGCTATAGTCGAGGCGGCGAGCATTGTCATGCTTGATCGTGGACCATGGGTAGGAAGTGGGAGATGTTGAGGAGCGAATGCTCCCAGGCAAGAGGGCGTGTTGAGATTCTAGAGGTGTCCTCAATGCGTGGTGGCGAAGCTGTAGCTTCCTGATCGATGGAGATTGGTTCTGGTGTAACGCTCTCGTAGCGAGCCCCTCTTCGTTCAGTTGATCAGAGGTCCGATTTGGTGCATGAGTGAGGTGATCAGGAGGATGTAACCTACACCATGAGCATAGCGCACTTTGCCTTTTCTGCGATGTGGGGAATATTGACAGAGCTGTAGATACAATCGTCAAGGCTGCTTTGCAGCAACTTCGACATGAGGACTCGGACTGATCACCTGACCTGATCTTCATTGGTCCTCTTATGGATTGCTGATGCATCGGAAACCCTAGGCAGTAATGCTCGAGCACGATACGAGATCTGTGCTCGACATGTCACGTGATTTACTTTAGAGCTCCTCCGCGCTTCTTGTATTAATTACAGGTTCAATCGGGCGTGATGCTCTGATTCCTGCAAAGGATAGGAAGATATTGTTGTCGGCCAGATCGCGCTGGTGATCTTCCGTGAACATGGTATGGCTTACCATCTCTAAAAAAGAAAAAGTCGTGACATGCCCGTCTTCTGATAATGGTGTCCACTCACAACAAGCGCGTTTGTATTGGATTTATATTACAAGCTCTTGCTGAATGCTATGGCTCTCCGCTCAATGATGAGCCTCTCCCTCCTCGAAAATGCTCTCGTCGAACCAGTCCTGGACGGGCTCGGAAGACCCTGGAGACGCGCTCTGGCCCTCGACATCAGGCTGCTGCTGCTCGTATGCGGAGAGGTCCTTCTGGAGGTCGGCCTCTTCGGGGGACTTCGGTGCTTGAGGCATAGTAAATTTATGGACTTGGCCCTCGGCGTCGTTGGCCTTGAGTGGTTGCGGCTTGTAGGACTTCAGCTCCTTCAAGTACATGTCCTGGACGAGGTCGGCTGTGAGGTGTCAGATCATACAGTTTGCTGCTCGCGTGAGAGTGCATGTATACCCTGGCGCACGGCAGTGGGTGTGATGAAGGTGCGGCGGAAGGTGGCAGCATTTTGCCGAAGGGCGGCTCTCGCGAGCGATTGAGACTGGAGACGTCAGTAAGATATGCGAAATCGCGTACAGCATGCGGCAAGCGTACCGAAGCTCTCAGAGACTGGCCGAGCATGATTGTGATAGGATTGTTGTGGGATAGTAGACAATAGAGGCACAATAGAAGCAGTCTTCGGCGCAGTGATGGACTCCTTGGAAGCTTCATAACACGTGATCGGCAAGACCCGTCTAGTGCGGTCTTGCTCAGCCTCGCCTCGCTCGTTCTTCAGAGTCTTCACTCTTGTCATTCCTTCGACCAACCTCCATCTCTACACCCTCACCCTCCCGCTCTGCGTGTCGCAGCATCCACGTCTCTCCTCGCCAAACCATCCGTATACCATCACAAAAGTTGCTGGCAACTGGTTTCGAGCGACCGACACGCGATCCCACGGCCTCATATCTGCGAGTCTGCGACGAGCACACTCAAGGACGCCTTCACTGGTTACAAGGTCGGACACGCAGCGCACAACCCGCATTCCGCCACTCGCAATATCCATCCTCTACCCACCCATCTCTCGCGCTCCACGAGTCCTCGACGCACACAGCACTTATCACAGGTGCCGCAGCTGGTCATCACGAGCGTGAGGGTGAGTGCCTTGTTCCATTAGCATAGAGCGCACAACCCGCCGCCCCCGGCTATTGTGCTTTACAAACAAAGAGAAATTCGCGACAACCACCCCAAGACATAGCAGTCCTGCAGTTTGCTGTGCATGCCTTTTCTCTTCCTATTCTCGTCTTGCTCCTCGTCCTTCATCCACGCTCTGGCAGCCGTGCTGACACAGGCTTGATCACTTAGCTGCGATCTCGCTCTCGCGCGTGCGTCACGACTTCTTCATCGTTTCGCCCAGAACCGCAATCACGTATTCTCCACTCTTCATCCGCTGTTACGCCAAGAACCACAAGCTACAGAAGAGTTCCAAAGGTATCAAGAAGCGCGCTACCCAGCGATTCGAGTTCTCCATCAAGAAGCCCGTCTCTCCTCCGCGCAAGCCGCTCGCCTGTATGGCACAAGTGGCACAAGCCCTGTCGCCGGGCGAAGTCGCCATGGTGCAGAAGGCACAGCAAGAGCCAGAGTGGCAGGAGAACCTTAACGTACGTCTCATCTGTAAGGATTGTCGCCAAGACCCTCCAGAGCTGCGTGAAGACCATGCTAGTGGCGATTTGATTTGCGCGGAATGCGGTCTCGTTCTCCAGCAGCGCTTCATCGACACCAGCTCCGAGTGGCGTACCTTCTCCAACGATGACCAAGGCAACGACGACCCATCACGTGTCGGTGACGGTCCCAACGCCCTGCTCAACGGTGCGCAGCTGAACACCACCATTGCCTTTGGAGACGGCGGCATTCGCAGCCGCGAACTCAACCGTGCGCAGAACAAAACCAACATTGACAAGGGAAACAAGTCTTTATTGCAAGCCTACAAGCAGATTGGCGCCCTTTGTGACAATTGGCAATTGCCAAACTCTGTCTCTGATACCGCCAAGCATCTCTACAAGCAAGCTGACGAGAGCAAGATCTTCCGGGGCAAGTCTCAAGAAGCACTCATAGCAGGCTGTGTCTTTTTGGCTTGCCGCAGAAATGGAGTGCCACGTTCCTTCCGTGAGGTCATGGAGTTGACCAATGTGTCCAAGAAGGAGATCGGCCGTACCTTCAAGTTGCTTGAAAACTTCCTGCAGAATAAGGACAAGGATTCGAAGGGTGCCACGCAAGTCGGACCTGGAGGTTTGTCATTCACCTTTGCAGAAATTCAGGAACTGTTACTAAACTGTCGTGATCAAGGTCTCGTATCGTACAACGAGCAATACAAGGCCACCACTACCGCCGACCCCAAAGATCTCTGCAACCGTTTCTGCAATCAGTTGGAGATGAGCAACAATGCCAGCCTTGTCGCTATTGCGATTGCAGAGAACATGAAAGAGGCTGGCGCGTTGGCTGGTCGTTCGCCTCTTTCTGCTGCAGCAGCTTGCATCTACATGGCAGCCCATCTCATGGGTGAGCCGAAAACTCCAAAGGAGATTTCGGAAGTGGCTAAAGTCAGCGATGGTACGATTCGTCAGGCATACAAGACGCTCTACCTCGATCGAAGCAAACTACTCACGGATGACATCCTTCAACGTGGCGCAGACGCAACCAAGCTGCCTAAGCCAGTCTAGAAACCTGGTGAGGACGAAGCTAGTGCGGCCGCCGCTTTGCTTGCCAAGCGTGGCATTCCCCTGTGTATCAGATAGTACCCACAGTATGGTCCCATCAGCGAGGGTGGTTCCTCTACGGCTCAGAATATTTCTGACACCTGGCGTCAATGGCAGAGCGCCTAATGGACGCGGGTCTACTTTTTTACAACCGGCTGTTCGCATAGCTTATGAGCGAGGGTGATACCTCTACAACTCAAGCTTCCATCGACACTCGGCATTTTTCGATTCCACAACGACTGCACAATGGCGACACCTTGTCTCTCAGCTCGACATCGGACCTACAGTCTTTAAGGCAGGGACAGGAGCATAACGCAGTACGATCACTTTCAAGCATGCTTTCTACATCCGGCAGAGATGGAGTTCCAGAGTCTCAGCACTTCTCAGACTGAGACAATACTGTTTTGCTTTTACTTGGGTGACGCGATACCCCGAAACCACAAAAAGAGGTCTGGTTTGTATTATAGCGAAAAGTAATGATGACGACCAGGGCGGATGCATTTGCTTGCGAAAATACTACTTTTCTGAGTCTCCTCTTGCCAAGGACTACATTTGTGACCATTGCTCCCATCGCGACCTCATGCCACCTCCTAGGAAGGTCTGTCGCATGTTTGATGATATTGATGGTCATGTCGCACAGCACGTGTCAGCAGGGAATACGATTCCCCAATTTGGACGACGTCAGTACTGAGTAGCTGGACCGAGGTGGCATCTCGTACATGTCGCGAGCTTCCTGCTTCCTATTAGTGCGCTACATTCTGATACCCGTTCCATGATACACTATGCTGCTACTTATCTCTCCTAGCTTGAATGTGCTTGGTGGCATAGTCATACATAACTCGGTAGGCTTGCGGACGTAGTTCCCGTTCTCATCAGTTTCACAATCCTCTCTCCTTACTCTGTCGTCTTGCTCGCGAGTACTACACCGCTCCCAGAACAACGACCAACATGGATGGCGGCAGTGGACCTCTCGCCCTCCTCAAGTTCATCGCTCCCCAGATTCCTGGAATTTCATATGCTGCCTTCCAGCACACAATCGGCGCGACGCCTACATCGTCGAAATGGGATCTTCGAACGGCGCTCACGGTGCATGTCCTACGAAATATCATGAGCGGCAATGGAACGAAAAAGTTGTCATCCATCGGCCAGGTCCAGGCGAGAACACAGACTGATCCAGGTGTCAAGGGCAAAATGTGGATTGCCACGGACAAGCTGCCCAAGCCTGCTGCGAGCGACGAAGAGGGCGGCAAAGGCGTCAGAGATGTGGTGTGCAAGGCTGTGGACGACATGACGAAAGAGAAGGGAATTCAGGGAGTCACATATACAAAGCCAGCTATCGAGGATGTAGAGGTTGAGTGGACGGGATACAGACCTGATGCCAGGAAAGACGAGCCTGCGCCGAAGATTAGCGAGGAGGAGAAGTACAAAATGCTGATGAATGAGCCCAGTCGGACGAGCGAATGCACGATTCTTTATTTCCATGGTGGTGCTTATTATCTTTGCGATCCGACGACGCATCGGGCGTTGACGGTAAGGCTGGCGAAGGAGAGCAAGGGAAGGGTGTGCGCGGTGCGGTATCGATTGGCTCCGCAAACGGCTTTCCCGGGACAGTTGATCGATGCGTTGATGGTATATCTCAGCTTGATGTACCCACCCGAGGGAAGCTTTCACGAGGCCGTTCCCGCAGACAAGATTGTCCTCGGTGGAGATTCGGCCGGTGGTCATCTGTCGTTCTGTCTGCTGCAGCTTCTTCTACAGATGCACCGGACCAGTGAAGGCGTTCCAGTTGTACGATTCCATGGACGAGATGTTCACGTTCCGCTGCCCGCAGGCGCCTCCGCGAACAGCGGCTGGCTCGACATCTCGCGTGCTATGCCTTCAATCATAGGGAACACGAAATGGGATTATCTACCCCCGGCGAATCACGAAGATGCTATTTCTGCTTTCCCCAAAGACAATGTGTGGCCTACAAATCCACCCCGCGGCGATCTTTTCTGCGACCTTAGCCTTCTCGACCATCCTCTTGTCGCTCTCCTCCTCGCGAATTGGAAGAACAGTCCACCTTTGTGGATGAACACTGGCGAGGAAATGCTCACAGACGAAGATGTTCTGGTAGCGTCGCAGGCAGCAAAAGCCGGCGTAACGGTCCACTTCGAGCAATACGAAGCAATGCCGCATTGTTTCGGTCTCCTCATCGCTACTCTGCCACAGAGCGAGAGGGTACTGACGAGTTGGGGTACATGGGCAAGGAAAGCGGTAGAGGAACCTGCGAGTCTGAAGACGAATGGAACTTGGATTTATGCGAAGGATGGAGGTGGCAAGGAGAAGAGCTTAGATATGATGAACTTGGATGCTGTGACATATCAAGAGGCAGCGAGGTTGGTGAGTGAAGCGAAGGAGATGCGAATTAAAGGCTTTGGGGACGGGAGCGTGATACCCAAGCCTGCACTTTAGAATAATTAGTAGGACAACTTTTCGAACACAGGTCTGGACAGATCTGGGCAGCAGATGACCGCGACTCCGGGAACAAGATGTCACTTCGGTTACAGGGACAGCAATTTGGATAATATCGATACACGTTCATACCATAAAGTACACTATTACACATTCATGATCGTTGGGTATTTACTGCGCTGCACCACTGCTCGTTCCATCATCGGTTGGCAGTCCCTCCTCGTCACCTGGTTCGGTATAAGCACCCTTCTTCGAGGCACCACGTGTGCGATCCTCAACGATGTTGGAAGTGTCAATGGCGTCAGACTCGTCCTTCTCTATGCGGATATCAGCGACAGTTGCTAAAAACCATAACCTACCAGTCAAGGGCTCGTACCTAATTGCGCATCCGAGTCGGCGGCCTCGCCCTGGTACGGGGATTCCTCGACATTCTCATCGCGGGTGACAGGGACGGTGTCTTTTTGACCGGGACGACTGACGTAGTCATCGTTGGTGGGCTGACCAGATGGTGCTTCGGTATCGGACATTGTGGCGTTATGTTAAGACTGTACGAATAAGGGAGTTGTGTATTGTACTGATTGAAGTTGAGTTGCAGACGTGATGAATTATGCTTAAAGTACACGCCTAGGACTTGTTATATGTCACACTCACAAGATCAGGCAGAGCACGACGTCACAACCTCTACAACCTCAGAATGAAGCGGTCATTCTGATGCTAGTGTTCCAGCACCGCCAGAGCGAAGGGTCAAGCATCGAGACTAGTGCATCGCGCCGTGTACTGTACCGCTCTGTGTGCTGCAAGTCGGGACGACTCACGGGCCGCTATACGCCTGGTCAGCAGAGGCTGGGATCAGAACGAAGCTTGCGATTCCAATGGCGGGAGGACAAGGTGTGTGATCGAAGTGTGGAAGTGTATCATGACCAAAACGTCAATGACATGTGGGAAGCAGACTAGCGCAGGAACAGAGTTGGCACTTGTGCCCGGGGCAGATCCGATCGTCTCGAGATCTTGCATACGATGGATCGCCCAGATTCCTTGAAGAATGGTGGCGTCGTCAGATCGCATGATGATGAGAGAGGAAAGGCGCTTTGTCTTGTGACGTTGTGGTGATGAAGGAGAAGGAGGAGGAAAGGAAAATTTGGTACCGAGGTTTGGAGCCAAATTCGTCTTGTGTGCCGCTGTGAACAGGCTGAACAGGATCTGAGCAGACCATTGGGTATCGAACTATTGAATTAACGAGAACACGCTGTGAGCTGCAATGGTGTCTCGTGTTGTGAGCAAATGCATGTCGTACGGAGCGGCAGTGGCTGGACGAATGCTGGAAACGCATTGAGCAGACGGTCGCTGACAATCCGACGCAGGCCTTTCACTCGTCCGCCTCATCAACAACAGCCTTCTTCGCTTTGGTCTTGCGCTTCTGTGGCTTCGCCTTGGGTTCTTGCGGCGCGACCTCCTCGTCGTTCACGACAGTCTTCTTAGGCCTGCCCTTCTTGGCAGCGGGCTTCGTTGGCTGGATAGGTTCATCGTCACTGTCTTCGACAGTCGCTGCAGATGTCGTCTTCTTGCCTTTGGTGGCCTTCTTAGCAACAGGAGCGGCCTCGACCTCGACATCAGATTCAGCCTTTGCCTTCTTGGCACGGCTTTTCTTAGCTGGTGGAGGTGCGGGCTCATCGGAAGCAGCAGTCTCATCTTTGGCCTTCTTGCCACGGGCCCTCTTCGCGACGGGCTTTTCTTGTTCGCCGTCCTCAGCGGCGGGCTCATCCTGAGCTTTCTTGCCACGAGCCTTCTTTGGAGCTGGCTTCTCGTCCGCATCATCGTCGGCCTTGCGACCACGCTTCTTGGCTGGCTTCTTCTCCTCAGCGTCGTCGTCATTCTCCTGTTTACTGTTAGACACGCTACAACTGAAGCACGGTGGCGAATTGACTCACTTGGTCTTTGGCTTGCTTAGCCTTGCCCTTCGCGTACATGCCTTGCTTTGGATTCTTCTCGTTGTAGCGGTTGAAGCCTGTGTCCTGTCGCACTGTTAGCAAGACAGCAGCGTTATGGACAATCATGGTGGCTTACGCCATTCCAATCATCGTCGTCAACGTGGCCTTGCTCGAGGCAACGCTTGACTTTCTCCTGTGCCTCAGCGGGAAGCTCCTCGTAGCCATCGATCATCTCAAGGTCTTCGCCGGCGTTCTCCCACCAGTTCTTGAAGATCGTAGGCGTAACGCAGCCCCTGCGGACAAGGTTAGCGGGAAGCTCTTAGTGGTTATTGCAGTGAGGCACATACCAGTGTCGATACTTGAAGCTGTCGTGTTCGTTGATTTGGACAAGGACGGCATGGCGAAGCTCGCCCTTCATGATCTTAAGTCCCGTATCCTTGCATTTTCCATTGGTGCACCCGGCGCGGTTGTTGGGCGACACCTCTGCATCGTGAAGGTCAGCACAGCTACGCGATTGTGCCCGCTGGTAAATACGTACCAATTCTGTAGGTGGCAGGCATTATGACGCTGCGGCTGTTGTTTGTGGATAATAGAGAATCGCGTAATCAGACGCGTTGTGGTAGGTTCCGCGAGGGTGAGGTCGCAGACGAGAGTATTGTAGAGGGACCAGGACGATACGAGCGCCTGTACGAGCGTGAAGAGGAAAGACGGTGTTTGTTGTATGTTGAGCAATGTGCAATGTAAAGTTGATGGACGGATGGCAAGAAAGTCGTTCTGGCCGCGCTGTGTTTCAAGGCAAACAGGCTCTCAGGCTCCAGGCAGGCTCGGTCTCGGAATCGTTAGGTAAGCCTATCCGTATGCCTTCTCATGTCCCTCCAGTGCCTCCTTGCGGGTCCACACGTCATGTCAATATCACAACGCCTTTGTCTGTTCGGTGCAATGAGTCTGTGCCAATGAAAAGATGGAATATTAGGCCAGCGCTATTCCTCGTTAGCGTGAGGCCGGTATGTTCGATATCGAGACACGCAACGGAAGCCAGTATTCGCCATCTCACCACAACAGTAACATCTGGACCTGACAAGGACACATCCCCGCCGCCATCAATAGCATCAAAATGCCGCAGATACGCCATCTTCGATACCGTGCCACGCCCTCGGGGAAGTGTCGATACCTGGATGGCCTTACTCGATGGTGCTCTTCCTCCTCACCTCCGTGACTGGTCTAACAACACTTCGCCACCGACCTTGAGCGCTCTAGATGTTGCAGATATCCTCCATGAGGCCCAGAATCCTCGAGGCGCCGACGACTCACCTTTGGACCTCCTCTATCATCTTGGCTTCAACCAAGGACGGTGGAACGCCGTGGTTTGGCTGGTGAAAAAGCTAGTACAGGAGTTTCCTGTTCGCCACGCTCGTCGCTCTCTACTCTCGGACGTCAATGCACTTTGGAGCCAGCTGTCTTCACTGCGAGAATGTACTGGGAAGCCACTGGAATTGCCACGATCAGCATCTGTTACCAATACAGGTGTAGTCGAGTCTCGCAGTCTAGATCACCTTACAGCCTTCACCGAGAACTGCAGCCCAGAGGATGTCATTGGCCACGAAGCCCTCGGCCAGATATGGCGTACTCTAGGAGCCATGACTAAGGCCTGTGCGGGCCAAGAAATCAGACCTGAAGTCCTGGAAATTATCGCCTTCCTCCACCACGAAGAGGTTATGCCAATGTCAATATATCACTCAGACCGCCGCTCCGATAGCTCTGCAATACAACAGCCACCTCTTGTGTCTCTACTATCTTCTCGAATCCTGACTTCGCTGTCCGATGCAGCTTGGCGAGCTCACGAGAAGTTAGTCATTGAAGAAGCAAAGGCCATGGGGGGAGAGTACGCAGCGTTACGACCAGAAATCCCTGGCGCAGTCTACAAAGTTCGTATCGCGGGTCTCAGACCCGAGGTATGGTTGGAATTGATTCTGTGGTCTTGTTTGCGTGGCGGTTGGCTGCTTCCTGGCGCTGACATTCTCCGCTCCATCGCCGCTGATCCGAGCTGGAAGCCGCTTTCATGGCAAGACTACGAGCATACACTCTCTCCAGAAGACCATGTCAACTCTGCTACCTGGAAGGATTGGGAGTACCATTTCAAGATGCGAGATTCGTCAACACGGGATGCACCGGAGGGCCCCTATACACAGATCACTCAGACAGTCAGCGCAGAGCTTGTTAACGCTTTTATCGACGCTCTTGCTGGGACGGTCGACATCGGTATTGGCAATCGAGTTATTGGCATTGAAGAGGTCACTCCACGCTTGCATGAGCTTAGGGGCTTCCTCCATCAGCAAGGTCACCGTCTGACCCTAAGTACCGGTTCCTGGGACGCACTCATTATACGACTGATTGAGTCTCAAGGTGGTGTTGCGAACCACTCTGCGGCGATGCTCCAACGCCTTGTGTCACTTTCCCCTGGCTTCAGCCAAGGACTTGGAGCTTACAACACGCAAGGCCTGCCTTCGTACGTCTTGGATGGCAACATGGCATTGCATGGTCTCCAACACAGAGCTTTGTACGAGCAGATCGCAGAAGAGAGCTTTACAGGTGCATTGGAGATATTCAACCGCATGCGAAATCGAATCGATCGTGGCAGGAGACAATCCTTGAGAGATTTCATGGGTCATGTGGCCAACAAACACCGCCACCGACCTCGCTCTCAAGCTTTGGGCGCAGACGAGATGTTCACAGGAAATGTTCCTGGCATAGAACATCCTGAGCTTGAACTGCAGATACCATCAGCAACTCTGGCTCGCTTTTTGGACCTAGCGACTGATTCGCAAGCCTATGACTTTGGCCGCTATCTCCTCTACGGCGAGGGTGTTGACGTACCCGTGATTGGTGAAGGACTCTATGGTAATCGCTATGTTCAATCAGCTGTTTTACGCTTTGCCATCCTGTCAAACGACCAAGAGCTGCTCTCGAAGCTCAAGGATAAACATCTCCTGTTGCGAGATTCCTATCGAACAGTCTTCAGCCACCAAGTCAGCACTTTGAAATGGGACACTGCAAATCGCATGCTACATCAGCTCACAGACATGCGTGGACGCAAGTGGTCGGTACACGATCTGGCCAATGTAGTCAGAGCCATGTTCCTTCAAAGTTCGATGGCAGCTCCCGATGATGCAGCTGCTCAAAGCCAATTGCGCGCTGCTAAGGCTTTGTTCAAGGATATGATTGAGGGTCCTCATGCCGGAGCCTGGTCACGAAACCCACACAAGGCGACGTTGGTGCGGAATTTGGCAACGGTCATGGTGTCGGCCGATCCATCGTGGGCAGAAGCATGTCTCAGTATTTTGCCGCCTTCTGGGTATCAGACCTTTCAATTGCCAGCAAGATCTTTCAACATAGTTCTCGAGGGCGTGGTGTCGGCGTATGGAAGCTCTGCAGGCAAACGCTTATTGAATACCTTCTGGCCACTGGCACCTCACGACGGACCCGGTGCATATATGAAGGACGACAAAGTGCTGGACGATGCTTACAGAAAGCTACGCAAACCACCCGCGCCTTTAGATAATGCTGAGCGCCAGAGGATCATCGTCAGAGTTCCAGGATCTGCCATCAAGAATGAAGAATTGATCGTATATGGGTCATTGGTACCGAACACCGAGACCATCATGATTGTCCTGCGGCGTGCTCTAGATGAGCTTACGAATCCGCACGATGAAAGCAACCCAGGTGACAGTGCCAACGACTCAGCAGCTGAGCGTGATAATGAACGAGATGATGTAGAGTGGGCGATTCGTCGCTTGGCGGACAGGTCATACGTCGAAGCGAGCATCGTGGAGCAACTCAAAGACACTCTCATCAAGAAGGGACTGGGCGATCTCGTGTCGGCGTTACCAGACATTGTGCGCATTGCAGAAGCGGATGTGCTGGTGAATGAAGATGAACTCGCACCGGCTGGTGAAGATGAAAGGGAAGCTGTCGGTTGTTTCAAAGCCGGCGCAGAGTGCCGCCCAACATGACAATCGACAGTTCAGCACGACATCGGGTGTTGTGCAGACAAGCGTGGTCAACCTCCGGCCTTCATAACTCCGATTCGCTGCAGCTGTGCAACACTTTTACTGCACACAGCTAGCCAGATATTGCTTGAAAGCTTTGAGCAACAGCATTGGCATGCTGGGTCTGCAGCTATACCGAAGCACTACTGCGACCGAGAGAGCGGGGCACTACGGAGTTCGGCGACCACTCGGATGCATTGGTCTCACATTGACATTGATCGCCGCCATGTGCCGCCACGTCCTGTTGTGAGTCAATCGCAGCATTGACTCAAATAACGACCCGCTCTTAAGCAATCATTCCGGTGAATACTTAAGGAAACCTTGCAACGCTCTGAAAAGCCAAGTCGCTATAAGACTCCACGATTCATCATGACAGTCACAATACATCCACTCGTCGAAGCAGACATCCCAGCTTTCGTGCGTCTCGAACTGGAAGCGTTTCGCCAACATCCTCGAATTCCTATGCTGTGGCCTAATGGCTACACTCCGGACTTATACGCTTTTAACGAAACGGGCAAGACAGCCGCGCTAAAAAGTCCTGGAGGAAGGATGTGGAAAGCTGTGGATGACGAGACCGGGAGGATGGTCGGATGCCTGCAGATCACCCTCGCCTTGGATCCGGAGGAGAATGCGAGACAAGAGATACCAGACAAGGATGAAGAACCACCGGTAAATTGGCCTGAAGGAGGGAATTGGGAGATGAGGAAGTGGTTCACCATTAATGCGGCTGGACTCTATGAGGGAAGTTTTAAGGGGAGACGGTACATATGTACGAACATCATCTGTTATATGTCACTCTTCCAATTCTGATTGTCAGCGCAGTAATTGACTATCTTGTCGTTGAACCTCGGTATCACGGCAAAGGCATCGGAACAAGCCTACTCAAGGTCGCGATTGCTCAGGCTGACCAGAGAGGCGTTCCGCTGGGCTTGGAGTCATCCCCGGCGGGGCTGACGTTGTACAAGAAGTACGGATTCGACAAGGTGAGGACGATCAAGGCAGATATGAGTGCTTTTGGGTGGAGGGAGGAATATGACGAGGAGGCAGCGAAGAGGGTCTGGATGGTGAGAGAGCAGAAGGAGTAGCCTAGTCAGTGTCTGCGGATACTCAAAAGGAGAGGAATAAAGACTCATTCTGCACTCGCTGGGGTGTATCGGGAATGTCGTGGAACGACGGTTGCCTGAGTGTCTTCCGTCTCAAAGATGATAGATTTGGCAGTCCCTGTACAAGGACGCAAGGAATGGAGCAAGCGACTAGGCAGGATCGCCTTTGTCTCGGTAATATAATGCAGCCCAGTCTCAGTGGACCACCGTGTGGTGTCTCCTCGCGAGCCAAATTATGTCCCGACCAATTCTCTCCGCTACCAGGAGTGTCGCACAAGCCAGACAAGCAGCATCGGCGCCTTTCTCCACGACGAGTCCGAACGAGAGGAAGAGTGTCCAACCGTGCTTCGTGACGACTCCAAAGTACAAGGACAGCAGGCAATCAGATCCACAGATATCAGCCGACCAACCGAATGACAGACCCAAGAAAAGCGTTAACAAGGTCATGCTGCCCACGCGCGACAAACTCCCGCCTCTAAGCATCCTTACCTACAAATTTTTTGCAGAGCAAATCATGGCTTCCAACCCTGAGCGCACGCTTTCCAAAGGTGACATTGACGCGGCATTTTCGCATTGGAGGCACACCTTGAAAAGGCCGGGACCAATAACAAAGGTTTATACCGACCAAGAGAGCAGGTGGGCGGTCGAGGCTGAGCTGTTCTGGCAGAGACGAGGGCAGTGAATGCTGATCTGCCTGGGGAGGATCCGTCTTAGTGAGGAGCAGACATCTTGATTGAGAGTGTGCCACTCAATTCGTAGCGACTTTCTCTATAAGATTGCTGACTCAGCTCAAGCCCGCTCTCCTCGACCTCCCGGACCTCCTGTTGTAGTCCACAATGCTCCTATTCCGATGCATCTGCGCCATCTTCCAACGCACGTATAGCATGACAGCATCCTTACAGACGACAAATAGACAGCCACCGATCAAGCTTCTAGCCCACTTCTGTTGAAGGAGGTGACGAGGAATTGTTCTACCCCACCATCCAGTATTTCGAGGCGTCGCGGTCCAGGATGTTGGTAAGATGAGTTTGAGAAGTTCTCCAGACAGTCCCGCCACTGCAGGAAATATAATCGCGCCGAGTGTCGTAGCGGCGAGCTGAGTCACCGAGAAAGCTAGACGCCGTTGATCGCCGTTGCCATTCTGCGGTGGTTGTTGCTGGGGAGGCAGTCGCACAGCATCTGGCTGTTCGTTTCCTCCACCCTGTGGAAGCGGTCTATTGTCTGCCACGTTTGGTCCTGGCGCAGCCTCGTCCTCTTGTTGTGCTGGCAAATTATTGATGGCGTTGTTCTCGGCTACAGCTTGGTCCATTTGCCCTTCGTTATCCCACTCATCCCAGATACCACCATCAATCCGCACCTCGAAGATGTTGTCGTCTTCAGGTACGGCGTCTGCGGGATCTGCAGCGTCAGTCCCTTCAAGCGGTTC
Organism: Microcyclosporella mali; assembly: GCA_002785985.1. Classification (NCBI taxonomy): domain Eukaryota; kingdom Fungi; phylum Ascomycota; class Dothideomycetes; order Mycosphaerellales; family Mycosphaerellaceae; genus Microcyclosporella; species Microcyclosporella mali. The sequence goes on along the minus strand of NHNU01000021.1, from coordinate 313,347 downwards.
CTCGTTGGCTCTGGGTTGGATGGCTCGCAGCCATTGTTTTTCCTTCTCCCCCCATACCTTCTCGTAGTAAAAGTTGTATATGGACCTCGCATAAGGCAGTAGCGCGAAACAGAAGCTCGCTGACGGAGGCCATTGAGCAAAATCTAGAGCGGTGTCCGGTGAGTGTACATGCGTGGCAAACAACACAATGGGAAGTACGGGAAGTATGCCGTCCGCGTAATGTGTCCTTGAAAGGACTAGGACTGGTGTGATTAGAGGTACGCCAACATAGAGCCTCCAATGTTGCAGGCGACTAGCCAGCAGTCGCAGATTCGCCTCGCCGAAAGCTCGGAGGTCCCCATTGAGATGATCCAATCGTGGCATCGTGATATTCTCGTATGCTGGCCTCAGTATCCGAATGCCATCATCGACACCGAAGACATTGAAGATAGCCTGCTCTCCAATAAATGCACAAGAGCCATAGACAATGCCAGCCAGTGCAGTGAGTGTGGCGGGAGTGATCATCTTGTGTCCCACTCTTTCCAGCATTCTTACAGCATCCACAAGATAGTCTCTGGGCCGAGCGATCCTGATCTCGGACTTGCATTGGGGGCATTCAATCTTGGGAGCAGTAATGGATCTGTTCCCTTTTCGATTGTTGGTTTCCATATCGGCGATCCAGTCGAGCAGACACTCTTCGTGGGCCGTCAACGAACAAGGGCAGGGATCGCGCCAAGGCCCGCGCTCGGGACTGGTCTCGCTCGCATCATTGTAGCATATCCAGCACTTCTTCAGCGACTCATCCTCATTGCTACCTGGCTGTGAAGACGTCTGCCGTGGTATCTCAGCTTGCTCCTGCTGCCGTGACTCCTCCTTCTCTATGTTCTCTGTTCTATGCACGAATATGGTCTGCGAATCTTCTGATTGAGAGCGGATAGGCGGTTCGTGGGCGGATGATTGAGGCTGCGGTTGCTGGTCGGGTGGTGAAGCTCTGCGTTGTGAGGGGCGACGGGCGGGCAGAGACGCCATCACGACGGGATGTCCCTTCAGACTTGCTTCTTGAGAATAGGAGGGTAGATAAATGTCTTTGACACAGATTTGGTATATAGATGAAGGGCTCTGTTTGTCACAAAGCTGGTATAGTGGTGCGAGGTGACGGTGGAGCCGCCCACGTTTCGGGACCGTCATTCACTTTCGGCCCGGCTGCCGATCGGCGGCTCGTGTTATGCATCTCTCCACACGCGTCATCGCGATGCCCACGTGAAAGTCGCATATGCTTCTACTGTTGCACATACTTCGACTTCTCTACCTCGTGCAGCTTCGCTTCAACCTGACACTTCTTCACCTACAACCTATATCGTACCCACATTACGCTGCAATAAACAGCACACCCACGAGCGTCCGCCACACAATTGTTGCCTGATCCTCGCATGACGCCCTGCCATGAGTAGACTTTTGGCTGTCTCGCCTCCGACCCTCCCCTTCGCCCGTGTTCGCCCTCTCAGCTTTTAGTCATGGACGTTACCATGCCTGTGGTCGAGCAGTCCACCGCTACACCCAGCGATTTGAGCGATGATTCGCAAGTCCAACAGGCGGGGAAAGGAGCCACGGGCAGCCTAGAGGCCGATCCTGGAGGTGACGAGGAGGCGCAACTAGCAGCACTCGCAACAGGTGTCCGCAATCAAGACGATCTCGAGCGAGACATTGGTCGTCAAGCAGATCAGATGCTGCTCGAGCAGGCTGACGAGCGAGATCAGAAGCGACTGGACAAGACACAAAAGGAGAAAGATCGTCTCCTCTCTGCAGTGCATGTGATAGAGAAGAAATTGGCCGAATTTGGTAACAAGACTACCAAGGATCGATACCGCGGCGAGATTGCACATTACGAAGCCTTGATCACGAATCTAGACACAGATCTCGAACAGATCCAAAAGCGCATGAGCGACAGACATCAGGATTCAGCATCAACGGAGGGGGAAACCCTCTTGGATAACGCGGGTAATAAGCGCCAACCTGGCGAGAGTCAACGTGAGTTCCTCATTCGGACGGGTAAAATCACGCCATTCTCAAAAAGAGGCCGACAACTGCTTAAGACATCGTCCAGCTTAGGAGATGTGCTACTTGACGCAGAAGATGAGGATGAGACTGGCGGAGAATTAGAAGATGGGGATATGGTACAAAGCGCAGAAACTGCGCCGAAGTCGCATCGGAATCTTGTTGCGCCTGGCTTCGAACAGGATGTCACTATTGCGGCTGCGAGTGCCTCAGGCGACACAGAAGACGATGCTACAATGGCTCGTCGACTACAAGAGGAGGAGTACGCATCTGAAAGGCCTGCAAAGCGGCGGCGACTGCAAAATCCACGCCAGACACGAGCTGCATCGAAGGAAGCTAGCAGCGCCAACGATGACTCTGATGCCTATATACCACCTATGGACGAGGATCATCTTGCTGCCATAGGCGGCTCAGGGGACGATTTAGAACTTGCAGACGAGGATGCCGAGGGCGACTTCACTCTCGCTACGACACCCGGCACGACGCGCAAAGGCAGAGCAAGAAGGAAGCGAGGAGCTGTCCAGGATGCAGAGACCGAGCACGAAGATCTTGCTGGGATTGACGATGGTAACGAGGAGGTATACCAAGCCAGGCTGCAAAGCTGGACCAAACGCCGAAGAGCCACAAGACAACGTTTCAAAGCGCATCAGAATTCCACACAAGACAACGCTGGAGATTTGAAAGCCGAGGAGGCCGAGGAAGACCTTTTGGACTCCACTGAGGAGTTCAAAGATGAGTGGCAGATGCCGCATCCAAGTCGAACAGATGCGGTATTTGAAGGTGGGTATCGGATGCCAGGAGACATTTATCCTTCGCTCTTCGACTACCAAAAGACTGGCGTGCAATGGTTATGGGAACTCTACTCGCAGCAAGTTGGCGGTATCATCGGAGATGAGATGGGGCTGGGCAAAACCATTCAGATTATCTCATTCCTGGCTGGCTTACACTACTCCAACAAACTCACGAAGCCAGTCGTGGTCGTATGCCCAGCGACCGTGATGAAGCAGTGGGTCAACGAATTTCATACTTGGTGGCCGCCATTGCGAGTATCAATTCTGCATACTTCCGGCAGCGGAATGCTCGATGTGAGACGAGAGGCGAGTTTTGAAGATGAGCTCGAAGATGACTCCTGCCGGCGCACTACCACACTCAGCAAAGGTCAGAAGAATGCGAAGCGCATTGTTGACAGGGTTATTCGTGATGGTCATGTCCTGGTCACTACGTACTCGGGTCTGCAAACGTACGCTGAGCTTCTCATTCCAATAGATTGGGAGTACGCTGTACTTGATGAGGGCCACAAGATCCGTAATCCGAACACCGCTATCACCATCTACTGCAAAGAGATCCGCACGCACAATCGAGTCATCCTTTCCGGAACGCCTATGCAGAACAATCTGACAGAGTTGTGGTCATTGTTCGACTTCGTTTTCCCGATGAGGCTGGGCACACTGGTGAATTTCAAAAGCCAGTTCGAGATCCCCATCAAGCAAGGCGGCTATGCAAATGCCTCCAACTTGCAAGTTGAGACTGCTATGAAGTGCGCAGAAACCCTGAAAGACACCATTTCCCCATACCTTCTCCAGCGATTCAAAGTGGACGTGGCTGCAGACTTGCCGAAGAAGAGTGAGCGAGTACTGTTCTGCAAGCTTACCAAATTGCAACGGGATGCCTACGAATGGTTCTTGAATTCCGAGGACATGAGGTCGATCATGGCCGGTAAGCGACAGGCCCTTTACGGTGTCGATATACTGCGCAAGATCTGCAATCACCCGGATCTTGCTGAACACAAAACACTGTCAAAGAAGGTCAGCTACAATTATGGTAATCCAGCCAAGTCTGGAAAGATGCAGGTAGTGAAGGCCCTCCTGGAAATCTGGAAGCGCAATGGCCACAAGACGCTTTTATTCGCTCAACATCGCATTATGCTTGACATCCTCGAGATCTTCATCCAAAACATCAAAGGATTCAACTATCAGCGCATGGATGGTAACACGTCAATCAAGGATCGACAGGACTTGGTTGACGAGTTCAACAAGGACCCAGAGCTACATGTTTTCTTGCTTACTACCAAGGTCGGCGGCTTAGGTGTCAACCTTACTGGTGCCGACCGCGTGATCATTTACGATCCAGACTGGAATCCATCGACAGATGTCCAAGCCCGAGAGCGAGCATGGCGTTTAGGACAGAAGCGGGAGGTAGAGATCTACCGCTTGATGACTGCTGGAACGATCGAGGAGAAGATCTACCATCGACAGATCTTCAAGCAATTCTTGACCAACAAGATTCTGCGAGACCCGAAGCAGCGACAGACATTTCAGCTTCGAGACTTGCATGACCTTTTCACGCTGGGAGAGCAGATGGGCGACGGCGAGACAGAGACTGGCAGTATCTTTCGCGGGACAGAAGTCAAGCTCTCCGGATCTGCAAAGGAGAAGCAAAGCCTTCCTCCGGCGCCGCATGAAGATGATGCGCAAAGCAGCAATGCGGCTGCGATCAACAAATTCGCTGGCGTGTCGAGACAAGAAGACTATCGTGGCGAAGAAGAGGAAGACAACGGAACCGAGAACGGCGAGTCGACCGATCGTATGCTTTCTTCCATCTTCTCCCGCACCGGTGTACAAGCAGCTCAAGATCACGACGCCATCATCAACGGCCGCAAGGCAGTGCGTGCAGACCCCGAACTTATCAATCGCGAGGCACAGCGTGTCGCCGCTGAAGCCGCGCAAGAACTTCAGCGCGCTGGCGAGATTGCTCGCCGTGTGCCCGCCGGGAGCGTCACGTGGACTGGACAGGTCGGTACCACAGGTCGTGAACCTTCGCCACCTCGTACGCATCGCGGCGGCAGCATGCGTGGAGGCCAAGGTGGTCGTGGTGGACCGTCATCCATCTCAGTTCTCGCCAACTTGCAGTCGCGTCAACTCGGAGCACCAGCTCTTGGTGCCGCAGCAGCCGCATCTTCAAGTCGTTCTGGCACGCCTGAGCGATCTTACCGAGGCGGCAGGAGACAGGCGCAGGGTCAGCCCAAGGGCAAGGACTTCTTGAAGCTGATCCAGGAGTATCTTGTCGCTCAGGGAGGATCGTCGTATACGCAAATGCTGATTGATCATTTCAATCGCTTCTGTGGCACACCTGAGCGCACGGCCGAGTTCAAGGAGATGTTGAAGACGATTGCTGTGCTGGAGAAGGGCGGACGGGGAAGGGGCAAATGGGTGCTCAAGGATGACTGGAAGAATAGGTAGTCAAGCAAGGAATCTAAGTGTGAACTACTCGAAGACAATGCTTTACGTGGGTCAACGGTCACATGGTAGGCGTGAGGTGTCGCAAGCCACTTGGTCTCTGTCGTGTGCTTCTGCCGCTACTTGCCAGCGAGCATCTAGTATATATCAGATCGATCCGTCAGCTTCCATCTTAGAAATGCATAATTGTCCGAAAGTCTCTTGCGTGCCGTTGGATGTCATCTGATCGAATGGGGTGCTTAAGTGAGGACAGGAAAGCAAGGGTCTCATCAAAGCAATGGGCAGGATTTGTGGGATTGACGATCATCTCGATAGATGTGGACGCTAAAACAACTGAATACAGGTAGAGGTCGGCGCCAAGAGCGTTGTTGGGGATGTCTCGTAGGACTACAACGTAGCGGACGGAAGTTCTTGTGAGCATGAGGATGAGTGGCGAGATCTGGGAGAATGTACAGATACCCTAATCAGGAAAGGAATGTAAAGGTAGCGTGGAGGTCCATGGTTTACCTGGACTGACTTATGAGTTCCGGACTGATGTTACCGGAACGTATGCAGATCTTGCAACCCGGTTGCCAATGTGGGATTAATGAAGGGTGCATGCAGATGCAGGCCTTCGGCCGAAGCATCCTGTAGTCAGTGTAGTGGGTGCTCGGAGGAACTGCTGTAACAATAGTGCGTCACGTGGGCTGCGAATGGTCAGCATGATCGTTTCGCGTGTCCGGAGACGACTCGTCTTCGGCTCGTCTGATATCGTGTTGTCCTTCTCCTTGATGACCAATCCGGACAGGTCGGCTCAGCGTGCAGAATCGGTGTAAGCGACAGTGAATGACTCAGCGCGCTGTACCCTTACCGCGTCCGATGCAGTGCCGCGTTGTTGACTGCCACTGCCACAAGCGGAAGGTGTCGGACTCCGCGGGACATGAGGAGGAATAGGACCGGAGCTGTGGAGGAGGTGATGTTTGGAAGGCTGGCGATGGCGAAGATTCACCTGTGATCCGCCGGTGAACCCGCATCCCGTCTACGCTCAGAAAGGAAAGGGCGGGCACGGACCAGCGTGTTGCGGGCCCTCAAGTTCCCACGTCTTGTCAGCACTCTCGCTGAGGTGATAACTTACTAAGGAAGACCGACCGACCACGGACTCCTCAAACCCGCAACTGCTTCTACCAGGAGGTATGGACTGACAACCACCACACACAAAGTCGACGCCGCGAGACATGGCGCACACGGCCACTCGCACGGCGCATCGTGCAGGACTTGCTGACCGACTTGCGCCCGTAGACCCGTCTCATTGCGCCGTCACCGTCGCCATCACCATCGCGAGCGTCGACTGCCGACAGCAGCAGCAGGAGCAGAAGCAGCACAAAGAGGGAAAAGAAGGAGGATAGCCGAGCGCATAGCAACAGATCGCATAGCACATTTCGCGACAGGGCCAGTGCGACCTAGCGCACAGCCACTTGCTCGCGATAGAGTAGTAAGGTAGTAGCAGCATGCAGCATTCGCGTGGCCAGGTAAGCGCCAGACAGCTCGTCGCGACTGCTCACTCCCCATCTATGCAGCCGTCAAAAGTAGGGCATTGCTGACTGTGCTTGCTGCCAGGAACCGATCGAAATGAGTATGTGTGATGACCCATACTCCCACTCGCCCACCCTTTGCTGGTATTGCACAGCAAGCTCGTACAGCAAGACGTTTGCATTGTCATGCTAGAGATCGAGATGAGCTGACTGCGGCGTTCTCCTCCCAGGCTTACGCGAGCATCTGATGGCCGCAAGCGCTTCCAATACTGCAGCTCCCTCATATCCGCCTACTTCTTCGGCCCACCAGGCACACGAGCATCCGTATCCCCAGCAGCCTGATGAACACCACCACCTCGACCCGAACGTCGCCAGCCAGCAATTGCCCTACGCTATGAGCCAGGACAATGGCGCTGACGACGGCATGGGCTCGGAGCGCAAAGGCAAACGGGAGCTGTCTACAAGCAAGAGAGCTGCGCAGAACAGAGCAGCACAAGTATGTACATGGCATGAAATCATATCGTGGGTGCACTAATACTCATCATCGCCAGCGCGCATTCCGCCAACGCAAAGAAGGCTACATAAAAAAGCTAGAAGAGCAAGTGAAGGACTTTCAGCACATGGAGCAGAACTACAAGGCTCTTCAAAACGAGAACTACCAATTGCGGTATGACCAAAGAGCTTTTGTCTTGTCCCAAGTCGCGATCATATTCTAATCAAGAACAGGGAATATATATTGAATCTTCAGTCTCGCCTCCTGGAAAACCAATCCGATTTTCCACCCGCGCCATCGCATATCAACTTAACCTCAGGCGGACCTCCACAACCTTCCATAGCCGAGTCAGCATATGGACCTGAGCAGCAGCTGAGGCGAGAAATGGATCAACGCCAACCACAACCACCACCACCTGCGCCTGTTGTTGCTCGTGAAGATCCTGCGCGCGACGGCATTAGCCGACTGCAAGCTGCTGCGGTGCAAGAGGAGCGTCAAAAACAATCATCACCGTACGGACTTGGTGGACAGTATCCGGCAAAACAGCCCGAGCCTCGACCGGAGCCGAAGGAACAGGACCCGACCACCTCATAATGCCAAGGGTTTCTAATCTATATCGGCGTTTATCCGGCACGAGCATGTATCTATGTTTCTCGAATGTGAAGGTAGCGCAGGGTGACGGCCGTGTTACCCGACACGTCCATTCAGGTTCACACTTCCTTTGGTCAGTACCGCGCTGCGCCAGTACATGTGGGTGGTCCTACGATCGACGATGCAGACAGAAATTAATGCATTCAAACTCAAAGCCCTTAAGCCCTCAATATCAATCGAAGAGGGCACATTACATTGCCAGTCACTGACAGCAGACGACTTGAACAGCGCGTCACTTGTCATTTTGAAGCAGGTGCAGATAGCGTTGTCCAAGCTGAAAGGGTGCGCAAAGATAGGAGTGAGTTCGTGTCCAACCCATTTCAACCAATGCCGAGACGAAGCTGACAGCATGTCGATGGCATCCATTTCCCAAGTTCTCTGCAAAGGCGATGATCTCACATCGACTTCCCTCGGCATCCCGATTCTCGGAACGTATGCACGGACGGTCCTCGGGCCGAATGCCGATCTACACGAAGTGAATGAAATTCACCAGATTCACGTCATGGCCGTATGACACCGCGAAGTGCTTCTCACTTGATGTTTGCTCAACACTGCAAAAGAAAGACACTTCCGGCGGGCCACGATCTGCGCTCATATCCACTGCTGCCACATTGCTTTCTCTAGTGAATGGGTTGAGCCTGGGAACATGCGCCGCTACTCAGCGGACGAGCACGGCCATGTGGAAAGCTGATCGATGGCCAACTAGAAGCTTTTGAGCCAATGGCACCTGATGGCCCAATCCTGAGAGGGTTCCCTGCAGGAGTTCTGTATCTGGTAGGTCTGAGATCACCAACGGACACATAGACCGAAGTCATATCTGCGGACACGCCTAGTTACAGGCTCTCTCTCGTAGCGATTTTGGATTCATACGGGGTGTTGAGTGAAGGTAGATTGTCCACGTATCTTTCAGCCTTAGGCATATGATATTCGCCTGGTTGCCTTCGCCAGGGCGGGAAGTTTAAAAGCTTAGTCAACAGTGGTGAGTCCCCAAGTCCACGCTCTCGACCTCTTCTGACCTTGACAAGTCATCCTCACTGCCACACCGCGCCGCCGCCATCGCCTCGAATTCGTAGCTAGCCTTTTCCTCGTGGATACTAACCTCGCATAGCATCGACGCCGACCATGGCATCGGGCTTTGGGCTGTCCGATTCTGTCGGCTCTCTATTGGAGGGCGTCAAGAGCCTCGCCCGCCGCGCCAGCAACAGCGTGGCCGGCAAAGACTGTATGTTGTTGTTGATTGATCACTTCCCACGTGTGATGTACTTACTAACACTGTGTGCAGTCAACCGCCGCGCCTTCGAGGAGGCACAGAAAGATGACTTCGAGTACGTCGACGACGATGATCTCGATTCGGACGAGGATGACCGCGGCGGACAGCAGTGGAGCGGACTGCTGAAGGTGCGCCGGGAGGATGAGGTATCTCGGAATTCTTTTTGGAATTTTGGACTTTGGCTAATGATTCACAGGCTGGCAGCGGCAGTGAGTATGCCGTCAAAGAATCCCCCGGACGCCTCCAGCAGCTCACCTACAAGCTCTCGGAGAAGGGTCTTGCAACAGCATGTGCAGCTGCCGGCGTCAGCGCCGAGTACGTGGGATATGCCATGAAGTTCGTCGCTGTGGAAACTGCTCGCGACATTGGCTGGCTCGCCACTTGCAAGACCACCACAGACACACTCTTGGCGCTCAAGAAGCGCTTCCCTGCGGTAGAAGACATCATGCGCGCCTATGAGAGCGGCATGAAAGACGGCGAAGAGCAAACTCGTCGCGCGTTCATCGGACACCAGACACATCCACCATCTCCCAGCATTACACACCCTCGCGATGTCAGAGGCCCGTCAAACCTTGACGATAGAGCCATCATGAGCGACAGCAGAATCCAAACCAATTTCGCGTTCCACAAGGGCAAGCGCATCTACGATCCGTCCATTCACGGTGGTCTTGAGGAGGTCTCAGCCGATTCGAACAACGTCTACTCAGATAGTGAGGACGCCATGGAAAGCCAGATTCTCACGTCGCGGCGCCCGTCACTCCGGGACTCACCATACCTTGACGAGCGCAACGATGCCAGCTCGCAGATGACGAAGAGCAACCAGGCCATCGATGTAGTAGGCATGCAGGATGTGCAACTCAACGACAGCGATGAAGAGGATGAAGCCGCCTTCAGCCCAAATGCTCTGCAACTGCTGGAACAGTCGCAGGAGGGAGAAGACTATTTTGGCAGTCCCATGATGGGTCGGCGCAGATTGCAGTAGCCAGACTTAGGCGCATTGGTGTTTTTAGGCGTTATGCGGACGGCAAAAGTACTGGAAAAGCATTACAGTTGGTGTACAACAGGACATTCATGATGTCTATGGGTCGAAAGCGAATACTGAACAGAGTTGTATGCAAGCGCGGCGTACGGAGTCCTAGGAGTGGGAAAGCGTTACCTCGGGAGACAGGGTCAGCAAAGACAAGCAAAAGTCCACGAGGACAGCAAAGACAGCAAAAGTGATCAGGAACATTGGCTTCGTGAACGAGAGAAGTCGTACCTGTCGTAAAGTGTTTCACATAAAGCGTCCAATACCAGCAGGATCTCATGGAATCAATCTTCGTCCTCCTCGCCAATGCTCTCTACATTCTCCACTGTATCCTGGCAAGACTCCATCAAATCCGTTGATACAATAACCCTTCGCCTCATTCGCAGCCCAAGCCGTCTTTTCAGAGAGCCTTTCTCATCTAAATGATCCTGTCCGGCTCTGATACATTCGTCGCGAGTCATGGTATCCAGAATCGATACCATCGTGTCGGTGATACAAGGATCATACTGAAATGCTCTCCGCACTTCGCTTCCCAGACAATCGTGACCGAGCATGATGGTCTTGCTGACCTTCCTTAAGGTTTCCAGTGCACTCAGCTTGGTCGCGAAAGGACTATTGGTGTCCACTTGGTCGTTTATCGTGGTGATGATGCCGCCGAGGTCCTCGAATGCGTCAGTTGCGGCGTGGAACTGCTTGCTGCTCTTTTGCTTGGCGTATGAGCTTGTGTTCAGTATATGCCAGGCCCACTTGCTGTGACGATCAAATTCGATGGGCACAATCGTTGCTTTCGCCACGGTAGGTAAGTCGGACATCTCTTTCACGCTGTCGGCGGTAGGTGCTTTCGTACTTGGCATAGTTTGCTTCGGTTTTGGCTGTGTGAGTTGGGGGGCCGATACTGTTGCTGATGTAGGTGAGTGTCTGGGCCCTGAGCTCTGGATTTGCAGCGCTTGTTACGGCGGTCGACGAGCTTGATGTCGAGTGTCTGCTCCTTGCGCTTGGTGTTGTGGTAGATTCCAACACTGTTGGGATGGCTGACGTGGCGCCTGCTGCTTATACACCTTCTGGTGTTCAGCCAGCTGTTGTGACATCAGATCGTCCTGAGCCTGCTGCTGCTGCTGCTGCTACTGGACAGGGTGATGTTGAGCCTGCCGTTGCTCAAGAGCATTTGCCTGAGCATTACGCTGTTGGGAATCATGCCCATGCTCCTGAGCCTGATGGTGTTCCACGAGAGAATGATAAGCACTGACGACGTTCGCTTGTGTTTGACCAGGGGGCTCATGAGTGGCAGCACACGCCAGCAGATAACGGAGTGTCGCGTTGTCCAGATAATTCACTAAGGTTTCCATCTGTGGACATGGCGAGACTGCGATCTTGTACGTTGGCCGAAGCATGGGGAGAACTCGCGGAGTATTGGCAAAGCAAGCAAATTGCGGGAATAAAGACGCTCCCTGCTTTCCAGTGGCGACATCTTCGATTTGCCCGGCGTTGGTTTGTGATTGGAGGCCAGGCTCTAGCATACTGGGATAGGGCCGCTGAAACTGACCGTAACGTGCTGCCGCGGACGGCCCTTCATCTTGGCGCGCGCGCTTTCGCGGATTTTCATCGACATTCTTATGGTGGTCAATCGCCGTGGGCTGACAGTGCCGATCGGACTCAGTTTCTATAGATAACCCAAAGAGCAACGACAGTATTGTCGGACCCTCGCAGGACGAAATACTGAGGACGTGAGGTTGAATTTGGGGAGTTGCGCCTGGAAACACGCCAATGTAGCGCTGCACGAAGCGTCGTCCCAAATCGCGATATCACATGACTCCAGAAGATGATGTCTTTACTTTCTCTCGACTATCACATCTACCACACCAGTCTGCCCAGCTCTTACTTTGACCCAACCATTCTCTTCCACGCGCACGATCTTACCATCGATACAAACGCGCCGCCATTTGGGCTCAGCCTCACTGAACTTGATTCGCAACGCGTCGATGTCCTCGTAGCCGACTCTCGCATCTTCGACATGTTTTCCTCCTCGATAAGCTTTCGTCATGATCTCCATGGCCGCCTCGCCGCTCACAGGCCCAAAATGCACCAGCCTCAGCTTTCCGTCCAACGGCTTAGATGCCGGACTGACAGTGAACCCTTTCTCCAGATCACTAACCAACGTGGCCAATACATAAGCATGTTCACCATGTCGAACCGGCTGCCAATCCTTGCTGTCAGGTCGAAGGATTGAAACGTCGCCACTGTATGTATGAGGTGGCGAGCCATCGCTGGGAAAGAGCGCTTCTTTGGCTGCCATCTTGAAACGTTCGGCACCGAATTTGCGGAACTCGACAGTGTCGCTGTCTGCTACGAGGCCGGCATGCAGACCCCAGGAGCATACCACAGACCCGTGAGCGGTTGGAGTACCATTGAAAGAATGAAGAGCTCTTTCTTGGCGGGCCTCATCGAATAAAACCTTCGCGTTGGGCGAAAAAGTGGCGGCGAAAAGAGGAAGCTCTGCGGGCTGTCCTCTGATCCAAGTCTTCATGCCCAATGTGTTGTCTGCGGTAACGCCAGCACTATGAGCAAGCGCATTGCCAGTACCCAGGGGTAGAATTGTTATATTTGGCTTTCTGTAATTTTTGCCCCTGTCTCCTGAAAGAAGGGTATTGACGATGTCGACGACACCTCCGTCTCCGCTCAGCAGAACAATGGCCTGCAAGACACCCAAATTAGCTTGTGGCAGGAAGACGTCCTGTGTGAGATTCGCAATGCTTGTCTCCGAAGTCGTGTAATGAAGCTCATAGTGTCTGTCCTGCTCAATCTGACAGTAGGACATTGTCGGCTTGACGACCTGCTCCCACACATCCTTCGCTAGGTTAGTTCCCGAGCCTGTGGACACAATCACATGAAAGTTTGGCCTAATTTTGGCATCATCTTGACGGAATTCCCAGCATGCCTTGCCGGATGGCATTGCAAGATCTTGGAGTAAGTCACTTGGTGGATTTGTCAGGATGTGCGATCTGAAAAGGACTGGTGAAGCACGTTTGTCGTTCTCTGCTGCAGGATTGTCCTCGACGAAAAGAAAGTGACAACCAGCAGGACTGCTTGCTTGGTCTTGCACTGGAGCAATAGCCAGCATATTCTTAGCTGGTATCCGGGTCCATTTCGACCCTGGATCTTATCTAACGTCAATACCAGCTCGATGAATGAGGCTTGTGATACGTGTCGTACAGATCTTATAACCCTCTGTCCAGCCTAATATGGCGTCCTCGTTGCCTTCGCCACGCTTATAGTAGAAGGTGTGCGGTCTGCCATCAAGCTGCCCTTCGGTGTGAGCCGCGGAAGATTCGTTGACTCCCATGGTACATGGAGTTTATCGATAGATGGTGCAGGGTGTGCCAGGGAACTGGAAGTCATCGTGACATGTGCTGTGGATGCTCAAGTAAGCCATACGAACCTTCCGAATGTCGTAGTCGGATGCCCTCCTGGTCCGTGCGTCCTCCTGCAGCTGAGGGCTGCTTCGACAAATCCATGCGACAGCCTTTCGCAATTATCAAAATCCACGTTCTCACTCGTAACAATAGTCAACGATCTGCGGCAGACAACGTACTCCTCCGAATGACAATTTTGGCCATCAAGTTCTGACTCAGCCGCTCGCGACGTTCATCGAAGCCATACAGATTACAACAGCTTCTCTCGGCTGTTGCATGAGGTGAAAGCCGATATGGCCATATCAGGCTGGGGAGTCTTCCTCATCATTCTTGTGATTGTTGTCATTGGTGCTGGTGGAGGCTACGTAGGGTGCGTGCCCTTCTCGACTTAAGTTCATCGCAACCTTCATGCTGACGCCCGCTAGTTACACCCACTACCGAGCTCGGAAACTAGGACTACCTCCTCCACCGCTGAACCCATTCGCAAAGAGACGAGACAATAACACATATCGAGCGCCTGCGCCCGCACCAGGAGGTATTGTGGGATGGGTCAATGACAAGGTCAGTGCCCTGCGAAACAAACGCACTGCAGGAGGCGCGTATGAAAGCACAGGCTACGGAGCTGGAACATCGTCACAAGGAGGAAGAAGAGGATTCGGCCCACTTGACCCGGACGAGGCCTGGGATGCGCGTGTGGACAACGAGGCCAGTGGATACTATGAAGAGCAAGAGCTGGGGCTTCAAGATCCGGGTCATGGACCCTATGGTGGGAGCGGTTATGGCAATGTCGGTGTTGGCGGGATCGAGCATGGAAGAGGACGAAGTCGTTCGCGACAGCGAGAATTGGACAATCGATACGATGAAGAAGTGCACGGCGGATCTTCGGCGAAGGTGAACCCATTTGGGGACAACGCGGAGACGAGTAATATGAGCCTGCGCAGTATCAGTCCTAAGCCTCATCAGGATACATCGTATCATGGAGGCGGCGCGCACAAGAAGCAGAACAGCAGTCTGGATGACAGTCCGACCGAGAGAAGAAGCATGTTCACTGAGGACGTTTGAGCTATGATTCTGGGTGTTGGTGTTTATGATGAGAAAATAAGCAAAGGCGTCACGGAGTCTCCTTACTACGTTCTGGGGACTGTACAGGCTACCATGAGGTTGTACCATCGCAAAAGCATGGCTCTGTCTACTGCACAATATTTTGAACACCTCAGGCATCCATGCCGAAGCTAAGAATACTCGCCTTGCACCCTTGCATCTCACAGCCTGACCAGTAAGATCTCACTCCTCACCCGGAGTGCAAGCTTTCCACTGGTCTCAAAACACGAAGCGTTCACCATTCAATGATATGTCTCCCACCAAGGCAACTGTGGTAATACAGCCACTTTGCGGGATGTACACGCCTCGACTTGTGCGGCCTAGGAGTCTGACGGTGCACAGACTCGTTTTGGCAAGGTAACAAGCGTGTGCGGCTGAGGGCAAGGGCCTCTTTCGCGTCAAGGATGAGGACGCCACATACATGTATTTGGGGTCAAAAGGCGTTCACTAGCGTCTCAGCTGAGCTGGCTATTGCATGAACAGCCTGTACGCCTGAAAAGGCCATGAAGTACTTAGTAGTTGTACGGTTTCCCTTGGCAAGCAGCTCCTCGTTCGTCCGTATCGAGGACTGTGGTACTTCACCATGGGTCAAGACAATACCTCGGCGCCGGCCACCTCACAGTTGACCATCTCGGAGGATGATGACCTGGACGTGGTCTGGCCAAACATCATCAGAGCATGCAATGAGGAGTACAACTGGAATTTGAATGCTCGGGGACCCACGAAAGTGGACGACGTACTGGCAGAGTTCAGACCGACCAAGAAGGAGAAGGCCGACCTTCAAGACAATGCGAAAATGGTGTTTCAGAAGTCACTGGTGATAATCGAGAGATTCGGTTCAATTGCCGCGCAAGGTGCTGGTATGGTCTTTGGTCCGAGCCAACAATGTTTCAACGCTGTGAGCTTCGTCATCACCGCCGTTCAGGATTACAATGAGGCTATGGGAAATGTCACAGTCCTCATGGAACGTGTGTCCGCATTTCTGGAGAGATTGCAGGAGTTCCTGGACCAGAAGAAAGTGGAAGGCCGCGACACGCTCGCCAAGCCTCTCCGCGCTTCGGTCTACCGCGTCCTACAACAATTTTTGACCATTCTGGGAATATGGCACAAGCTCATGAACAAGAGATCCGGCAAATTTAAGCTCGCTCTCAAGGTGGTTGTCTTTGGTGAGGATGGTGGCGTCAAGAATGCCATGTCGAAGCTGGAGCTGCTCGTTTCGGACGTGACGAAAACTCAAATCAGTTCAATTGTTGTGAACTTGAGTGCTGCCGCTCGAAATATCGAGGCTATGGAGCAGAGCTTAGAAAAGCTCAGTCAGACTGCCGAAAGGATCGAAGAAGGCACCAAAGATGCAAATGCCTCGCTCGGACGACTCGAGAATGCCGAAGAAGAGAAAAAGCGCTTGAACGACATCCGCAATACTCTCAGCCTGAAAGAAACGCGTCCTTGGGCAGAGAGGCAAGACTCACTCTGGGGCAAACACATTGATGGGACCGGCAGATGGCTCATCAACGATCATAGGCCGTTCCTACATTGGGCTGGGGTGAAGGAGCCCGTCCACAGCAGCATCTTGAGTGTCAAGGCTGCAGAAGGCTTCGGCAAAAGCTGTCTCTGCAGCGCCGTGGTCAATCATCTGCAGACAACGCACAGAGGTCAACCACGAGTATGCGTGGCGTATTACTACTTTCAAAAAGACGAGTTCTCGTCCGGTAGGCTGGCTATCAATATCGCGATCAAATCAGTCATCTTCCAACTGGCAAGTTCGACAACCTCTCTTGGTCGGGAGTATGGCAAACTTGTTCAGCGATCCTGCGAACGCAAGCCCGATTTTGGGCAAACTGGTGAACTCTGGAAGCACTTGGTCATAGATATCACGAAACATCTCGAAGGTACATTTTTCATCATTCTGGATGGTCTCGACGAAGCCGAAGCAGAGCCAACCAATCCGCTAGCTGCGATCGTTACAGGCTTGCTCTCACGTTCAAGCGAAGAAGAGGAAAGCCGATTTGCTATTAGACTGTTCCTCGCTGGTCGTGCATCAGGGCTCAATGCTCTTCAGGAGAACATTGAAGGACAGACCATACCAGAGATATCCATGGCACCCAGCAACGATGGCAAGTTTCCTAATGAAGCCGATATCCTCCTCTATGCGCAACGGCGCCTCGAGAACACAGACCTTTTCAAAAGAGACAGTCAGCCGGTCAAAGATCTCATGAAACAAGCTAAGACAGCTCTAGTCAACGGTGCACGAGGCGATTACTATGTTCTCAACATCAAGCTCGATCAGATCGAGGACTGTCATAGCCAACAAGAAGTCGAAGCGATCCTCGCAACAGCTGCAGAGAGCAGAGAAGACATCACGACACGGGAAGTAGAAAGGCTCAACCAGACTTTGACTGTTGCAGAAATCAAGGAGGTGAACAGGCTCTTGGTCTGGGTGCCAGTGATTTTCGGTGAGAGCGATATCAAGATGTGCGAGGCCATACTTGCACCTCTATGGGAGGAGACCGGTCTCCTTGGCTCCCTCGAGAAACGTATACGCAGTCGGTACCCGGAGCTATTCGACATCAGCAAAACCAGCACAGTGTCCATAAAGGATCACATCCTTGATTATCTGCGAACGTATTTGACCAAGCAAGAAGACAAGGATGGCTCTCCAAACTCAATTGCTCGCGATAGCAAGGACGTTGGGCCCATGTTTCAGGAGGCCGAAGTCGCATTGATCAAGCGAGTCGTTAGGGCCCATTTCAACAACGTTTTCGGCGACGACGATGTATATGGCAAGTTCGGGCTCGAAAAGTACTTGGACTCGAAATTGCCGGTCGATGTAGATGACGCCAATCAACGTCCCATGATCCGCATGGGCTCTTACCCAGACTGTCATCTGCAGGTGCTCAAATCGTGTATGACCACCATATGCGATCAGCCCGAAGTAGGCGAACATGGACCTCTGTTCAACTACGCCACTCAATTCTTTTCCAACCATATCATGTCGTGAGTTACAATCGCCCACTCTGATTCGGACGCGAATACTGACGATCCCCAGAATTGACTTCGATAACATAGACGCGAAAACCCATCAGGAGATTGCCCGACAAGTCGTCCGACTCTTACGTGAACCTTCGCTTATCAAATCGTGGTTGATTGATGACACGGTAATTTACTATCGTTTCGAATGGCTATATAGTGATACCAACTTGAAGAGCATGTATGAAATGCTCAAAGATCCTGTCGTGGTCAAAGGACTTCGATCCTCGCCAGAAGAGAAGGAGTGGGTCACCACAAATACTGCTGGCGATGGGCCCATGGTTCGCATCTTGACCGAAGTCACCAAGCAAGTCGCCCATCAATGGTACGAGACCGACGATGGGCGTTGGAGTCAATTCTATTGGCTCACGGATTACTTCTCGCTGGTAAGTCGGTCTTTGCCTTCTCAGTTGAAGGAACATACTTATGAACACGGTCGCAGTCCAACGGTAAGACATTGCAAGGCTGGACTCCTCCCTCCGTCCAGAAGGTTCTAGATATGGAAACATGGGGTAAAGAGCAAGCCACAATCATCGGGACAGAAGCAAAATGGCACTACTGCATTGCTCAGTCTCTGGAGTACTCTATGCATACAAAGGAGGCCATTGATCGGTATCGCAAGGCAGTTCAATCAGATCCAGACAACTGGAAGTATCAATTTGGTCTTGCGCAAGCTTTGCGGAATGACGAAGACCTCAAAGACTCCATCCATCACATCGAGCAGCTCGTCCAGAAAAACCAAGCATGCATTGAGGACAAGGACGACAACGAGTTCAAGACAGCCTACTGGGAGACTGTTCTTCTATTCCTGGGCCAGGCTTACAGCGGCGATAAACGGTTCGAAAAGGCCGAAGAAAGCTATTGGAGTATCTTGAAGGAGGCTTTCCAGCGGAACAAGTTTATGGACTCGGCGAAAGAAGCCATCTCTACCTTGATCACGTCCTTTAACGAGCAGAAAAAGTACGGCGCTGTCTTGGAATTATTGCAAAGTCTCTCAGATCACCCAGATCAGGAGACCGAACTCGGTACCTGGATGTGCGTATGGTTCCATGATAGGGCAGAGGATAGCTCTGTGCACAACCAGATCCGCAACGCCATTCGGAACGCCCCTGATCAGCTGGCCATTGTCATGGACCATTACAAGACCTGTATTGCTACCGCCGAAAAGTCGAATGAGAATTTCGGGACCTTCGTTCATCTGCGACATCAGATGGCCAGTCTTTTGTGGTCGCATGGTGGAGCTGAAGAGCGACGGTCTGCCTTGGAGCTTTGGAAAGATACCCTTTACATGAAGATCCCGGAAGACGTGGAGGTGACGTTGTGGACAATCGAGTCCGCGCGGCGTGCGACGTCGGCAAAACTGACGCAGGCGTTACTTGAGTCTGCGAAGGCTGCAGGTCTGGAAACACCTCTGAAACCTGTTACTCAGTCGTATGCAGACCAACTAGAGCGATTGGATGCCTTCAACCAGGAAGAGAATATTGTTCGATGGGGAAATTTTAGCGCGAGACTTGCGCTGGCGCGGCTGCATCACTTGGCAGGCAATAGCAGCTATGCCAAGGGTCTCACTCGAAATTATCTCAGGGCAGCGCTCAGGCAGGCAGGCGAGAAGGACGAGTACTGGTTCGGGATCCAAAAAGTGGCTAATACGCTGAAATGCTTTGACCAAGATGAGAATGCTAGGGCCATGTGGAATCTCCTCGAGTCTCGATATGGAATGCGTGAAGGAGGAGAGGAAGAAGAAGAAGAAGAAGAAGAAGAAGAAGAAGAAGACGGTCAGAAAGCCGGTGCCATTACGACAGTGGTCGCAAACAGGGACGAGCAGCAAGCAACGCATAACCACGAAATTGAACCAGCAGATCCGAGTCCCACCACCAATGCACTTGAGGAACAAGCCACGGCGGGCGCTGAAAGATTATCTGACATAGACGAAAGCACGCTTGAGACAGAGGATCTGACTCTCGCGAAAAAGAACATTACCGGCGAGGAGGAGTCGGATCAGTCAATATTGAGTGAGGTGTCCAACCCAGAGCCTGTTCTTAACCGGTTTTGTGAAGGTGAATGTAGTTATAATTGGAGGGCTCTCACCAAATGTTCTTATTATGTCTGCAAGGACTGCTGCGACATCTGTTTTGAGGAGAACTGCTATCAGAAACTACGGAACGGTTCGCTGGCGGTGTGCGATCCGCATCACGACTTCCTCGAGATTCCAGCCTTCGACACAGAACGATGGGGCAAACCACCAATGGGGCAGATGTGGGTTGGAGAGAAATCTGTGTCCATCAAGGAGTGGTTGGAAGACTTCAAGAAAGAATGGAATCTTCTGCCGACGCCGCGAGAGAGACTCGTGAGCTGCGTCAACAAGATCGTTGCTTTGAACAAATTAAAAAAGGTCTCGCCTTCGAGAGGACTTGTGAGGCGAAAGACTGCAGCGATCTAGATTTTGTTTTTAGAAGTTTTGTGTCATGACACATCGCGTTTCACGTTCCATCCGCACCAGCTCTAGGCTGTAGAATGACTTCCGCTGTGGTCTTGGAGCCACCCCTTTGAAGCCGACCAATTATTCCAAGTGACACGAATACGGACAGCAGAATGGTTGATGGAATGCCGTCAGATGTAGTCTGGAAGGGATTATGGCCTGAGGCATCAACTCTACGCGTGGCTGAACTTGTCTCGTTCTTCACATTGATCCCGCCATCGCGTCGTCATCTACTTAAAGATTGTCACTCTGTCACAGAGTGCCTAATCTGACAGACTACATCTCTCCGTGGTGGAATAATCCTGCGCAGGAATCATGTCGGCTAAAATGACCTCGACGGGCTACCGGGTGGGAAGAACATCTATCGCGCAACACTCGCTATTGAAAGATAAATCTCAGTAATGAAGACAATATGCCTTACGGACATGCACGCCGGGCTACTACATGGCGACACGTGAGAGAGGAAGGCTTCATCTGATGGCGTGCTCCAAAAAATGGATGTCGTGATGGGGCCAAGTCTGGAGGCTGGCTGGGCACACGTGCTTGAGACTCGCAAACCTATAACAACCTCATAGCCACGACGACCCGCCAAGTTGGCCAAGGGCATCCCGAACCGCAGAAGCAACCAAGTGCCCAGCCTATCCACTCCAGGCGCGTATCACAGGCTATGTTCCTCTGGAATTCTTTGTCGAGCCATGACTCCAATCGACCATCTCCGCTGTGCGCATCGGCTGATGCGTCGTCTCCGATGCGCAGCAGACGGGTCGCGTTGATGACTTGGGACTTCTAGACCGAACGCCAGGAAGCCTCTGTGGATGGTCAGTCACTTGGCACGGTGTGGAACCTCTGTATTTGAGGTAAGATGTTCGGCATAGGAATTTTTGGGAAGTATCAGTGTCTTTCTTTGCTCTCCTACGAAGAATGTCGACCACCTTCGACGAAAAGCCCGGTCCCGTAGACGAGTACCGTTATGGAAGCGGTGATGAGGAAGATGTCCAATCACAACGCGAGTGGACGCCGGAGGAGGAGAGGAAAGCCAAGTTCAAGTGAGTCGTCGAGAGCGTCCATGAATGTAATACTGACTTTAGACAGGCTGGACTGTATCATTATGCCGCTCTTAACGCTTGGATTCTTCTGTCTGCGTAAGCCTACAATCATGTGAATCGTTCAGTCGGAAACTGAGACGAACGTACAGAACTCGATCGCGGCAACATCGCCAACGCTATCACCGACGACTTCATGGAAGACATTGGCATCACACAAAACCAATTTAATGTTGGTCAACAGATGCTCTCCCTCGGCATCGTCCTCTTCGAGATCCCAAGCAACATGATCCTCTATCGGGTCGGTCCAGGCAAATGGCTGACGCTCCAACTGTTCCTCTTCGGCTTGGTCAGCACTTTCCAGGCCTTTCAGACTTCATATGGATCCTTCATCGCGACCCGTTTCCTGCTCGGTGTAACGGAGTCGGGCTTCATCCCTGGCGGTCTCTGGACGCTATCGACTTGGTACACCCGCAAAGAGACCGCCAAACGTGTCATGGTGTTCTATTTCGGCAATCAATTCGGACAAGCCTCTGCAAAGTTGCTGGCGTACGGCATTCTGCACATGTAAGCACACTGAATAGCGAGAAGCCGTCCAATGTAACCACATTGCTGACCCCTTACCCTCAGGCGCGGTGTAGGAGGCAAACCTGGCTGGTTCTGGCTCTTCATCCTTATGGGAACCTTCACCATCTTCTGTGGCTTCATTCTGGGCTTCTTCTTGCCGGACTCATTTAAGCGGCCACACAGCACCTTCCTGCCGACGTGGTGCCTTTTCAGTGAGCGAGAGCTTTACATCCTGAACAACCGCGTCTTGCTTGACGAGCCTGCCAAGGGACAGAAGAAGAAGCGTATCGGTCTTCCAGCTTTCAAGAAGGCTGTGAGTGTACACAACTATGGATTTGAGCTCGAAGCGATAGGCTGACTTCGAGTACAGTTCTCCAACTGGCGCATGTGGATCCACTTCCTGATCACTCTCTGCAACAACGGGCCACAGCGAGGTTTTGACACTTATGCTCCATCACTCGTCAAAGAATTTGGCTTTGGCACCCTCACTTCCAATGCCTTGGCCTCGGTCGGTCTCTTCGTTCAAATTCCCGTCTCCTTCCTTTTCAGCTATGTCTCCGATCGCTTGTAAGTCTCCGTTACACTCTCATTTGAGCTCATACTGAAAATTCGAAAGCAACCGGAGAGGCGAAACCGTCATTGCGGGTCTCAGCATGGCCACCCTCGCCTATGTCTTCAATCGCACCTTCACTGAGATTGAAAGTCGCGGTGCGCGATACTTCGGGGTCGTCTGGACGCAAACTTTCGGCACTTTCTCCCATCCACTGAACATCACCTGGATGTCCTTGACCTGCACTGACTCGGAAGAGCGAGCTCTCGCTATGGCGCTGTATGTAATCCGCTTGCACAAGTAAAGATTTACACTGACCAAAATTCGCACAGTGTCATCATGGGGGCCAACATCGCCGGTATCTACGGCGCTCAGATCTTCCGCTCGGACGACAAACCACGGTATCGCAGAGCCTTCGTCATCGGGATCGCCGTCCTCGCGGTCGGTACTCTTCTTGCTGTCGTTCGCAAGGTCGACGAGATCATCCAACGTCGCAAGGGTCGCCGCAATGGCGAAACCGGCAGCACGAGTGAGGAAGAGGCGTATGACAGACTGAAGGCGATCCCCCCTGTAGATGCCCAGGCAGCACCGGCTCGTATTGGGTCTGTTGTCGGCCCGTCAAGTTGAGAGACATCAGAATGATTCTGGAAAGACGTGTACGGCCGTGACGACAGCATTGATTCATGATTCGAGGACCAACTTATGGTGTCCTGCGAAACGTATGTCTGAGTGCTCGCCCCAGGTCGGTACAAGAAGAAGAATTACATGGCATTGATCTTACTATACCCGCTCACTTGTGCCACAAAGCAGCGTATGTTCATCTGATAGCTTCGCCTCCAGCTTGTTACTTAGCAGCTGTTCCAACAGATCATTTGTTGATCTATATCCCTGTCGACACTGCTTGTCTTACTCTTCTTGAAGACTTCTGCAGCATCGCCCTGTCCCAACAGAGTGACTGTCACTCGCCTTGCGAAAGAGGCCGTTCAACCAGAGTACTATCTAAGCCTCCTCGGGCCTCAAGCACTGTCCCGATCTGAACATCCTGGAATGCGGAAATGAGTTCTGTAACAGGCGCTATACCTTGCGAGCCAACCTTCGATCGAAGAGTTGCAGTGTTGCTGATCGTTTCCGATTGACCTGGCAACAAGACTTGACCCGCCAAATCAGGCGGTTTCGTATCAGCCCGGCTTTCGGGGGTTTTTTTTTTCTTTTTTTTTTTGGAGAAGGTCTCACTTATCCGACATTACTAGAATAGGCACGATGCATGCTGCGCCGACCGGCCTCTCCAGGAGTCAAGTTCCAATTGCAACGTCAGGGGTACATGCCCATACAGTACAAACATCTTCGAGAGGGACTCAACGATGCTGTCAAGGTCTGCAGGTCGTATAGATCAGCTTTCCCGCGCGAATTTGTACATCTACGGGATAGCTTCATATCAGTACTCATACGAGTGAGCGCAGAACTCTCTCCGCCCAGATATTCTCGCATTCCTAAGGTCTGTCCGTAGATTGAACAAATCATCGAGCCGGCAAACTTAGTGATCACTCGAGATAGACACTGCTTAAAGTATACTGTAGCATGCTCGATATCGAAGCAGCAGTGTTGACGTTCGTCGAGAAACGCCACTTACTACCATGCCAAAGTAAAACAGGAATGTTACGCCGATCGAACCATAGCCATGGTCTCTTTTTTGCCATTTAACGACGGCTCCGCCACGAATGTTATTGCTGTCGAACCGAGGAATGGCTAGAGAACGTGAAAGGCAGTCATTAATAGCTGGGGAGAGACGGCAATTAGGAGTTCATATTTCAAGCTGATGAGTACGACCAGAGGTAGTGCGATTGATGTTCGTATTACTGCTTGGGAATCATCAGTTGAGGAATGGTCTGATGCTAACAGCACCATCTACAAGACACAAACCACGCGTGTGCCACGCAGTCCGCAGCCTTCCCACAATCGCACGAGAGGTGAGCCTAGGATGCAGCGTATATCAGTCGTCTGGAGCGAACATGCTCCGGAAATCCTTGCAAAACGACTTACTCAGCTACCACACGGTGCTGAGTTTGAAGACTTCGCTGTTTGCTTCGGGTGGGCAGTCTCTGTACGGAAGTTTCAAGCTCGAAGTCTTGGACTGCGCTTCCAGGGCTAATTAGACGGTACGAATGGAAGTACTTGTGGTCTGTAGGGCGGCAACAGAATTTCTTCCAGTCATTCAGAGTGTCCGAGTTTGAACAAGGTCGAAGAAGATAGAAGCGAGCAGACAAATGGTCAGCAGGGCCGGCGATTCCGATGCCGTCCTCATTTCGAAGTAAGAAAGACAAAATACCGATGCGGAATTCACAACTGCCTTGGCACTTGATAACATGCTAGTAGCTGGACGATTAGTAGAGGACGAAGCCCATACGATGACCAAAGCCAATTTCAAGGCTATGTTGCCTGTGGCCACAGCCTGTGCGTTCGGTGTCAGATGGCGTATGGCCAGTTCCGTCGAATGTCGTCAGCACGTACTGCTACGCTAATGAACCGTCGAAGCGGACCATCGGCCTCCGGCTGTCATCTGAGCAATTGGAGCAGTCTCGGCGGTGCGATCAGCAGCAGGACGGAAGTCGGAACGATAGACAAGATGCTCTACTCAAGGTTCAGGGAGAGATAAAATGCGCGAGTTCAGCTTGCAGGCTCGAGCATATCGTCCATGCAACCTGACATGGCCAGTGTTGAGACAGTCAGCAGGGCCGCGAAAGCAGAAAAACGTGATGAGATTCAGGTGACGAGGACGCAGCAGTGGATTGCAACTTGCAAGTGACAAAGGCTCCGAAAAGGACGCACGTCGGCCAGTGGACACTATAGTCAGCGTTGTCTAGCCGGCTGAAATCGCAATGGCACGGTACATATGCCATAGACATGCCCTGGTCTCAGGGTGCATATTGCGTATTGGAGAGTTCTGTAGTTATCCGGCACACGAGATGAAGTGTCGACGGTTCTACGATAAGCTGAACTAGAACAGACTAGCGCCTAGGTGACATCCAGTCGATTACATAAGCAGTGGTGCACGGACGTCATACACTACTCTCAATCCCTGACCCTAACCTTTCTTCCTTCGCTCCATCATTATGCGACAGCATTTAACACAGTGATCAAGTGCTTGGCGATGCTCGGCTATCCGCCATCATGCATGCCAGAACATAGTCAGGAAACGGGTATACGGATGCCAGACTCTGCCGGAAGCGTTATATCGTGCGCATTGTTCTGGTCAGGAGTGGCTGAAACGCGTCTCTCATCTGTACTGAGCCCGTGAGTGGCACTGCCATATCTGACTTGGCTCGCTGATGTGATTGGTGGTCGCACTGGGCAAGAGGCAGCGCGACAGAATGGTAGTTGGTGGCATGAAATCATGCGCCATTATGGTGAGCGACCGTGACTATATACTAACTGATGCTCGGCCTTGAGCATGGATTCTGATCGTTTGAGTAGCCGGTCTCGAACGTCGGCAGCATGTTGAAGATGTCTTTGACGCACATACACTGTATCAAGCGCTGATTGCACTAGCAGAACATCGCGTAAGCGCTACAGAAACTCATGCGAGAAGTCTAAAGTGTACAGCCTCGACACAGTCTTCAACATTCGAGTAGAACTGTCCACCTGCTTGTTCAATCACACGACAGACCCCTTCCATGTCATGTTGCTGCCTCAGGCTTTGAGATGCAGACCAGAAGCGTTGTTGTATCTCATCATCGGCTGCGAAGTCGTGATCTGGAGGAAATTCCTCCAGGAGCTCGCTGACGACGTTGCGCAAAATCCATAGTCCGCCAGTCACAGGCCAGCCAAAAATTTGCTCATAATGAGGCCACGGACCTGGTCTGGAACCCTTACCGTTCCTGATATCCACCTCTGTTCGGACACCAGTCGCACCGCAACGCCGCATTCGTAGGCAATGTTCGCGCTCGTCTATTTCAGGCTCAACTTGACGTAGGATAACGCCTGCTTCTCCATGATCGTCCCGCAATTTCGATCGCCAGTCGTTGCCCATGATGTAATTCACGTACGCAGGAACGGTGCCACGCACATGGAGAAATGGTGGCCCGCCATTGCCGAAGCCTGCACCAGCGACGTTCAGCGAATCCGGTATATCGCAAGGTTCCGGATAGCCAAGTATGTCGATTCTTGTGTGGCTCTCCAGGCGCAGGCGGATAGCTGGATCAGGTCGAGGCCAGCCTCGACAGCTTGCAGCTCCTTGGATGGGTATGACCTGAGGCGCAGGGCTGCTCAGACCCAGGTAAGTGAGGACGTGATTCATGATGAACATGCTGGTCAGTGGACGAGAACTCCCATCATTGTTGGGGCAGTGGAAAAAAAGACGCGTTGCAAGGTCACGGCTGTGCCACAAGTCGTGCGAGTGGTTGCGTGAAGCGCGCTGCCTGAGCGTATCGAAGCTGTCAAGAGGGCGCCAGCGGGTGTGATCACGAGACAGCATGAGATTGTAATTATACAGAAGATCAACACATACTCGAAAGCCTGCTAAGCATCGTGATTAGCAGACAAAGGTGCAGTAGTCCGCACTGGCAGAGTATGCTCCAACGACACCGCACCCTTCAACTCAGCATCTTCCCGCTTGACACTTGTCACAAAGGTAGGCACTGCAATGTTCGTCGATGGCATTGATGGAGGTCCAGAGCCGGGAAAAACCACACCGCCACCGGTGACATGCCCGTTTTCCAGATCTTTGGCTTCTTGTGTACACTTGCGATCCAGACACGGTACGACCTCGATCTGTTTCTGCTCGTCGCTAGTAAGGGGCCTCGTGATATTGTGGATATCGTCCCTCACTACGAGCTCCCCGAATTCGTTCAGTATTAAGGATCTCTTGGTGTTGTCGCCGTCGTCGTCTGTCTTCGGCTGTTGAGCGGGAGGCTGTCCATCGTCGTCCGAATCATCTGGTGCGCCTCTGACATCTCCCGTGTTCGGATCTCGTTGTTTTGCCGCTTTGATGGCTGCGTCTGATGGTGGGTTGGCATAACGACCTTCGCGCTGGCCGATGACTTTGCCATCGGCCTTCATGATCGTTTTGGCGGCTGCTTTGCCAGCCTCGGCGGTCTTGTACCACGGATCATCTGTAAGAAGCGCGTAGCCAGGGTCATCCGGGACGATTGCTGATGGCCAACAAGGATTAGCCCTCAGGTGGAAACCGTTCTCTTCAGAAGGTTCGCCGACGCCGTCGAAATCAAATCCTTGACTGTAGACTCCACGTGTGAAAGAAATCTTCTCGTAGTGAGTCGTCACAGTCGTAGTGCCGTCCTGTCCCACGTTGGTTTCATCCTTGCGCATTTCAGCGCCTTCGAGATCGTACATAGCCGGGTTTAGAGGAAGTTCTATGTCGCTCTTGCCGGCATGTTCGCCTTTCGCATCTACCCGCTGAGCATTACCCTCGCCGCCATCATGCTTGTCGCAGAATGATCTCCACATCGATCCTGCTCCTCCGTTCTCTGCGCCTGGAACCCATCGAATTTGCTGGCCCCACTCCGGGTTATTTTTCTGATCGTTCCAAGGCAGAAGGTATGCAGGTGGCCACTCATCGGCCTGACAATCCGGTTTATCTTCGGGCGAAGGATTCGGTGTATCCTTCTTGAAAACGTAATGCTTGGTGTATGACCACCAGTCGCGGTCCAAGTGCTGATCTGTCCAGGACTTGACTGTCGCGAGTTTGTTCCTACCTCCTCGCGGGTAGTTATCCGAGCACGTGAACTTGTCCGTACGCTGCGCCCGATTGATGGCTGACCAATAATGAGCACATGCCTGTGTGTGTTCCTTTGCGATACAAGTGCCAGTGTACTGCTTTTCAGGACCTGGGACAGATTTGTGCACTATGTAGTTTGTCTTTGTCACTGCTTTGCAGTCATCACCTTTGCCTGCGTATCGAATGAGTCAGATCTATGCTCGTTTATCATGTGTCTCAATCATCGACATACCATCGTTGTCCCCGTCACCGCGCTTCGCGTTTGGTCTGGTACATTTCAGAGAGGTTTGGGACGTATCAGATGTTGACGAAACAAATGTCGTCGGCGTTATGCTTGTAGCACTAGTCGTTGGCTCTTCCGATCGCGTAGAAGAGCTTGGCAGCACGTCAGTGGAAGAGTGCTGATCTGTCACTGGCGATGCACTGGTCGTCACTTCACGTGTTGGCTGCAGTGTCTTGCTCGGAACAGGGAGATCACTGGCTTTTGGAGGGACACTGATCGGTGGAGCGTCGTTATGTGGAGTGTCTGGAAAGAGATCATCCGGCGGATCGAGGTCGCTGCTCCATCGTCCAGGGTTCAGTATCCGCCATGCTGCTGCCGCTCCTCCTGCCGCTCCAGCTGGAAGCGTCACGGTATCCACGATCAATTGGTTCGTTTGCGAGATCGCGTCGTAGATCTGATTCGCCTGGTCTGGAGTAAGAGCGCCTTCGCTGCAAACCTTTGCTCTGACCCACTTGCTGACTGGAAGCCAAGGTTTGGATCAGTATACAGTGATCCGTAGGTAGGGGAAGGAGGCACCTTACATGCATTCTTTCCCTTCTCCAAATCTTTGTACGCAGATTGAAACTGTAGTGCGCCTTGTATGATATTTTCGTGATCTTCAGTTAGTTCGCCCATGGTTGATTGAACTTGATCCAGAACAGACTCGATGGTATCGATCACTGCATTCACAGCGAAGTCCACAAAGCCTGTCATCACACCAACGAATACTCGGCAAGCCGTCTGGAAAGTGACTTCTGTTAGCAGCATATAATCTGGTTTCAAGTACATCACGTACCTCGCCAATGGCCGGAATTGACTTTGCGAACTCGTCGTAGAGGGCATTGAGTAAAGCGCTGTCGCAGGTGCAAGGAGAAACTGCGTACTGACAGTCTTGCATTTGGTCAGGGCAGTATTGTGGATCTGCATATCATCAGCGAGCAAGTTCGGTTGGTCTCCTTCGACACTTTCTATTCCTACCTGGACAATCAAACCATTGATAGTTCGCCCCTCCAACCCAGCCACAGGTGGTACTGGCTGTAGCATTGGTTGGATCCTTGACAGGGCATGCATTTTTGCATTGCTCTCTGGACTGGTCCATGAGTATCGGCACATAGTTGCCGTCCGTGTTCATCTGTTGGTACTTGGTGCACCAGACTCTGTCGTCTTCGGGCGAAGGCTCCCGGGAGGAGGAACTAGTCGAGGCTGAGCTTGTAGCTGACGATGCATCGGAGGCTGCAGAGTCCAAGGCTGTGGTAGTGCCTATGGTAACGAAGAACAAAGTACTGGCCAGCAGTATGCTCTTCGTTCGAAGGGACGCCATGAACGACGAAAGTGAATGATGATATCACGGGCCCGTACTGAGATGTGGAAGGAGTGATACTAATACTGGAGGCGTTTCATCGACATTGACATTGCTTTACCTTTATATCGCCCGAGCAGTGTAATTCGGACGACAACAGCTGTTCGTCCTGTGTGCCACACAGCTGTTCATCTTCGTGACTTGTATGTGCCCCTCACGCAGAAGGGGGCGGCACGACGCTCGTAAAGACGAGATCCGCATCTTCGCATGCCATTGCTAGGTGTGCCATGATCTTGCCGCAGCTTGGGCAACAAGATATGGTACAGCGAGTGTTTCATGATATGCCGTTATGTTCCGAGCATTTCCAGTGCCGCACACCGCGGTCAATGGATGTCCAAACCTCGAGAGACGTGGCAAGAGGGCCGCGAAACATGCGCTTGTCCACGAAGCATATGATGTTGACAAGTGTGCGGCGAAGTACGCAGCTAACAGTAGATATGTTCCGTGTGGATTGTGTCTCATAAGTCGGAGTTGAATCTCAAATCCATCTGACAAGATCCCTTCTAGCAGCGATGTGGCTTTGGCATATCTGAGCTATCTGACAATATTGCAAAAGTTTTTGGGAACGACGTTTCTGCGGCCACTATGACTTCCCGAAACTTTTTGCGGCACTGATCGCCAAGATTCCGAGACTTGCCGCTTTCGAGGCACGGAGCAGTCTCGAGAACCTCAAAGGACTTGGCAATGCTAGTTGGCGCCTGGTGCGGCACGTATGCTGACACGTGTGTAGTCCAAGTCGGGTATCTTCCAATTGTCCGATTTCGAGCGGAGACCGTAAGCAGAAATTAACAAGCGGTGATGTCGTCGTCTTCCTCAATAGCAGCCATGCAAGCGGCCTTGTTGTAATCGCCAGTGGGCCAACCGTGCTTCATGAAGTGTTCTGCTGCCTTGCAAGGAGCTTTGCCGTGCCAGATTTTGTCATTATCGTCATCGACCATATTTGTGGAGTGCGGGACCAGGTTCAGTGCCCGGAAATCGTCCTTCACGCGTTCACAAAAGCTGTGAATGTTGTCGAAGGTCCGTGTTCCGCCGTAGCTACCCAGTTCCATGTGAACAGTTCCGTCTCGCGTATTCAGCCAGACCCTGCAAGCCGCGTGGGGCGAATCAGCGAACTTGGTCTTAAAGAAAATGCAGCTGCAAGAACATACCACCATCCATCCCTTGTGCGAGGTTGAGCTATAGTCGCCATATGGGCCTCGACGGTGTCAGCGACAGATTCAGTTCCTTCGGTGATATGCTTGGTCTTATGCTTGATGGCCCGACGAAACAATGCTCCTGCGTAATCATTGCTTCTGCACCGATCGAGTATATCGTAACCTTGATGACGTTCTGTGACGCAAGGCTCATCGAACTTCAGGTATGGCAGACGACGCAGCAGGTCGACGACAGCGTCGTCCTTCTCCAAATAGGCCAAACGCTCCTTCGTGATGTGGGGCCATCCTCGAGCAGGCGGGCGCCTAATGGCATCACCCGGCAGGTACATGAAGGTCAGGAATTCGTACAGTCCGGTCAGCTCTCTCACGACTTCGTCGCGTGAGTATGGCATGGTGAAATGGTATCTGGCTGATGGCAAGGGTTGATGGCAGGGGCTGATGGCTCGGGGCCGATTCTGCAGTACGTCGAGACTCTACTGTTCCGAGTGGTATGCAGCAAATGTGGATGTCAAGGGAGAAAGGCAGTCAACGAGACATCAGCGATCGTGACGAAGACCTTCTCGTCGAGATTGCTGCCACTGTGCCGCCGTCGCTGCTGCGTCATCGCACTCTGCTACGCATGGGATGCTGCTGCGCGAGACCGGGGAGGCACAGCAAGAAGCTTCTTTCTGGACGCCGGCGCACTCAGACTGCAGCATCCAGACATGTAGCTCTGTACGGCGTGCAAACGAGTACGCTCTCTGGTCATCGACCAAGGCGTCGTCGGTACGTGTCTGAGCTCTGTACGAAAGACTCCCGGCAGGTTGCAAAGGACTAAGCATGTGGTCGAGAGTCTGTATGTTAGTCTAGCGTAGCCGCCTCAGGCATACAATCTGGAAGCCCTGTTTCTTGCTGCAGCCCCTAAGGCCTCAGCCTCGCCCCGCTGGTCGCTCGGTCTCTGACTCTCGGCATCCTTCCCCTAAGTTGCGACCTTTGAATCACTAAGATGTCAGGTCGTTTGCTTCCATAGGAGACGCTCATGATCGGCACATAGAAACAGCGACTTGCAGATGTCTTGAATGCATGGATGTACCACACGTCATCATTGAAGTGTATGTATTTCGCTGCAAGATAGCCCCAAACAGGATGAACGGCCGAGATCTACTGATTTAGGGCAGGACCCTCGGACAGATCTTCCGAGTGTTGGTAATTCACTTTGTCAGCAGCTGTTACCATTACTGAAGGTCCACAACGGGCGTTGGAAGGTCTGGTTTGACCACATTCGAGCTGGCGTCGCCACTTTGGGCTGAGATCAGGCTGTTCCGACCCCATGAGCGCGTCCTTTGGAACAATGACGGCGACGATCATTCCAATGCTGGGAGGATAACATTCAATGGCACCATCCCCCGCCTTCGGAACGGTGCATTCGATCTCGTCTTCACTTCACGAAGTGGGCAGTACTGGAACATGAAGCTGGCGATTGCCTCAGCCCTGACTCTTACAGTCTGTCAAATCTATGCCTTCGAATTCAGCAGGGTGAAAGTCTCACAGCCTGCATCGAATGCGCCACTGGATGAAACCCTTGCCTACTATCGCCTCGCGGGCTTTAATGGGGAACATGATACACTCACACACGGCTTCATTCCTACAAATTGCGGCTCCAACCTCAGTGTCCATTATACCAAACCGGATGTTTGGGGCGACGAAACGGGCAGTACAACCAGACCGATCCTTGTATTGACGCATGGATATCCTGAAAGCAGCTATATCTGGCGCGATGTCACGCCTAGTATTTCAGCGCGAGTCCCCGTCTTTGTGCCAGACCAGCCAGGGTATGGACTGAGCACGACGTGTTGCAATGCTGTAGGATGCGCGTACGACAAACGCACGTATGCACAGGCCATCATGGAGGCTGTGCATAGTATCTACGGCGATGTCAACGTGATCTATGGTGGCCATGATCGAGGGGCGAGGACGATGGTATGCATGATCTTTTCACGAGGAGATCGAACATGGCTTACCAATAACGTAGCACCGCGCGGCAGTCGATGACAACTTCCCAGGAATAACTGGCCTAGGGTTTTTTGCCGCAGATATAGTACCCTTCATCACTGAATATTCATCCTTTGCGAACCCGTTCTGGGCACAAAATTACTTCCACTGGGCATTTTTACCCAAAGGCGAGTTTGCTACCAACGTCATCATGGCATATGGTGGAGGCAATTGGGTGCATCAAGTTCTGGAGTATGGATCAGGGCTGAATCAGCAGGCCATCGCTCTATTCAAGTCTGGAGATGGTGAGGACAATACTGACATTTCTTATCTTTTGCTGATTCGAATACAGCATGGGATGTGTACATCAACTTCGCGAACCAGCTCTCCGTTACCAACGCTTCTGTCTTCGACTATGCAGCTGGCGCCACAACGGACTACGACTACGAGGTGTGGGATCAAGGAAACGGCACGAAAGTCAAGATCCCGACACACGTCATGTACAGTACTTACAACCTTGGTTCGGCGTTCAATGTCACGGCTGTGTGGGAGAATTATACTGACCCGAGTGCTGGTCTCACTGTTGAGGGAATAGGTGGTGAGAGGGGACATTTCATCATCGAGGAGGCTCCGAGTAAGCCATGACAATGAGTTCTGTTTACCGAGACGAGCTAATCGAGGCCTGTAGACGAGACAATCGTGCAGTTGAATGCATTCCTCGATCGACTTGGCGTGGCCCATGACGAAAGACCTGGAGATCTGGAGCAGGAGTATGAAGCAGATTTGTACGCTAATCGAGAACTGTAGACGAGACGATCGTGCAGTTGAATGCATTCCTCGACCGCCTTGCCGTGGCGTATGACCAAAGAGCTGCAGGTCTGGAGCAGGAATACGGAGCAGATTTGCAGGGACACATGATCTCTCGCGATAAATCAATAACTTGCAATGATTTAGCCACCCATACCCTTCGCCAGGATACCTCCAATAGACTCACGCCAAGCAGCAACTCTAGGCTTGGCAGAGCCGGCCGCGACCTCCTTCAAATTCTCTGCCTCGCTACCATCGAGCTGCTCAAACGACTCATTGACAAGCTCCTCGAGCGTCATGGCTGGCACGTTCTTGAGAAGGTCCGCATAACCGTCGATGAAGTCTGTCCGCACCAGGGGCGGGACAAACTCGATGACGCTGACATTCGTATCTTTCAAAGACTGTCGAAGACCCACGAGGAAATGGTGCACGTAGGCTTTCGTCGAAGCGTAGGTAGGGAACATGCCGTTCGGAACGAAACCCATACCGGAGCCAGTAATCAGGAAGTGCGTCGGCTTGGACTGTGCGAGAAGTTTCGGAACGCTATATCTCGCGAGAAGGGTGGGAGCCGTCATGTTCAGCGTGATCTCCTGGATGATGTGCTCATCGCTCGTTGACTCCATGTCCTTGAGACTCCACATATTGCCTGATCCAGAGTTGATCCAGACTGTGTCGATATCAGGAAACTTCTTGAAAATGGCGTCCACATGACTCGGGAGGGATGGCAGGTCGGTATTATCCATTGCGTAAGTGCCGGCTCCAGGGAGAGTTCGTTCGAGCTCATTAAGTCTTTTTTGGCGACGGCCTGTAAGTATGACCTTCTTGCCCATGGAATGCCAGCGTTTGGCGAAGGCTTCGCCAATGCCTGACGTCCCACCTGAGATGGACATGTCAACTTTCGTTCATTTTGAAGTAGCTCTGGCACGATATACCAATGATTAAAATTGTGTTCATTGAAGACGACATGATGCCGGATGTGATTTCACTGTACTGCTGCCTCGGAGAACTTCTGGATCGCGAATGTGGTAGTTGTCGAACTATTCGAATTGAGACAGGATCTCGGAAAGCGATCCCAAGCGGATATATAATCATTGTAGACGTTCATATCTTCCCGGGCGTAAAGACAAAAATCTCCGGCCCCCAAACCCTGCCTTGACTTTTGCCAAATGGGCTCGCGTACAGCCCGGATTTTGACAATTGCCCTGTCCGCAGCTGAGCAATGAAGCACGTTCCCATGCCAGATTGACACAATTTTGCCTGGTGTTCTGCTGCTCAACTCGACAAGAATGTCATCTTATGCTCGGCGTTAGGAGTTAAGACCAGATTCTTGGTCATTCCCAATTTACGTGCTGTGGCACAGAACTTTGTTCATGCGAACCGCTAGTCTGGCTGGACAGAACTCGTGGTGGCATGCGAGGCATGGTGTTCGAGTAAGGCACTGACGTACGACTATTTGCTGCTCTTAGGCCTCCTTATTCGTGATGGACAGTCCGGTCGAATGGCAAGCGCCGCTCCTGTGCCATCCCATGTGCATCGATGAACGAGGAGGAAAGCTAAGTATAGACTTGAGGGATCGTGGAGTGAGACAGAGCAACGTGGCTTGGTTTGCCATACAGACGTACTTTCAATCGTAAACTAAGCTAGGCGCATCGCCGGCGCGTGTAGCTGTAGACCGTGCCCAGAACGCCTGTTCGCTACCCATATCATTTTTTTCGGCGTCAAATTCGAATCGCTTATGCGGCATCCTCGACAACGGCGGTTTGCAGACCCTTGGGGTTCTTGACATTGACAGCCTGGACGTAGGAGTAGAGCTTCTCCTTGGCGCCCTCCTCATCGTTACGCTTACGGGAGATTCGTACGCGAAGGCGGAATGGAACACCCTTGATGCCGGACTCCCAAACCTTCTTGTTCAACTGTGGGTCGAGGCGGACATCAGAAGTGCCCTAGAAACACGATCATCAGCTTTGCGCATAGCCAAACAGGAGTGGAGTTTGCAGTATCCATACCATCGACTTCTCAGCGAATGCGCGGATTTCCTTGATGGCGCGAGGAGCCCTCTTCTTGAAGCTGACGCCATGTACCTTTTATCTCAAGTGTTAGACTGTGTACCACTCTTTTGTCTTCAGTCTTCCGTCCGATGCCCGCATTCTGTTGAGAGATATGCAAAGGCCGTCCGTGGACTTCATCAAACTGAACGTACCCTCTTGTGGAGGTGGATGGTATATTCGCGGGCGACGACATCGTCGAGGGCGCTACGGCCGGTCTTGCCAGCAGGCTTTCCACTCTTGGCGTTGGTCGACATCGTGACTGTGAGGAGGTCGGCGAAGGTAGCGAGGTAGAGGGCGTGGTAGTGATAGAGTTGGAGGGAGCTCTGTAGCAAAATTATCAGAGGTGCGAAGTCTTGGCAGATCGCTAGCGCTGCACCGACTCGGCCGCTCCCGAAGCTCCGAATCCAGCCGGGGTTGGAAGCATGATCCGTCACAGGTAAATGCGCGAATGATCATCCCTCCAGAAGACTACATGTACTACTATCATCATTCATCTGCCTCACGTACTCCTGTCCATCTCTACGCCCACCACCCATGACACTGCACTACGCCTAGTTAACCCTCTCCATGCGTCGCGTGGTGATCCAGAACCTGCGAACGTTCCGGCGACCGAATCCTCGCAAAGCGCTCAAGTCTCTTCGCATCAACAGCGCCTACAATGCCTCCTTCCAGCGTGCCCTAGCAAGTCGTGCGCCACCTCCCTTGCAGTCGTCCATGCGCTTCTCCCGTCGCGTCTCAGTCCCCGTTGCAGTCGGTTTGGGCGCGGGTGCGCTCTACTACGGCTACGTACGAGACCCGTCTGCCACTTCCTCGGTAGTAGCAGATGTTTCTCCTGTATCGAGCGCTGTGAGTGAAAGCCAAAGCAGAAGTTACTCCACTGCTTCAGCAGTATCAAATGCGACTCCTTCCGGATCAAGTGCACTTTCACTCGAACCAGAGGCGATTCCGGAGGCAGTGAAGAAGGCGCTCATCGTCGAGCAGGGCCAGCTTTTCACAGCTCAAATTCCTGCAGACCAGCCCATTAGCAAAGAGACGGACTACTCAGGTCGCAAAATCCTGGAGATGCTCACGCCAGAACAGGCGAGCGCCAAGCTCCGGACGAACGAGGAGAGCTACCTGGTTGGCAGAGGCGAAGGTGTTGTGCGATACGACGTTGTTCAGATTCCGAGCAACGATCCTATCGAGGACGACCATGTTGAAAAGATTGTTGAGGTGCCAGCGACAACTGCCGCTGCCGAAGAAGGAAAACCGAGCTCTGACTGGATGTTCTGGGGTGTCTTCGATGGACACTCTGGTTGGACAACTTCGGCCAAGCTGCGGCAGACTCTCGTGTCCTATGTTGCTCGTGAATTGAATGCAACGTACAAGAGCGCGCTTCAGGACCCAAGCTTAAAATACCCGTCGGCGGATTCTGTGGATGCGGCTATCAAGAAGGGTTTCGTCAAGCTTGACAACGAGATCACGAATGAATCGGTGGCGAAGGTTTTGAAAGCGCAATCCAAAGTCGTCGCCGCCGAGCTTCTAGCACCTGCGCTCTCTGGCTCATGCGCCTTGCTGTCTTTCTACGACAGCCGTTCCAAAGAACTGCGGGTGGCATGTACGGGTGACAGTCGGGCTGTTCTTGGACGCCGAGGGAGCAGTGGCAAGTGGACCGCAACGGCACTGTCTATAGATCAGACTGGTGGCACTCCTTCCGAAGATGCTCGTCTCCGAGCTGAACACCCTGGCGAGAAATATGTGACCATGAATGGCCGTAT
The DNA here is from genome assembly GCA_002785985.1 of Microcyclosporella mali. NCBI lineage: Eukaryota > Fungi > Ascomycota > Dothideomycetes > Mycosphaerellales > Mycosphaerellaceae > Microcyclosporella > Microcyclosporella mali. Next base: position 275,858 of record NHNU01000021.1, on the reverse strand, counting down.
TCTTGGGGGCCTCGAGCCAAGTCGCGCATTTGGAGACGCTGTCTACAAGTGGTCAGCAGAGACACAAGGGAAGCTGAGAGGCTTTTTCGGACGTACTCCATCTAAGCACCTGAAGACACCTCCATACGTGACTGCTGAGCCCATCGTCACTCGCACGAAGATTGAGCCATCAAAAGGCGACTTTGTCGTCATGGCTACTGATGGTCTATGGGAAATGCTGACCAACGAAGAAGTCGTTGGCCTTGTTGGACAATGGCTGGAGAAGCAAGCTACAGCAGATTCGAAACAAAGCGGTTGGCTGCAACCGTGGTTCAGTACACAAAAGAAAGACCTCCCCATTGAGCATCACGACCAAGGCGACGAAGCTGGCCAACGCGCCCCAGTCCGACAGCAACAGTGGGGTATTCCGACCGGTCAAGATCAAAGATTTGTGGTTGAGGATAAGAACGCCGCTACGCATCTCGTTCGCAATGCACTCGGCGGCAAGGACAAGGAAATGCTCACTGCGCTTCTCACGCTGCCCGCCCCGTACAGTCGTAGGTACCGTGACGATTTGACGGTACAAGTCATCTTTTTCGGCGAGGGTCAAGGAAACGGTCGCGTGGAGTTGAACAAGGAGGCCAGCGCTACAGCGAATGGCAATGGCGGCGCACCTAAAGCGAAGCTCTAAACTTGCAATTGACTTTTTGACTGTGACGGCAGCTATCAAGGCGTGATGCCATACAATGGGTTTGAAACGAATATGCATAGCGAAGGAGCACGGCGTTTGCCGCAAGTAGAGCATTGCCTAAGCTCGAATGGCATAGAAATGTAAATCACCACCAGTGAATGATGAGTGAGACTTTTCCTGAAGCCACTTGGCACTGGTCTCGGATTACTGTTTTATGATGCCTGAATCAAGCAACATTTCTAGAATTTATACAGAAATCACCTGTTACCAGCAATTTCGGATCTTGTGGCAATGGGCAGTGTTCCGCAGCTATCCCCGTGACACAAAATGGCAACTTTCTGAAATCTAGGGCATGACATGAAGTCTCCCACAGCGATCGAGCTATATGGTTCGTATGTATAGGTCAATTTGGTATGCATGATCCTCGGTGAATGATGAGACCCAGTGCAGCCTGCTATGATGAGAGAGCTCTGTGCGAACAACTACTTGACGCTGGTCCACCGGGCTCACGGTATTGTTCGCAAGCAGCTACACTTGATCTTCTACCACATAAACCTCTGCAGATTCCCCGGCTCCTGCGGCCACTCAAATGTCCAGTTCAAGAAGATGTAGCCCGTAACAATATTAACAACCAAGAACCAGACCGTCTCAGCTATGACGCGATAGTCATACGCTTGTAGGATAGTCTTGATTGACTTATTCGTCCTGAGCTCCGCCGTGTCGTGTGAGTAGAGTGGCAGATGCATTCTCCACGTCATCCATGGAATGATGGTGTACCTGGGGTCGACAAGAGGTGCGAAACAAAGGGACAAAGCCGTTGTCGAGATTGTGATCACGACGAAGGATACAGAGCACTGGCTTCTGCCGTCAGGCAGGCGAAGCGGACGTTTGTACTCGTACTCTGCGTTGGCTGCTTGTGTAGAAGCCGCTATCTTTGCAAGCACCTGGCGTTGTTGAGGAGAAGCAGCCGTGGGAGTCGGTGGTTCGCCTCGACTTTCTATGCAAGCCCATCCCGTCAGGACATAAATTGGTGTAACTGCGTACCGCACCCACCAAGGCCTAAGGAGGAGCTTGAACACGTAGAATACATAGTGACGATTGTCGGCCAGGATGAACGGGTGAACGATAGTATTGAAGTGGACCACGACGCTTGCGCCGAGAACACAGATCAGAAGAAGCCAGGTTCGCGGGAGGAAGTATCTGCGTCGAAAGATGAGTAGTGATTCCATGCCGGCCAAACTGGAGAGTCGTGAGAGTGCCATCAGTGGGAGGAGCATGAGGTGCGGAAGCAAGAGCGGCCAGGAGAAGAAAGCTATCAAGGGCCAGATATAGAGCATTTGTGGGAGGTGTATGGTTGCGATGTGATTGGACTTATCGCCCAGAACGATACCGCCGTTCCAGCGTACGAAGCCGGCAAAGAGGCCGACGAGTGCAATGTATGGCGATAACGCGATACTGATACCAAGGATACGTTTGGGGTCGGTGAGAGCTTTCAGTATGCAGACTGTGATTGAAAGGACTGATCGGAAGTAGTCTGGCTATGCGTCAGCAAGCTGTCCCAGCGCATGTAAGCATAATGAGGTGATACCAACCTTCAAAATAAGCGTCCCTGACCGGAGGATCATGAACGACATTCATCTTCCAGCTCGTCCTGACAATATTCATTGTAGAATCGCCAAATCCAGCCGCACGTCTGTACATAGATTCCTTCACAACTGAGTGACCACGATCTAGCTCCCCGATGAGCGTCAAAGCCGCGGGCGCAATAGCCACCCAGAAGATGTTCGTCTGGCGGAACGTCAAGCTGACCAGGCCTAGGGCTACCAGCACGATGCCTTGAGTAAATGTCGGATGTGCTTTGGGCAATTGATGCAGGAAGTACCAGTAAAATACCATGACGGACAAAGTTGAAGCGACATCGGTGTAGTACAGCGCTGTGAAAAAGAAGAGGGGCGGAAAAAGTGTGATGTTGAGCGCGCTGTGGCCGGCCAGAATACCACTCATGATGCCATTTTCATTGGCAACTTTCCGCCGGACGGAGTATGTCGACTTCACAACGAGAAGCAGAGCGACCAGACATATCGCATTGATCAGCCTCAGCGAAGGCGTGCTGCATCCAAGGAGTGGCTTGAGGGTGTAAGACAAGAGGTAAAGTCCCGGCGGTGTAGTGAGCTTCGGATCCCAGATATCGAAGCGATTCTGGCAGTAGTGTTGCGCTTGAGGGACATGAAAGACTTCGTCCTGTGAGAATGTATGAGAGAAGGCGGGTACTTACCTTGAAGATGGAGGACCTACGAGATATTGCTCTGGGACTGTTTGGTTGACGGATATGAACCAGGCGGACAATGGCCCAAGGAGGAGCGCGGCTTCAACGGCCATGTTGTCGGTCAGAGTGGTTTGGTTATCTTGTCGGCGCCATTGATGACTCAGATGAAAAGTGAGTGAAGCAAAGGAGGTGAAGTCCCAGGACGAGAAATGGGAGCGACATTTGATTGGCCTAAGTGCAAGCACGTCGCGTGAAGGGGAGGACGCGTCCCAATCCCCCTCGGACTCTCTTCTTCTTATCCACCTCCTCCTCCTCCCTACTCTTTTATCTCATCCACGTCTCCCTTGTCTGTCCCTGCAGAGACATGCACACGACATGGCTCTCCCCCATGCGCCCGGACTGACGCCCAACGAAATCGCCTTCCTGGCCGAAATGGAGCTCGTCACCGTGATCCCACGCCAAAAGCTCGAGCGTCTGGAGCTGCTAGGAGTGAGTAATCAGCAGCGCAAGAGAATGGGTCTATGAACACCCGTGACCCAAAAGAAACATCCGAAGAAACTGATGGGAGGACATTATTCAAAAACAAAAGGGCCCCACAGAACGCCTCAACCCGCCCTTTCCCGCCCAAATGCCTCTCTGGCTCGCCTTGCTGCTCAAACGGCAGAAACGCTGTAACATCTCGCCGCCGCCCTGGCTCACGCCCGAAGGCCTGCAGACCATACTCGATTTTGAACAAGGCACAAACCAAATCTTGTCTCCACACCCGACTCTCCCTGCGCCGGGATCCAACACCTCCCTCCCAGAAGACCCTTACCTATACCAAGAGACGCTGGAAATGTCCGCGCCTTTCGTGCGGGATTCGGCGACCTCGCGCGCCCAAGACAATGCCCTGCCGTATCACTGGATGGAGCTGAGTCATCTATTGCTCACGCACGCGGCGGATGATTTCGATGATCCGGACACGGTGAGGAGGCAGTTGCAGGAGTTGCGAGAAGCGAGGATGAGTAAATTGCGGAAAGGATTCAGGGTGTTGGAAGGAGGAGCGAGGATTCAGTTGAATGGCGTGGGAGGCATGGAAGTTGCAGAAGTCAGAGGCTTTGTGTCAGGAGTGGTGGATGGGTTGAGGAGGATCAACAAGTCGAGGGAAGACGCCCGTGGGGAGAGAGACGATGACGATGGAGATGGCTTTGGAGGCGCTGGATATCAAGATGATGACGATGCTATGGAATTATGATGAGAGTCAAGAATGCATGGGGGGCAAGAGTGTTTCCAAGGCAGGATTGTACCGATCACTGTACATGGACGCTTATTCGTGCTTGATTTGATGGTCTCAGACCCGATATCAGGCTCTACATGAGTCTATCCACAATGAGCAAATCGCCCTTGCCCATGCTGAGCTTCATACCAACCTCTCTTTCTTGTTGCAGACATCCGTCGCCAGACATCATCGCGAATATCCCAATACCAGCCACTTACCCTTTTGTCTGACCATCCCCCTCCCAGAACGCCACGCTATGCACTATGCCAATCTTGTGGGATTTGATCAGATCAGCTCTGCTCCTGTCCCTTGCCCTTCCCAGTAAGGCCATTCAACGTCATTTCCACCGGAATGGTCTTCCCGTCCAACACGGGCAATACTCCCCTCGTACTCTGCCTCGCACTCTGCGCCATCACCGCATCCATGACCACCAATGCTGCCATGGCCTCGACGATAGGCACAGCTCTCGGAATGACACAAGGATCATGTCTCCCCTTCGCCTCCAAGACACCTTCCGTTTCGTCATACGTGACTGTCTGCTGTGCCTGGCCAATTGTCGCAGGAGGCTTGAAGGCCACGGTGAAGTAGATGTGTGCGCCGTTCGAGATGCCGCCTTGAATACCACCTGAGTTGTTGGTTTTGGTGGTGAGGCGTGGTCGCTGTGCGCCCGGTGGGAGCTGTTGATTCTCGGGAGCTTTGACGAAGGCGTCGTTGTGTTTGGAACCGGGGACTTCACAGCCACCGAAGCCGCTGCCAATGTCGAAACCTTTCGTTGCTGGTAAGCTCAACATAGCATGTGCCAGCTTCGCTTCCAGCTTGTCGAAACAAGGCTCTCCGAGTCCGCTCGGACAATTTCTGATCACACACGTAACCGTGCCCCCAATACTGTCCTGCTTATCCCTGTACTCCGCAATCAAATCCTCCATCCTCTTATTTGCGCCCTCCTCCGGACACCTCACCGGCAAGAACTCATCCACACCCTCCCTCGTGACCTTATCGATCAGCTCCAAGAACTTCGGGTTCGTCGCCGGTGTGGGGTGCTCTCTCGTCGCCGGGAACAAAAACTCTGGCCCCACACTGTTCGTCCAAGCCACAATCTCCACTCCATACGCAACTTTCAAGAACTTCTCCGCAATCGCCCCGGCCGCCACTCTCCCAATCGTCTCGCGCGCACTGCTCCTCCCTCCACCACTAGACGCCTTGACTCCATACTTTTCCAGATACGTCCAGTCCGCATGGCTGGGCCGCGGGTACATATCCATAGTCTTGCTGCCATAATCCTTAGGTCTCTGATCCTCGTTCAAGACTCGCAAGCCGATGGGCGTGCCCAATGTGATGCCGAACTCTGTGCCTGATTGTATTTCGACACGGTCTTTCTCATTGCGCGGGGTCGTGAGAGCGGATTGGCCAGGACGCCGACGGGTCATTTGAGGTTGGATGTCCTGCTCGGTGAGTTGGAGGCCAGGAGGAACGCCGTCGACGATACAGCCGACGCTTTTGCCGTGCGACTCGCCATACGTTGTCACGCGGAAATACTGGCCGAAGGTCGACATGCCGGGCGGTTGATGGTGGGCTGGCCTATTGTGCGTGGAACGGGTGACCAAGCCTGATGCTTTAAGTGTGCTATCTTTCTATGATGATCAAAGAGTCAGTCAGGTATGGAAGTAGCCGTCAATGGCAAAGGAGTAAAGTAGGAGACGTCGGTCAATGCATGAGTCGAAGTCGGTCCCTCCGCAGTCGAGAACTTTTTGGTGCGATGCCGGAGCCGAGTCCGTCTCCACCCCTCACTCACCCAGCACTTGCACTACCACGAGACAACAGCGATCGGAAGGCTGATGATCAAGAGGACCACTTTTGACTTTTGACTTTTGATATGCCATACATTGCTTTCTCCCTCCATCATAATTATAGACATTCAAGGGAGTACATAAGATGTGCCATCTCCACGTTCACCTCATCTCATATCATTACACACGTCCAGTCCAGTCCTGTCCTGTCCCATAAGCATAGCAAGCACAGTAAGCACAGCACAGCGCTCCCTCCACAAATATGCGGTCTTCAATGCTTTGCTCAGAGTCGAGCTGTGCCTCCCATTGCCCCAACTCCCGGCGTAGAATGTCAGAGTCCTGCTCCAGAAAAGGACTGAACGGTTGTCGAAAGTCCGCTTCCCCCAATGCTTCGCCCCTCCCTGATATGCATACACGGTTTCCTCGCATCTCATGCTCCTTTCGTCAGTCTCTTCTTTTGGGGAGCGTTGGACGGATCCAACTACGAAGATCTCCATCGCTGCTGCCATCCACTCCAGAGTAACATTCCCTTTTCCATCTATCGTCGTTAACGCCAGCGCTCGGGTCACACATCAACCAGAAATCCTAGACCTTAAGGAATATAAAGTAACAGCTATGCGTACATGGCCGGTTCAAAACAATCATATGAGGAATTTCCTCGCTTTTGTGGCTCAAGCAAGTAACCATGTTGTGTGGAAAATTGGATCTTGATGTATCAACGTCTTTGTGGCCATCGTGCTTCGATCTGGCAGGAGCGGCAGTGGCAGCGATAGGCTGACCATCGTCTTCATTCCTCGCTCGTCTCCAGCGAAGGACGCCCCTCACCACTCTCTCGTGTCCTGACCTTCTTCATCGTGTTAGAGCTTCCACTTCTCGAAGATTTCTTGGATCGAACAGACAATCCAGTGCCTCGTCGTTCCTTCCGCGTAGCAGGGGCAGCAGAACCAAGTGTCAATCCATGTCCGCCCGCCCGCGCATTCGACCTGCGACGCATCATCTGTAATCCACCGTCGCTATCGGAGGAAGAATCATAATCGTCGTCTCGTTCGCTCTCAAGAGCAGCTTCTTGATCAGGACTGTATCCTTCGTCGACCAGATCGTCGTTATCATACAACTGCTCTTGCAGGAGTGGCGCCAGGGTATCATTCGAAGACAGCTCTCGCTTGTCATCAGACAGCGTGTAGAGACCATCCTTGGGATCCACTGACGACGCTTCGGAGATCACAGAAGGTATCGAGGGATTAGAAATGGACATCGAAACCGCCGAACCGAGATCTGATGTGCTCGATACCAATGTAGATGAGAGTTGCCCTGTCTGGTGAGTCGGACTGACGCTGTCCGGTGGCGTGTCGAAATTCGAGATGCCTGCCAAGGACGGCACTCGTGAATCTTCTCTTTGGGGCGCCATGTCATCAGGACTCTCCGGGCAATCTCGTCCATCAAACTCTGTCGGAGACGCAGAGAAGCGCTGAGGCGATGAGCGGCCCTTGTCCGCGTCCTCTCTCACCAATTTGCGCACCCGCTCTTCATCAGCGCGTTTCCAATCTTCAGCGCTCGATTCAGCAGCTTGGCGCCGTTTGCTGTTGCTTCGGAAAGCGCTCCCAACTTGACGTGATAGGGAAGCGAGGGAGCTGCTAGAGCTCATGCGTGACAAGAAACCTGAAGCGACCGGCGCTGGGTGCAGGTGTTCGCCACGTTGTTCGGCGACAATCGAGTGCGATCGAGAAGACGATGGAGTAGTACGCGAGCTTGCACTGTGGGTCGTCTCTCGCAGCAAGTCTGGAGGATTGACGTGACCAGACGCATTCGTCCTGCTGACAGCAAGACTGGCTTCACCATGCGGGTCTGAGGATTCAATGTGCACTGAGCCTCTGTCGCTTGACCCACCTCTGGCCTTGCGACCTCCTTGAGCGCTGCGGTCACGCACTGACATGAGAAGTCGGCTGGGTCCTCCAAGCAAGCCACCGAGATGGCTTCCTCCCGGCGAAGCAAGCTCTCTAGGCGTGCCAGGCAGGCCGGGAGATGGCGGCGGTGATTCTTCCGCTGACGGGGCTAGTTCGCTTTGAAAGTCTGACTGCTTTACGGTGCGCATAGATCCGGCAGCCGACGAGACTGTCATCGCTCGGTGAGGTGTTGGTCGTGACGGGACTCTGGTGAGCTGCTCATCCATGTGTCCCGAAGCATATGCGTCAAAGTATCTCTCGCGACTTTCGAGGTCTGGTGATGGGTTGCCATGCGCGCTGTCTCTCGAAGCCTTGAGCGCCATATAGATAGGATCTTCCGCACGCACACTCTGCCGTCGAGCGTCCAGACTGATGGTACTACTGGAGGAGGCGGCAGTGACACCGCCCGAGCCCGAAGCGTTCGACTGGCCTCTGGTGCGAGTGATGCCAGTCTTTTCGAGCATCTTCTTCACCCCAGACCGCATGCGCTCGACTAGATTCAGTGGAACGACGGCAGCGTTCATGTCTTCCTTGGAAACCACAATCTTCTTGTCTTCAGTACCTTGTGACGGATCAGTCTCCTCAAGCCACCTAAGCTTGTTTGGCAGATCTGCCAAAACCCATGGATGATGCCGCACTTCCTCCAGCGTGACGCGCTTGCGTGGATCCTTTGTTAACAATCGTCCCAACAAGTCGTGCAGATCATCGTCAATATTTTCGTACACCAGATCGAGAGCATGCCGTTTGCCTGATGCCAGCGGTGGAAAGGCGCGTCCCTGCGACGTTGATCGCGATTTTGGGCTGGTGTCTACCGGCTGGAGACGCTTGCGAGGGAGGTAAATCTCTTCGTCGCAGATCTGACGCATGACGACGTACTCGTTGTCGACAAAGGGTGTACGGGCGAACAGCATGCAAAAGAGCGTTACACCCAATGCCCAGACATCGATGGCTTTGGTGACGGGGAGAGGATCATCTGTGGGATCCGTATTGCAAAGCTCAGGAGGATAGAAGGCAGGCGTACCGACAGTCTTCGCCAGTTCCTTGGTTTCATCGTCGAGGTCTTGAGCTTCGGTTTCGCTGACTCCCTCGCCGTCTTCGCCGTCCTGGACTGGCCTGCCGAGATAGGATACACCAAAGTCAGAGATCTTCACTCGGTTGTCAATTGTCGCTAGAAGGTTTGGAGGCTTAACGTCTCTATGGATGATGCCTTGGTGATGAAGGTATTGGAGCCCGAGTAGCGTGTCTCTGAATGCGACACGACACTGTTGCATGGTCATGATGGGCACGTACTCGAGCTCGGAATCGAGATGCGAGTCCAAGATCTCAGTTGCCAGGCGACTTAAGCCTTCCGACGAAAGACCTCTGGACGAAGTGAGACTGTTGGAGCTTGCTATGCGGGAAGTCTGCCTATGGTCGTACGCTCCATACATGGTACCCTCGAGACCAGAAAGACTCAGGCGACTTGACGGTCGCATGAATGGCGGTTCTTGCTCGTCTGTCGAGGAGATGGACTCAGGCTCTGAGGTGAGTGGCATGGAAGGCCCACTGCTGCTGTTGTCTGATGGCGGGTGCAACGGAGATGGGGTACGAGACGGGCGCCGGTTCAACGAATCGACGCTTAGCTTGCCAGCGTCAGAGTGGGTCGTGTGAGAGGATATGCGGGAAAGACGGTCATCCTCGGAGTCCTCACTTCCTGTATCGCCTGCCAACTCGATACTCCATGCTTCAGGCATGTCAATCGATGTCGTTCCCCTTCTCAACAATCGAGCGGCTTTGAATTGACGTCTCTTCAGTCTTGACAATCGCTTTTGCACTTCTGTGAGAACAGCTGCATCTTCAGCCAGCGCCTTCTCGCTCACATTCCCGCTCTTTTCTCTCTCGTATCTTCTCGCTTCAATCATGCCAACTTCTTTCGGACCCTTGACACGCCACTGGATCTCGCCACGCTCAACCCACTCCAGCACGATGTAAACCTTCTTTCTGGAAGGATCATCAATGACTTCTAGCAGAGCAACGACGTTCGGATGCCGCGCTTTTTTGAGAATGGCAACTTCCTTCTTGACCTTGTCTTCAGTCGTGCCGAGTCTACCCAATTTGCGCCGCTTCGAGAACCTCTCCACAATCTTGATTGCAACGAATGTAGGCTGATGGCTCGGACTGGTGAGATCACGGCCGAGCTTGACTTTCCCATGAGTCCCGCGGCCTAGCTCGTCAATGATCTCGTAGTGGTTGATGAGCTTACGACCAGACACCGGGTCGACATCGACATCGGCAACGTGGGTCTCCTTGGGCACGTGTGTGTGCGTGAAGTGGAGAAAGGGACTGGCATATGTGCCCGCACCGGAGCCCTCAGAGCCCTCCGTCAGGGGAGCAGATGGAGGCCCGGGCGGGCTGAAGAGACCTGGAGATGGCGTCACGGCAGGCGAGTTGTGCGCAGTGCGGACTCCATTCGCGTGCAGTGATGCTATAGCTGAGGCGAAGGTGGAGATCTGGTGAGGCTGCGACGGACGGGAACGGTATGCCGGGGGTATGTGTGGAGGTGGGTACCATTGAGAGTGCAGTGCCGAGAAAGCCTGGTTGGGGTAGCGTGGGAACGAAGGTTGTGTTGCAGAAGCTTCAGTCACGGTCGCGCTGCTGTTGGAACTCTCGATGCTGAGACTCGAGGCGGTTGTATGCGGCGGAGGTCGCGAGTGCAGTGGATGCAGCCCAGAAAAGGCATCAGGCGGCACGACTTGTCCGGCGGCAACAGCATCGCTGGCGCTGACTGTGCTGGCAGCAATGGTCGCCGGATGGCTGCGCGGTTGCAAGTCATCGGATGCGGAAGGCGTGTGTGAGGATGAAGCAACGTGAGATCCGAAGTAATCAGGAGGGACGGCTCCCGTGCTTGCTACGGTCTGTCTCGCGGCCGCGTCTGCAGCATTGGGCGTCATGACATCGAAGGCAGGCGGGACCTCTGATCGCGGTGTATCCTGCAGGTCGTCGAGCCGTCCAGAGTAATGATCCGCCCGCTCCACGGCCAGCGTCGTCTGTGTTTCATCTTCGCTGCTCTCCTGGGGTGAATAATGCGTGGACATCGCTGGCAGGACCCCGCTGTCCCAAGCGATGCACGTGGATGCTGCTTTCAAGCAACAAGACTCTTTTTGAACTTTCCTCGACGTCGACACAGTATCTCTTGCCAGCTCGACTCCGCTGCGCTCGCTAGCCGCACTGGCTCAGTGTACACATTGAAGAGCGCTGTGCGGATGGGAATGCTGTGGGTGCGGCGGTGCAAGCCGTGTCATGCTCCTCGTCCTCTGTGGATGGACGGGGCCAAGACGTTGAATGCCCAACAGAATTCGGGGGGACTCGATGGTCGGGACGAGGCAGTTTGTTGTGCCGTGGATTCAGTGTTGTTCTGCGGGCGCTGGTCGGAGTGGTGAAGGGACGTCTGTGGTACAGGTCACTCTGTTGCGGGGCGGGCGGATGATGCGGTATGTATGTACTACGAGGAGCCAGTCCGTCATGCGGTTCTGGTGGGCGTAGTGAAAGATGGACAGGCCATCTCGAATCCCCACTTTCTAGCTGGCGCTGATCCAACAGGCTTAGTGCCTGGCCCAAGCGCACCTAACCTTCGCGGCACGACCCTCTCCTCGCTCGCAGGCCGTCTCTCAAGGACTTGGCGACGACAAGGGCAGACGGTAACATTCTGCTCCAAAAGCTGCGGGACTGAATTGATGTATGCATACTGTACATCATCATTATCATCATCATCATCATCATCATCATCATCATCAAGACCATTCCGCTTGCTTGCCGCGCATGACATCGCTTGTGGCAGACAATGTTCATATGTATTTGGCTGACTGGCATCGATGATACCATCATATGGATGTACCTCATCACTGGCGGCAGAGCTGAATTGAGAGTTGCGCCCGCCCGCTCGCTGCTTGCCTGCCAAAAGTGCCCGCAACCGCCGACACGCGACACTGACGATCCTTCACTCACTTCCCAACAACAAGTACCTCCTACATGTACTCGCCTCTCCAGCCTCCTCCTTACCCTCCTCCTCATCCCAAACAGACACCTGCCTGATCCTGCCCCTCACTATATTATTTATTCTAATGCATCTCGATATCGTGGTCAAGTCGATCGACTGCTCACCACCCGCCCGTCGCAGGAGATACATGTACGTTGTACATTGTACGCTGGCCAATTTCACCTGCATCAGGATTCCATCATCACAAGCCTAAACAACCAAGCATGCACTACTAATTCGGCTTAGCGCTGGCTTATTTCTGGTTGGGGCAGCGGGGCGGCTTATTAAACGGCTATCACATGTGGCCCGCCAGATGTCACACCACCATTACCAAGCCCACCAACTCGATCACTTCCATTCACTTCCACCGTCTAACTATGAGTAGTGCTGAGTCGAGGCATGACAGACACTGAATCCCATGTCTTCATGAAGATGAACTTGCTGTACACTTGTCTTGGGACAGGAGAAGCCTTATGAGTTCTGATTGCAAGGTGGAGGAGCGCTGGCATTTCTCCTCAGACGATCCGGTCGCTATGATCACCCTTTCCACGCGAGTTCCGGCTCAAGGTGATGGTGTGGAGGGCTGATCTCTTCATCCTTCTCACCGCAAGCGTACGCGTACATATTTATGCATCTGCCATATTTCCAGAGCTGTTGCAAAGCAAAGCACATGCCGCTCTTCGTCCTTTCCAGCATTTTTGGCACGCAGCATCCCGGCTACCCATCATCATTATCACGGGCATCACAACTCCCGTCTGAAGAGGCCGATGAGGCCGACTGGAAGTAAGGGTAGAATAGGCTGAGTCGTGCAGCGGCCAAGTCTCTTCTTCCAGTATCTTGACGACAAAACTAAGGTCGGCACCGGAGTGCAAACCGTAAGAGCCTGAAACATCATCGATATAAAGTAGTACAGCAAGTCTAGGCCGCCAGTCTCTGATGAGTCGGTCGAGCACAAGAGGGATTGTTCGCCACTTTCCTCACTTTCTTGTCCTATTCCTGTCCCGGGGTTCTCCTTCTTGAGGCTGCCGTGCGTGCGGAGAGAGAAAGCATGCATTGACTCACCCTCCCTCCAGCAATAACGTCACTTCGCTAGCAACCCAAAGTACATGTACCTCCAGACGCTCGTGCTTCGATCGAACGCTATGCCGCCGTTGCCCCTCCTCTCCTCGCTTCTGAACCGCGAGTCATAGGCGGCTGCCGTTCGTGCCTGATGACACTATGGGAAGATCTGGGCGCTCACTTTACTGCGATCGCTTCGCTTCGCTTCGCTTCATCGCTTATGTGCATATTCGTGCTTGCCGCGAGCATCGCGAAGGAGACGAGCACACGGACTCTTCTTCTTGCCGGCGTAATAATCAACGCCGTGTGGCTTGCAGTCTCAACATTGAGCACTCGTGGTTGTGAGTAGTGTCTGACCACTCAATACTTCAACTCCCATCCAGCAAAGCCTCCTCTCCGGCACGCTCCCTTCTCGCCTCCTCTTCATCCTCCCGTTCCCTGACGTTAGCCGCTTCGACAAGCGTCGTCCCCTCTATCCCCGCCGCTTCTCCATCACCCACAGCTTTATCTTTCTGCTTCGAGATCCTCTCCCTCACCAACCGTGCCACAGCATTATCAGTCCTCACATTCAACACCTCCAGCTTCCGGTCTAGATCACGCTTCAGATCCCAATTCGGTTTCTTCGGCTGTAGTCTGAACAGATCGAGAGGTTTGTCGGCTGCTGCTTCCTCTGCTGCTTGTCTCTTTGTCTCTTCTGCAAGCGCTGCAGCTTTGATTTCAAGGGTCTCTTTTCCTTCCGAAGGCGCGCTTTCAAAGCCTAGTTTGGCGCCTTTTGTTGAGGGGTCATAGTTTCGGCCAGAGAGGTATGCAGGTTTCTCCTGAGGCGAGGAGGTTGCTGTGTCCTCTGTAGGTGCTGAGTCTGTATGGCCTACGTCTTGCTCGGAGGGGGTGTCGGGCTGTTTTCGCTTCAGCGATTTAAGTTGGGCAAGGCGGGCTTTGCGATCTTGCGTGGCGGCACTGAGTTGCTGTGTAGAGGCCATTCTTGGCTGTGTGGTGAGAAGCAAGGTTGGTGGTGAAATGAGACGGGTTGAATCTCAGTCGCAACTCTGAAGACGGAAGAACTTCGGAATGAGACTCCCGCGCCGAGCTTGTGCTTCGTGCTTCACACTGGTTCCAAAGTTCCTCAACTCCTTCACGTCCCTTCAGACTTCCATTCGCTCCGTGTTGCATCAACGCGACCCTGTCCGATGCTTGCACATGCCACTATGTCGCTTTCTCGCACGCTGCCCGCTCCATAGCCGCCACCTGAAGCTCGATCCGTCACGACCACGATTCCAGCAGCTACGATGGCTGTCAAAAGGGCGGAAGTACAGCACTGCATTAGACAGAAGCCGGAAAGATGACCAGGCTGTACCGCAGAACCTGGATCTCAACACCCTTTCTGCGGACTCTGCCTTTCTGGACTTCATTCTCGGGCCTTCGAAGTCGTCTGACAACGAGGACCTGCGAACCCGCAATGCCAGACAAGGAAAAGGGGCGGGACGAAAGTCTGCAGCAGGGTATCGTGAAGAGCGTGAACACCCGAAAACACGCAGAGAGCGGCTGAGACAGTCCGCTCGGCAGAGAGGAGATGAGCAGCACCTGCAAGGTTCAGCCAGATGCGCAGATACGGAGATTCAAGCAGAAAGTCCACAGCTTATGAAGTCGCCAAACGCCAGGCTGTCACCACAAGGTCTCCAGTCGCGAAGGCTTGAGCTTAGGCGATCGGCTGCTCTTCATCGGCAGGGTGTGCATGTGCGACCCAAATGGATTAGCATGCGATCTCCCAGCACTCGGGCTACCTTCTTCTCCTCTTTCTGGAACATCGAGATCGCTAAGTTGCAGCGACGCTACAACAAAAAGTTCAGAACGCACTACTTGACAGAGCGCAAAGCACCGTCGATACTGCCGGAGGCTAGCACGTGGGCGAAGACGGCCATTGAGCATATACAACAAGTGGAACCTGCCGTGCTAGCCGGACTATCACAAAAGTCCGTCCCTCGGATGACCAGCCTTCGTCATTGGCAACACGCGGCTCTATGGCTCCTGTATCATCAACCCGAGCGAGTGGCTGATTTTCTACGAATCGGTCACGTTTCACCATACCCACCCGCTCAGTGTATCGTCGATCTATTGCAGTATCTCGCAGCACATTTTCACAACTCCCAAGTATCATCAATAGCGGATCGTATGCAGGCTCTGGCTGAGGTCTTCCCTCTGCTCTCGGATCGTCAGGATGGTGCTCGGCTTTCTATGGATTCTTCCTTCTTCGCACAAGTGATTCCGCATTGTACCGACTTTCAGGTCAATCAGTTGTACCAAGCGATCAAGCGGCATCATGTTTTCGTCCTAGCACATACCTATCTTCACTTCGCGACGTACTTCTCGAAGAATGAACGATTTGATCAGGCCTTGGACGCTATGTTGTCGGCGAAGAATGCTAAAGTCGAGCTGAATTCGTTTGAGTTCCGCAGCAATTGCACAACACTCCTCCGCAATGCCATCCGGCATCCTGATGGCCTGAGAATGTGTTTGCGCATCGTCGACAACCTGGTGAAAATGGGACTGACTCTGAACAACCAAATCGCCAATGTCATCATGCTTAATGCTGTCGAGGCCAGAGATCTGAACACAGCGTTCAGCATCTATCACTCTCTAACTCAGCACGGCCTCAAGGCCGACAAATACACTTTTGCTATCCTGCTCAAAGCATGCAAGGCCAACATTGATGATGCAGAATCTCTGAACAAGACTATTCGCAGCGCCATTGAAACTATGGACGTCCTACATAATCCTCTCATTGCCACAGAAATACTCCACTGTCTGGCACTCCATCATACTAAGCATAACCCGGAGCGAGCTTTCGTGACAGTGGCCGATGCCTACGCACAATTGTTTGATATGGATCCAATGCGGAAACTAGGAATGACGCCAGTCCAGTCAAATCCTACCGATCCTTCCTTGGAGAAGATGCCTCCGACTCAACAAGCTCTGCACATCATGATCTCGACCTATCTTGAGCACACACATGACACCGGGGAGCTGACGACACGCGCTTACGAGCTCTACAAGCGATTTCGACTTCTCGCCGACGCACATGTTGAGCCTTTCGCTTCAGCCATTGGACATGACTATATCTCAAACTCTTTCCTGAAAGCTTTCATCAAGAGCAAGAAAGGACTTCTTCACGCCACGGAAGTGATCAAAGACATGCAAAAGCCGTCCGACCGAGAAGCGTCGATTGCGCGTTGTCAGCCTACTGTACAGACGTGGTCTATCTTTCTTGACGGCTTCACGCGCAACCGACAATTCGCTATGGCTGAGCAAATTTTGACATACATGCGTGGCAAAGGCATAGAGCCGAACGAAGTTGCATGGAACACCCTCACGGCCGGCTACGCGGCCTCACAAGACCTCGAAAGTCTCCTTGACGCGCTGCGCAGAATGGAGGCCGATGGTGCGACATGGGATCGATGGACCGTGGGTGGTCTGAAACGCTTCCGAGATCAGGCGCGATTCCATCAACAGTGGGAGAGGAGCAGGATTACCGCTGCTCGGCTAGATTTCACGAACGAGCTGAAGGATAATCTGAGTTCGAGGCTCACAGTGTTTGGAGAGCAGCCTGTGGAGATTGAGTATAAGCATGAAGCAAGGCAGGTGGAAGGTATAGCGGACTCTCCAGGAGAATTAGCAGACGCAGAAGGAGAGAATCAATATTTACCAATGTGAAGTCAAATCAAGCCTTTGCGCACAAGTCGCCGAGCGCGGTCCACGTTCATCAGCAGCATCAAATATCATATGGAGATGATCACGCGTCCTGTCCAATATATGTCTCTCGCGACGAAATGACAATCGAAGACGCGTACATGCAAAGTCCGTACTCTAACAGCGGAGTCCACGGGGAGCCTGGAGGTGAGCAAAGTCGCCAATCGAGGACAGAGATTCAAAATGCCCACTAGAGCTCTACACGGCCATACACATAGCATTCTACGCTCTGATCCCTTCGATTCGCAGGCAAGAATAAGCCTCAACAGAAGTGCATGTGTCAAGCGATTTGAACTGTCACACGCAGGATGAATCCCCGATCAATAGAGCTTCAATATCTCTTCTACGGTAGTGAACTGTCCCCTGCTAGCGCCTTCCGTCGACCAAATGTCGGAAGCATATGTGACTTTCAATAGGCAGCTCAAACATGCAGAAGACACAGGCAACAAGGAGAGACGAAAATTTCTTGTGAAGCAAAAGTAGTACTGTTCAATATTATTATTGATATGTCGTAGTCTCATTCAAGGGTTCGCACATGCACTACAACAGCGTGCCACCCAGAACAGTACTGCTGGCCACACCACTCTTTGCGTAGCCAGGGAATTGGGAGAGCTGCTCCTCATCGAGAGCGGCGAGCTGCGGACAGCTCAGCTGGCTGTTGATCTTGCCGAGAGCGTCTGTGAGCTGGTTCAGAGCGCTGAGGACGAGGTCAGGCTTGACTTGTGCGGCAGCCTGGTATGCCAGGCAAGCGAAATTGTTGTCTTGAGCCAGGTTACCCGAATTGATGACGCCTCCGGTGAGGTTGGAGACGTCGACGCCAGTAAAAGAGTTTGTGGTTCCGGTATTGCCACCGACGTTGAGGAACTATTGTCATAGGTCAGGTTGCGGGCTCAGATGTGTTTCGCGTGAAATCTGTACTTACCTTAGGATGCAGGACAGCAGCAGCAGCGACATCAGCAAGGAAATATGCGTTCTCGTACGGATATTCGAGCGCACGACGGTACCAATTATCGGGGATCCTCTCCATTCCTTGGTTGGCGGTGTACGTGCCATCGCCGTTGTCGGTCATGCCGAACCAGCTGGCGAGTGTGTCGTAGCTCAGAAGACCAGTGGGGTCGGCGTCCGAATGGTTCGCCATGAAGCGGAAGATGAAAGTGTACGCAGCAGGCTGCACAAGCACGCCGGAGAAGGGTCCATTGAAGAAGTATCGATTGTTGGCGATCTGGGTATCGAATCTGTACGAGCGGAACGCGGTCAGAGAGTCCATGGTCACGGAATCGGGAGACATCGCGATGAGCTTGTTGAATTGGTCGGCCTGGGTGATGTAGTCGTTCCCGGCTTCGTAAAGGTCTGGGCGGGTTGGAGACGCGTCTGATTCGTATCTGGCACAAGTCAGCGATTTGCTCGACACGAAGATAGGATACCACTTACTTATTGTGAGAACCACTGATGCCATTGCCTGCGCCAATGGATGCTGGTGGCGTGCCGCCGATGGACCAAGCCGTACCAGAGCCATCAATGGTAGCCCCGAGGACTGCAAGAAAAATGGCTAGTACGGGTCCCATCCCGACAACAGTCTCGGTGATATCGACAAATTGGCTGATAGTGGCATATCCGTTACGAGGAAGAAAGCCGTGGTTCGCGACTTGAGTACGTCAGTATCTCGTTGAACACACCAAAATCTGTACAACTTGAGCTTACAAGCATTCAGGCCGCTGCCAGGTGTCAGTAGGAGAGTCTTGGTAGATCTAGTGCGAGACTGTCTTACGGGCAAGGTCCTCTCAGATCTGAGGACGTGGGCGCCTGCCACTCATTACCACTACCCTCCGAGACATCAATGTACTGCTTCTCGGCGTCGAAGATCGGTGTCGGTTCGAACACTGCTGTTGCAGCATCTGCTCCCGCTTGTCTCTCTCCCAGAATCTGATTGGCGCGAGCGATCAATTCGGGACTGTCCTGGACAGCCCTCTCGAGCATGGCATAGGGAAAGGCCCCGGCCAGAGGAGTAAATGCTCCGAGAAGCACATGCTGAGTAGTGAACTTCATGGTGTTGAAGTGTTGGAATGTATGTGAGATGAGGTGAAACGTGAAAAGAAGAGAAAGCACGAAGGATGTGGAGAGTTCAAGATGTGCAGAAACGGCTTTCAGGATCAGCACTGGCAATAAAGGATATATATCCTCGTGTTGCCAGCGGGCGGATGGCGACTCTCGAAGGCTGACGGCTGCGTATGTAGGCAGAAAGCTGTGGACCACGTAACTGGTTCTTGGGAAGGGGAAAATTGCCCTCCTACCTCTAACTTTGAATCCTTTTGCCTGTAGCTTGCTGTGCCACGCCAACATGAGGCCAGTGTTGTTGCTTCGCGCGGCTCCGAGGTCTGATGCTGGTGATATAATGTCGACGATCTGATTGGGTCTTGATCACAAATTCTCGCAAGAAGGGTTATGATCAACAGTACATGCTGTACCAAATTTGGCGGCGTGGACTCCTCCCCGCTGTCGATCTCGAGGCATCGATGGCACGGCTGCCCGCTGCATGCTGCATGGAATACCTCCTACTGTCTTTAACTATTTGATAACCAGGTCCTGCGCCTGGCTTGACGATCAATAGGCCTAATCAACAAGCATGTGACGCCTCTTTAGCGCGTCAGATTATGATAGGTGCTGCATCTGCGTGGCGTGCACTAACGGGGCTTTCCAGAGAACAGTACGCGTCGGTGGACGTCTCTGTCATCCTTGATATCAGGTACACTGGCTGAAGTAGTGGCTTATTGGTACCGAAGTGGTGTTTGTCTTGACGACAGAGGCGCTTTTGTTTGCCGAATTTGCCAGAGGGAACCGAAGTGGCTTCGACACCTGCTATGAAGGATGATGTATAAATCAACGAGCTATGTACGGCCATATATGTGTTACGCACCGTCTTGCAGTCGGTGGTGAGACAAGGCTGCAAGATGCAGACCAAGATCAGGTCGTAGAGCAAGAAGAGTGTGGTGGCCTGGAAGTCTGTATTGGCCAGGGACTGAGAAAGGCGTGATTACCTCAGCAGAATGCCGAGATCCCGAGTACGGTAGTGTATCCGACGTGCCGACCTCTCTTCGCAGCTGCACATGAAATACAAGATCTACGACAATAGCCTGGATTACCCACCGTACACGTGGTCGGCCTCTTAGGAATAGATACCCTGGTCTGGGCTTGCGTTCGCGATCGCGACGACGTGAGCATCAAGAAAAAGTTCATCAAAGCTCATCTTTTGGGGGAAGAAACAGCACCTGCAAGAGCTCTCAGCTACTACGATACATGCTTCTTAGTGCTGCGGCTTGCTATGGCGCCCTTGCGGACAGCAGATGGCAAACCTCGTCAAGATCCTGTCTCCTGCCAGCTCTGCCGCATCAAGAAGCTCAAGTGCGATCGCAATATTCCCGTAAAACGTCGGCCAAAAGGAACCCGAATCATAGACATCTGCTGACCTTGCACCCTGCCCGTTTAGTGCAGCAATTGCCAGGCTCGTAGTCGCACTTGCGAGTATACTGGCAAGGGCGTATCGTCAAGGCCGTCTCCCGCCAAAGTAAACACTTCAAACGGAGACAATGTCGATTATCGAAGCGAGAATCAGGACCTCAAGGCTAGGCTGCGCAGACTAGAAGAAGCGGTGTTTGGAGAAGATCCACCAAGCGTTCCTGTTTTGATAGACCAAAACAATTCGCCATCAGCGACAGCGACATCGAGACCAGCGAAACCCCGCATTGAGGACGATAAAGCAGACGAGGACTCCAACTGGCTGGAGATAATCGGGAACAGGGCCGATGAAGTGGTTCGTGCGATGAGCAGTATGTTCAGAAATGCGTAAGCCACTGACACTTTCTTCTTTAGCTCCCCCAATTCACTGCACCACTTATAGTCAACATATGTACTTTGGAGCACTTTCTCGACCAGCCGCAAAAGGACTTGTTTGTGCGTTCCATAAACATTCCTACCTATGATGTGGTCATCGAATTACTCACTGCCTACTCTGAGCACTTGGATGCCGTTCAGCACATAATGCACGTTGAGTCCACTCGCTGTATGATCGACGAGGTGTATGCTCAGCTACACAGCAAACAAAACGTCAATCCTGGAGGGCTTGCCTTGATCTTATCACTATGCGCCAATGTCGGCTTTTATCGGACCGTCGGATTATGTCGAATGTCGGCCATCTTTCCTGACGGCGAGACAGCCCTCAAGATCGCCACCGAATGGACCAAAAATGCAATGTTCGCAATGGAGCATGCCCGCAATGGAACTTCGATGACGTCGCTAGAGGCCATACAAGCGTCAATTCTTCTCATGTTCTTTTTGTATGGCTGACCAAGGTATCGCGTTTCTATAATATGCTGACGTTCTGCTCCCTCTCATAGATACCATGTCGAAGGAGCTACATTCCGAGTCCGCATGATGCATGCTACGTCAATAGCTATGTCTCGGGATCTGGAATTGCACAAGACGGATCTACCTGGCTTCCGCCCCCAAGTGCAGACTCAAGCTGATATCATTGAGTCAGAAGTCAGAAGAAAATTATGGTGGCATTTAGCTTGCACCGATTGGTAAGACCATCTACAGCATTACAAATCCGGCGTGCTCACATACTCTAGGTTCCTAGCTTTCATCGGTGGACCGCATGAAGGTGTATATTCGATACATCCAGGACACGCGAAAGTCAAACTACCTAGGAACATCACCAGGGAAGATCTCAACACGAAAGGCCCCAGTTTCCAACGAAGCTTAGCTGAGCCCACGCTCATGAGCTACTACATCCAACGTGTCAGGCTAGCAACCACATGTAGAGAGGTTACCGATACTCTATATCATGCCTCTCAAGCAACGGACGTAGACTACGACAAAGTGCGGATGCTGGATGCCAAATTCGAAACTCAAGTACAGGAGCTACCGCGATTCCTTCGCTTTGATATTCCAACCGAGCAACTGCGTATTGAGTATGGAGATCCCTATGACCAGCAGACCAGCTTGCAAGCCGTGATGTTCAATTTGATGCTGTCAACGCGCAGGTATGTACAGTGAATGCTGGAGGGCATAATCGTCTCAATCACTTGCTGATTTCATACCCTCTGCCTTCAGATGTAAGCTACACTTGCCGTATCTGATCAGGGCGAAGACGAACCCGCGATACGCCTTCTCGCGCATAATGGGTCTCCAGGCCGCGCGTTCGGTATTCAATGTTCGCCGCTACGTGTTGGGAGACAAAGAGTCAAGCAATGCTATCCATCTCAAACTTGGTGGCATCAGGCAACATATTTTCTATGCGACTGTAGTTCTCGTCATGGATCTTTGCGTCAACCGCGAAGACGACAATCTGGGCCAAGTGGTCGAAGTTCGTGAAGCATTGAAGATCATACAAGAAGGGAAGGGCTGCAAAGACTCTCTGCACATGGGCGACAGATTCTACGAATCCCTCATGGCTGTTCTACGAAAACACCATGTCAAACTGCCCAACACCTCCGAAAGTGGACGACAAGCGGGATCTTACGAGGATAGGATGCCAGCGATGTTATCCTATGACAGATGTCATCCATACGAGCCACGATCCGATTCACAGAGCGCTTCGGCTCCAGGAATTATTGGTGGCAAAGTCAATGTGTCTTTGCCAGTACCGGCTTCTGCGGATCTCTTCTCGAATCAGGACAACACACGAGGGAGTGGTCTTGCTTTTGATGACAATATGTGGGCAGACTTCCTAGAACAAGCACCAACACTGGAAGCGCAAGACTGGGATGCACTGCTTACGGATCTTGACATGCGTCTGATGTGACATGAACGCTTAGAACATTCAAGCTCCACGGACACCGGACCACATCGCGAACACTTCTGCATGTCGCACTCGACTGGCGAGCTCAACCTGGTAGCTTGTTGCGAATCCCTACCGAGACTGATTCATCAAATCATGCCGTTGTATGGAGTTGCTGCTGCCTGCCCACTTCAGTCTGCATGCTGCGGCTGAATAGCATGGACTGTCCGGGGGCTCCGCGGAGCCTCCGGACCTCTCGCAGAACTTCTAGATCTGATAAAAGTCACTCGCAGGTCCCCACCATGGTTCCTCCTAGCACACCGCGACATTTACATCGATGCGAGGTGATGGCTGCCGCGCCAAAATCTACAAAAAATGTCTGTGAACAGACCGTCAATGCCTCAACCGGAAGTGAACTTCGAGCTTGCTGCTGTGATGAAGAGACGCGAGCACCAGAGTTGAGGTATGGTGCACGCTCGTCCAAAGCTGAGTTAGATGTGCTGATATGGATGAAACAGTCTGCGCTCTGGCTTGGTCCTCGCTGGCAGCGCTCTTGCGTACTTCTCCACCGTTGGATTCATGAACGCCTACGGAGTGTTCCAACAGTATTACACGGCGCATTACCTTCCGACATACTCGAACTTCCAGATTTCATGGATCGGCTCATTTGCTACTTTTATGCTGTTTACTGCTGCTGCGCCAGCCGGTTTCCTTGCTGATCGATATGGTGTGACCATACCCATCTCCATCGGAGCCGTGCTACAACTGCTTGCAGTTTTCATGGTCTCGCTATGCCGAGAATACTATCAGTTCTTCCTGGCACAAGGAGTGCTGCTTGCGGTTGGCATGGGCTTTGTCGCAATTCCTGCGTCGACTGTCGTTCCCATGTATTTCAAGCGAAACCGGGCTCTGGCGCAAGGCGTGAGCATTGCGGGCTCAAGTCTAGGAGGCGTGTTGTGGCCTCTCGCGTTGGATCAGCTCCTCAATCACGATGCTGTGAGTTTTGGCTGGTCAATGAGGATCATAGGTTTCACGATGATGCCTCTCCTCGCTATTGCCATTCTCTGCCTCCGACCACCACACAATTCACGCGCAAAGAAGGAGACTGCCGCGAATCTGGAACACGCTGCAAACGAAAAATCCAAAGTTGCTCATCTCCGTGCCCGTCCGTTCGTCCTTCTCTGCGCCGGCCTCGCCCTCTCCTACTTCGGCTTCTGGGAGCCCCTGTTCTATACTACCACATATGCCGTGCACATTGGTGCCTCCGAGTCTCTTGCCTTCTATCTCCTCTCCATCCTCAACGGCGCTTCACTCTTCGGCCGCATCCTTGCTGGCCTCATCGCCGATCGCCTCGGTCATTTCAACATCCTCTGCCTTGGCGTCTTTCTCAGCGCCCTTCTCTGCTTTCTGTGGACGACGGCGACGAGCATAGCGGGCTTGATCGTTTGGACCGCGGCGTATGGCTTTGTGAGCGGCTGCATCATGAGTTTGCAGCTGGCTTGCGCGACTGTCTTGGCGGGTGATGACGGAGGCGTTGGTGCGACTGTGGGCATCGCCATGGCGAGTGTGAGTCTCACGGGTCTTTTTGGTACGCCGATCTCTGGGGAACTGGTTGCAGCAGGGGGATATGTTGCCCTCTCTTGTTTTGCTGGTGCGACTCTGGTCTTGGGGAGCTGTCTGCTTATTGCGGCCAGGTTGAGCAGGGACCGTAGCCTGTTCGCAAAGGTTTAAGGATCTAGATAGCAAATACATTTCCACTCCGACAATACGCCTTCCTTCCCATCTATCGCATCCATTATGCTGGTTACTCGACTACAATGATTGTCAGGATTCTCATCGGACTCATTGATGCCCTCTTTGCTTGCGTGGCCTGAACATGGATGTGCTAGTGCGAGCCACTAGTTGCAGCACCTGTCACTTCCCTGAACCTTTCCTGAACAAGCTTCCATGGACATCCTTTCCATAGATGGCCTATTTTCCTGCGAACACCACAAACCACATCTTACACTGTGTGAAGATGGTCAACATGGTCTTTCGTGACGCTACGAAATGTTGTTGCGCCACGCTGTCTGTTTGTGGAGCTCGAGAACAGGCAAAGAACCTGCTTCTGCAGCTCGGGTGAATACAGCAACGAATGAGAGAGGTTGGTGGCGTTGCAGGATGGACTGTCGATACCAATTCGGCGTGCCACAATCGCAAAGTGAGTACGCCTTGTGGACATCGGCAACAAGGTGCGGCCTCCGTGCGATCATGAGCGTTCAGCCGCATGCCATGCCATGCCATGCCATGCACCGCTGCACAGTACCCCGCAGGTCGCATGAGCACATAAGCGAGAAGTGATACACATAAGTTGAGCGAGGCTTGAGCTGCTGTATACCACTGAACTTGTTGTTTTTCTGAGGCTGAGTACAGTCATCTGAGCACACGATTTCACGATCATGACGCAGGACTACAGCTACCAATCCCTCCGGGACGAGCAAAGGACAGTCCGCTTCTTCGACCTCTTACCAGGCCGGTTCGAAGACGAGATCTACGTCCACATCTACCAGATGACCCTCGCCGAGGCTTTCCCTCCAGCATCCGTGCAGGACTTCCAGCAGCAACAGAGAACGGGCCCATCTCTGGCAGAGATCTCCAAGACGGTGGGCCCTGAATGGGAAGTGCATGAGAACCTCGAAGGACAGTTCCTCTTCAAGCATCGAGTCACTCATGTAACGTCCTGGATTCACCCGGAGGCACATGTCTACAGAGAGTCTTACACCAGGAGGAACAGCCAGGTCCCGATATACGAAGCCATATCTTACACCTGGGGCTCGGCAGACCAGCTCGAGACCATCATTGTGGATACCTACGAGCGAGGCGAGAAACGAAATCGACCTCTGCTGATCCCGACGAACCTGGCGATGCTGCTGAGATACCTGCGCCATACCGATCGACACAGAACACTCTGGGCAGACTCGATCTCGATCAATCAGCATAACATCCCCGAACGGAACTCTCACGTGAAGCGCATGGCGGAAGTCTACGGATTCGCGCAGCGTGTCATAGTCTGGTTGGGCCCACCATCAGATACCAGTAAACTTGCCATGACGAGTCTCGATCAGTATGCTTCGCGGTATGAGTACACGACGGAATGGCAGCGGTTTGCATCGCCGCATGCCTCGGATTCCTTGGAGCGTCCCTTTAACGCATACACATGGCGAGCCATACTCGATCTGCTGAAGCGGCCCTACTTTGACCGACTGTGGATTCTGCAAGAATTGCAACTTGCTAACATCCACTCTGTTGTGCAATGCGGGACGGACACAATCGACTGGCCACGCTTTCGCCGTGCAATTCTCTGCCTCCGCGATACTCCCGACATGCCACATGTGCAGCTGTTCAACCGCCTGATCAACATGCACCGGGTCATCGCGCCCGTCAACAAGATCGACTTTCTGCGTCTGCTCTCGCGCGCCCAGCAGCAGAGATGCTCCGATCAGAGAGACAAGATCTATGGGGTTCTAGCCCTCGCAGGCCGACAGATTCGAGACCTCATGCAGCCCGACTACAATAAACCGGTGGAGAGCGTGTTCAGAGACGCATTCGAAGCCATTGTCACGCATACGCAACGCCTGGAAGTTCTGTCGTATTGCATAGCGAAGGACGATGGCTTGATGGACCTCCCTTCGTGGGTCCCTGATTGGACTGTCTTCTCGAGAGCGCCACTCGGACATCTCTTCACATACGGCACAGCCAACTTGACAGCGGGGCACACACGAGCATATGCCGAGTTCGAGGGAGAGAGACTCCTCCGCGTGGCAGCCATTCGCTGCGCCAAGATCGAGAAAGTCCATCCCGAACTACCGATGAATGCAGAAGAATGCTTCGAAGCCTTCAAACAGTGGCGACCGACCAAGGAACACTATCCCACCGGCGAGAGAGCCATGGACGCTTTCGTCCTCACCCTGATCCAGAACTTCGTCAGCGAGCGCTTCGCTCGCAGTCCCGTCCTTCCGGGCCACGTCATCCCTCTACAAGCCCAAACCCAAGCCGTCGTCGACTTCCTGGACAACAACGAGACCCTCCCCACGACCATCCACGAAGACGTCAAAGAAGTCCTGCTCAAAGCGCACGAACGCTCCTTCTTCGAGACGGCCACGGGACACTTCGGGCTCACGACAGGCCGAGCGCAGACAGGCGACTACGTCTGCATCATCCTCGGCTGCGACCACCTCATGATCCTCCGCCCGTCCAAGTCGCCCGACAGCAACCCCTACCGCGTCGTCGGCGCGACCTACGTCCACGGTCTATGGGATGGCGAGCCCATTCTCGGCCGCATCCCGGAGCCGTGGCGCATGAAGCTCGTCAAGGATAAGACGGGCATCGAACTACCCTATTTCTTCGAGGGAGATTCCAAGCAGGGCACGCCGGAGGACCCGAGATTGGGACCCTTGCCGCCCGGGTGGAAGCGGGTGCAGAGGGATAGGGAGATGGAGGATTCGTTGACGTTTGAGGAGTTTGTGAATGAGGTTGGGGAGGTGGTCAAGTTTGATCCGAGGATGAGTGTGGAGGCTTTACAGGCGCGAGGTTTGAATGTGGAGAGGTTGGAGTTGGTCTGACATCGTTTTGTGGGGCACAGAGAGGGGGGAAGAGAATTCGTGAAGGGCTGTTTTTTCTTGACTGTGCGTTTAGCGATGGCGTTGGGAACAGATCGACTTTCTATTCCTCGAGATTCGGGCGCGATAATCGTTTGTATCGTGATGTGAACACTATTTGTAACGGATGGCGGACCTTGTCCGTATTGTACTTGCCTCTGCGGCACTCAGACATGATGGAAAGCTACGAGGAAGGAATAATCTGTAGATTGTTCGCGCTGTGAAAGAAGATTCCTGTCGGAGTACTATACATGAGAGTTCCAGATCGCAAGAAGCACTGAGACTAATGCTTTCTTCTTCCGATGGTAACTGCTATCTGGTTGGTGGTACATGTATTCCGCCGCCCTGTGCGATAGACCGCTCCAGGCCATTGTTGGTTCAACAAGCGCAGAGAAGGATGACACTTTACGCTCGTGCAGACTCTTTGTGGGGCAGAAGTGCCGCCTCGAATTCAACGCGTTGGTGGTGGTACAGGATCAAGAGGTGTGTGTCCTGGTAAGTTGTGCCGGATCGCGAGTCTGCTGCATCCGAAAGTCTGACAGCGTATCTCACGGCGGACGTGCTTTCACACATGCGGTAGTTGCGAGTCACATCTATGTCAAAGTTGCGGCCGCTTGCAATGCTGACAAATGTTTTTCGAGACTAGCCGAAGTTTGATGCCCGACCATATCAGTGCAAGCAGCATACGGCGATTTGCTACTGCAGACGATAGGCGTCAAGTATGCAGCGATGCCATTTCCGTGAAATGCAATGCCTGATCGGGTGTGATGCGTGGTCGAGATGGCGTATGCTTAAGCTTCCACTGTTCCTGCAGGAGGTGCCCTCACAGCAGTGTCCATCTTAGAGAGGCCCGCGGTGAGTTCGACAGTCGGCCAAGGTTTCTTGAGAGCATCCTGCAGGCGAACAACGCTGTACTTGGGGCCAGGAACGGCTCCATTGACCACAACGATTCCGTTCTCCGCATCCACTTTCATCACTCTCAGACTCTGTACCGTGTGTCCTTCGCCGCCCATGCGTCCAGGCATTTTCTTTCCCGGATGGACACGTGATCCACTGCCTTGACTGGCTCCAGAGGAACCCATGGTGCGGTGATTTTTCGAGTTTCCGTGTGATGCTGGCTGACCTGAGAAGCCCCATCGCTTCATACCACCTGCGAAACCCATGCCTCGTGTCACGCCTCTCGCGTCAATGTACTGGCCTTCTTGAAAGAGATCCGCGGAGATGACGCTGCCGACATCGGGCAATCCCTCCTCATTCTTGACGCGGAACTCGAATAGATGCCGCTTGACAGGCACACCTTTTGCGGCGTAGTCGCCTCGCTCCGGTCTGGTGACATTGCGCGCCTCTTTGGTGCCGGAGCCTACTTGCACAGCCCAGTAGCCATGGACATCTCGTCGCTTGTGGCCGACCACCTGACACCTGTCCAGCTGCAACACTGTGCATGCTTCTCGCTTTGCGGTCACAGGATCGTACATGCCCGTCATGCCCTTCTTGACCGCTATCGCGCCGGTGCGCAGAGGGAAGTTGTTCTCTTTTCGCAGAAACGCAGCTTCTTGTGATGACTTGAGCGTGGTCATGCCTGGAAGCCTATTGAAGCGCTCCGGGTGGGTACCTCCGCGTTGTTTGGGCTGTATTGAGCGGATTGTGCGAATGAATTGTCGTGAGACTGAAGGACACAGGAAGCGCGGCGGTAGTATGAACAGCGGTGCTGCTGGTTTGAGAGGCATGGCGGCGGTAGGCAGGGCGCTGATGGTGCAGAGGGTGATGATGAGCGATGGCGATGTCCAATGTCGTTGGTTTGTGCTGCATTCGTTCTTTCCCGCGTTGGAGACGAGATGCCCGCGGAAGTCTCGGCTCGGCCCGGCTAGCTCCGTGAGCCGAGACGCGCACATGTACATGTACGACTGGACCCTTGCCTTGCATGCTTTGCATCAATAATTTTCCCCGAACACCATGTCCGTTACCACGCGGCTACTCACAGCTTTGTCACGATTGGGCCAGCCTGCAGCTCAGTGATCAGCACTCGCGACACTTCCAATAGCGTAGTGCTGTGCCACACACCTGAGCGGCGGCTGATCCGAAGCCTCCGGTCTATTTGCCAGATTCGGCCTCCTGGGCATCCTCGGGACTGCATCCATCGCGGCTGTCGCGCAACCACTTGCGACACCCAAGGCTTGCCGCGTCAGATCGTGTGCTGGTTATTGAACAATGAAAGCGCGGGGACCGGCGACATGCAGCTCTGTGGAACATTGGATGTTCAACACGGGAGCGGGGAAAGGGTCGACCGACCATCGACGATCACCCGTTGGGCAGTCATGGAGAGCATTCGCTTGCTTAATCCCCAATCACGACTTCACGAGTCTCTGATGTGCCTGATGGCAGATGCCAGACACCTTCATCTCTATGAGGGAAACACACTTTTGTGCCGCGCATCACGCCCACCATCTGGCCTGCTGACTTGCATGATCCCGCCAACCTTCTGCAGCGCGGGTGTATTTGTTCTACCTGCTGAAGACCCGATAGTCTGGTGAGTGGCTGCATGGTGATACATAAGCCGTTCAATCCGACGCAGACCACTATCAGAAGTTGGATGCATTGCCAGCTTCGACCCACCAGAGACTCGGTAGCATGGAAACGAGACCATGCGGGCGACATGCTCATCTATCTGCCTTGTGCGCTTGTATCAGTACGGGCTTATCGGCTCGAATTATGAACAGGCTTCATTCGAACAGCAGAGGTGGTATCAAAAGGCGACGGAAGGCACGGCAGCTCGTTCCGCACCGCGAAAACCATGCTGCCGGGACTTTCAAAAGTTCTGGGCTCCTAACAGAAATGTGGGAATGGGATCATCGAGTCAAAAGCAAAGATGGGCGGGAAAATGGAAACGCTGCTCAGACGCAGATCGCCCGGGGGTTTGTGCGCGCGAAGCATGGTGTGTGCAGACGGGCCGTGGCGCGAGGTAGGAGATGGATCCGATTTGGCCCGCGCGCTTAGGCCTTCGAATCCTGCATGTGCAGGGTGAAAAAGACGACAGGGCGGCACGCAACGTCTGCGGAATAGTGCAGAAGCCAAATGCAGCAACACACGCACACACACACCTGTGTGGGCACGGTGGATTCTTGGGCCGGTGATCCAGGCACGCCTCAGGGCTGTGGGAAGGAGCGCTTATGCTGCATACAGTGTGTTGAACACAGCATTGATCACGATATGCGCACGACAGAAAGAGGTTGTGGTTGCGTGGCTGCCACTGGATGGGTGGTTGTGCTCTGCAGAGTGATGAAAAGTAACAGGTCAGAAGGAAGTGGAAGCGCGGGCGCGCCAAAGCCTATCAACCTACGAGTCATCGAGTCGAGGTGACAAGCAGCATCGCGTAAGCCGTGTACTGTGTCCCGTAAGTTATGCCGTCGCACTGACCGCACTGCGTTGTTGCACGTACAGTACTGTCGCGCTAGGTAGGTGGCAGAGCTTGTGGTCGTGCTGTGCCGCGGGACAGGACAAGGAGTAATGATCATGGACGGGAGGGAACAGACAGGACATGCCGCGCCATATCAGCAGCAGCAACGCGGTGTGTGTCAGGCGGGCTGAGCAAGGGCAGGGCAGCGCAGGGCAGCGCAGGGCAGGGTAGGGTAAAGGATAAGGATGCTGGTGAGGGTGATGGTGAGAGTGATAAAAGGGTGGGTGGCTAAGTAGATGTATATAGTCTAGTACAAACTCTGGTAGAGTGCAGCGTGGTGGTGGATGGTGGGTGTGTGTAGGTGTGTATGTGTGTGGGTGTCTTCAGTTGGACATGATGGCGCTTCACGAATCCTTTCCGTCGTCGATGCACGGCAAGCAGCACCAATCAGCGCACGAAGCGGCCGGACAGCGGAGGCTTGATAGCCGCTAGACGGCGCATAGAGAGTGGGGCCCGGGCTTTGCCAGCCGCCCGCTCACCTGCCTGCTGACTGGCAGTCCCATATGCTGCGTGCATACATGGACCTCCGACTTAGTTAGCTGCTTGGGTGGGAGTGGGAGTGGGAGTGCAGTGCAGTGCAGTGCAGTGCGTGCTGCTTTCCACGCCAGGGATTATCGCCAGACTGTGAGTGCCACACGGCTTCCAGGGTTGCCACAGTGTGTGTGTCTGTCTCTGTTGATCGCCCACCCTCTCACCCTCCCACTCCCCTCACCTCTCGTCGTCGTCGTCGTCGTCGTCGTCGTCGTCGTTGGTGTTGTTGGTGTTGCTGCTGCTGCTGCTAGCGACTACTGCCTCTGCTTGCCCTTGCCCTTGCCATTGCCATTGCATCGTCCTCGACCCTCCCCTCGGTGCATGATCACGAGTGACACCTTCATCATCGCCGACACCTCGCCATACCACTCCCTTGCCCCCTTTGCCACCCTACGCATCTCCATTCCTCGGACCCGCTGTCTCGCGATCTCGTCCAGCCGCGCGCCATTCAGCCGACAAACTTGACTCTCTATTTCTCTCACACCCCAGCGCTCCGTGGCAGGCTCCGTAAGGCTTGGCCCTCATCAGAAGCGACAACTCACCGTCATCGGCCACTCGTCCGTCTACCGGACACTGATGACTATCTATCCCTCCGGTCTCAGCCTGCCCATGCAAATCGGGTGCTAACAACTCGAATCGTCTTGCGAAATTAGCCGCCTGAAGCGCCCTTTCGCGCCAGGTAGCACCGCCAGACAGACACAGCAGACCACCTCCACTGCCATCCTCATGAGCAAGGCAGACACCCCAGCACCTTCATCATCATCATCGACAACGACAACGACAACAACTCTTCACCGGCCGCTCGTTAAATGTCATTCGAATCAGGCTGCACCTCCCCCGCCTCATCGACTGCTCACCCCTGCAATCTCTCCAATGCGAGAAGAAGTCCACATCATCAGTCCATCGTCGGTCCACGGTGCCACCGCGCATGGTCTCCCCACGCCTGCCAATGATGTCCCGTCCAAAGGCTTCACTGCCGTCAATGGAGAGTCTCGCGCTTCCGTGTCCTTTCGACCATCCGACATCACGCGACCCACCATCATCACGGATATGACCAACGGCGATGCTGCACGACACCGTCCATCCGACACACCTTCAGCGCATACTACCTACACGCCACACAACTGGCGTCCTGATGAACGTGCCACCGGCCCTCCTCGCTCTCATCCTCAAAGTGACCCGCCTGCTACTGGCCACAAACGCAGGAGAGCCGACTCACCAGCTGGCCGACCTCACGATGCCCGTCCAGACGACCGCTCACACCCCGCTGGGCCGACATCGCCGGAACGACGTATGACTGCTGGAGCCTCTGATCGTCTTGCTTCGCCGCCCGAACGTCCTTCGCACTCTCGAGCCTATTCGCATGAGCGTCAAGTATTGGCTCAGACTGCCACCGGATCTTATGCTCGGTAAGTCAGCAGATGCGGCCGGTTGGCGAGAGACATGTGCCCAGTATCTGTGTACCGTGCTACATGTCTATCTATCCCCTCCTCTCGAAGACCCCCAAGCTGACACCCTCCAAGTGAACCTTCGCCAGTCTTCAGAGCAGACCGCGTGGACCCCCCGCCTCGACCGCCGCCAGAGGTCGAGGCCGATTTGGCAGCATCCTTGGAACGCTCTCTGGATACAAGACGACAGGGTCAGCCCGATGAGCGTTCCGCCAGCCCGCCGGACCCGGAATCGCCAGAGTCTCCAGATCAGCATCGATCAAACGAAGCCGAGCACGAGCAGACGGGCGAGAGCGATCCCAAGAAGCGGAAACGTAATTTCAGCAATCGCACCAAAACGGGATGCCATACCTGCCGAGCGCGTAAGAAGAAGTGTGACGAAGGCAAGCCCACCTGCGAGAATTGCAAGCGAGGCTCATTCGAATGCGGCGGCTACGGAGCCAAGCCGCCCGTCGGCTCGAAATTAAGCGCCATCAGGCACCATGTGCCCATCCAGGCCAGACATTTCGACGGCCCTCCAGCGTATCACGAGCCACCTCCCCATATCTACCAACATGGCGCCTCGAGACCGCCTGGTTCCTGGGAATCCGTGAGACCTGAGGCCTATCCTATTCCGCCTCATCACCATCATTATGCCCCGCCACCGCCCATGGAACATCGACCCCCTCCTCCACCACGTGAAAGCTGGGGAGCCGTCAGACCGGGATGGAGCGCTGAGCCGGGCTCGTCATATCTCTCAGAGCGTCTACCACCAGTTGACTACTCAAACGTGCCGCCACCGCCGCCGCACGCATATCCAAGTCGCTACCAAGAATTTCGCCCACCACCTGACCCGTGGGCTGCCCAACATGCCCAATCGCGCCTCCCACCTCCACCTCCCCCACTGGTCATCAACTCGCGCGAGAGCGTGCACTCGTCACATTCGGGCAACTCTACTGCCTCGCATGCATTGATACCCCCTCCTAGCGGACCCGTCGCCAGTGCGAGGACCAAGATGCTGACGGGCCAACCTTACAAGCACTACACCGACAACGACATCACCTTGGCCAGGAGATTGTGCGCCCGCGTGGTGGAAGCCTACAACAAGGCCTGTTTGCCTAGCTGTAATGTCTCGAGTGAAGAACAAGCGCGACACTTCGACTGCATCCTCAATCCCACCCTGCGCACTTCCTACGAGCATCCTAACGCTAGCTATTGGGACGGACCCAGAGGAGACATCGGCTTGCGCACCATCGTGCAGGCACCTTTCGCATGCGAATTCGGCTTCAACATCACCCTGGGCCTCGAAACGATCATCGAAGCGAATTGTCTGCTGCAAGATTGCGCTCCGATTGTGATAGGAAATCGCGTCATCGTGGGCCCGAGAACCACCTTCTGCACCCTCACCGCCAGCATAGACGCCAATAAGCGCCAGGGCAGTCACGGAGATTTCGTTGCGGGCGCGATCCGAGTCGAAGATGACGTCTACATTGGCGCCAATGTCACCATCATGCCATTCCGGACGATTGGCAAGGGAGCACAGGTCGGTGCAGGTAGTGTGGTCACCAGGGTGAGTCTTTTCATTACATCTTCCTGCGTCGTCGAGGCAAGACTTCCAGCGAAACGAAAATTGTGCCCACTCTATCTCCCTAACAGAGCGTAGAGAGGCTGTGTGTGAGGACACTGTCCACGCTCCTACTCTATACTTCACCTCCGGACAGCTCCCTTTTCCTCCTCCTCCTCCCAAGTCTTTATCGTTCATCACTGACCCATGGCGAAATCTACAGGACGTCAAACCCTACACCGTCGTGGCAGGTAATCCCGCCAAACCCGTGCGCAAACGCCGCATCGAGTCCGGACCCAATGTCGATCGACACGACGATTCCATCCAGGAGGAGAATGACAAGATGCTCGAGTGGATGAAGCATCGGTATGCGAATCCCATCAAGTCTTCGACGGATGCGGTGCTACGATGATGTCGAGGTCGTTTTCTGGGATTTCTGGTCTTGTTTCCTCTCCCGCGCGTCTTGCAGGACGGCTTTTTTTTTCCCTTCCCTTTCTTATTATTTAAAAGTCGAACCAAGAAACAAGAAACAAGACTTCTCCATGGTTCTGTCTTGTTATTTTGGTGTCGATCACTTGTGGTTGAAGAAGAAGAAAAATTCTGGGCTTTTGGTTTTGGGGGGATTTGGGGTTTTTTTCTGGGGATTTTTTGGGCGGCAATTGTGATACCCTTGTTGTTTGTTGTTGGTCTTTTCGGTCTGTTTTGTTTTTTCTTTCGGATCTTTCAAAACTACAATTTAAAACGAGCAGCGCCTTGCTGCCCACCACTTCCATCTTTCTTCACCACTCTGCCCTCGACATCCTTGAGATCGCCCTGCTTGCCGATGACTTTGACGCCTCCTCTCTTCAAGTCTCCGATCACATTCTTCTTCTCCTTGGACGCTTTGCTCTGTTGCGTGCCGTCATCCTCGTTGCCGCTCGCTTTCCGAATCCTCTCCTTCTCTCGCCTGCGTCTGCGCTTTCTCTCGTCGCGAGACAGCTCTTCGCGCGCGGACGGAAGCCCGCTCTTCCCTGCGACTTCCTGCTTCTTGTCCGATGCTTCGCCGGCTTTGTAGACTTCCTGAGGAGCCAGTTGGCTCGCGCCTGCCACCTCGCCACCGACGTTTGGTCGTGCGTCTTCCATCGTGATGGCGGGAGCGTCGACGCGAATGTCCAGTTGCGGCGCAGCTTGCTTGGGTCGGAAGTGCCACGAACTGAGGCTATCGAGCTGTCCACAGACCTCTCTCCATAAGCTCTCAATCTCCTTTTGTTCTTTGGCCAGTTTTTCATCTTTGACGTCGACAAAGTTGGGGTCTGTGTTGCGGAGATGTTCCTCTTCGTACTCTTCGGCGAGGCCCTTTTTGCTCTTGCTGTCGTCCAGTTCAAAGGCCTGTTTGCCGCGACGGCTGCCTGTCGCGAGATCGTCGGGACGGCGGCGGAGGATATCCTGGAAGTCGTGCGCGAGAATGCGGCGTTTGATGAGCTCTTCGATGCTTTCGCTGACTTCGGCTGTGATGACTGGGATGGGCTTGCCTGCTCGTTCGAAGTCGAGATCTTCTTCAAGAAGGGAGTTCATGGGTCGGTCTGCTGCTCGCGCTTCGCCAGTCAGTTGCCATTCGCGTTTCGCGACGTTCGCAGCTTCGAGCTGGCGGATCTCTTCCATCAGCTGGAGTTTTCGTCGCTCGTGTGCGGAGCGACGGGCGCGAGGATCGGAAGGGTCAAGTTTGTCTTGTTGTTCGTCTTGTTGTTCGTCTTCTTCCTCGTCTTCCTCAGACTCGTCGAACAAGTCTCGATGGACTGCTTCCATCGTCCGCTCCATCTCAGCATCATCGTCTCCGGGGCCGTCGTTGTTGACGGATGGTTCGGGGAAATTGTGCGGATTTGGTCTGCCTTTCTTGTTCTTTTTCTTCTTCTGAGCGGG
The DNA here is from genome assembly GCA_002785985.1 of Microcyclosporella mali. NCBI lineage: Eukaryota > Fungi > Ascomycota > Dothideomycetes > Mycosphaerellales > Mycosphaerellaceae > Microcyclosporella > Microcyclosporella mali. The sequence goes on along the minus strand of NHNU01000021.1, from coordinate 239,828 downwards.
TGGCGCAAAGAAGTCGGCATACATAACGTCGTTGGTGTTGCCCATTCCTCCCATGTCGTCCAGCTCGCCTCCGTCGATCTCTTCATCGTCATCCTCGCTTGATGCGTCCGGGTCGCCAAATGTCGGTCCATCACCTTCCTCCTCGTCGGCAGACTCGTCTGCTTCAGCATGTCCGTTGGCTAGCGCGCTTGCTGCTGCTTGACCAAGAGGATCGGCATCCCAGTCGACCTCCTCCTCGTCACTACCCGCATCATCTCCATCTCCCCGGGCATCTTGTTGCTCGAGAAATTCCGACTGCTTGTTGAAATTGTCGATCGAGAAGAAACCATCGTTCAAGCCGAATTTATCATTGACAAATTCTTCTGCTGGTTGCTCGTCGACAATATCGTCTTCGTCTATCTCGTCAAAATCGTCCATGTCGATATCTGCATCATCCTGATCGTCAAGCTCTTCATCTTCAGCCTCGTCGTAAAGCTCATTCTCGTCATCGTCAATACCTTCGACCTCGTAATCCTCGCCCTCCACCCCCAGATCTTCGTCTGAGTCGTCTTCCGAATCTTCATCTTCAAATGTCACCGTCTTGCGCCCCACATTCGATCTACCATTCTGCAGCGACGTCCGCGCCTGTGTCTCTGCATAGCTCCGCTCTGCTTCTTCTCGGGCCGCATCGATGACTCGTCGAGCTTGTTCCCAAACCTGCTCCACATCAAATCCACTCGTGTGAATCTGCCTGAGACGCAGAACATTCTCATTCACATCCTCCCCACGCTTCCGCTTCTTTCGCGACTCCTTCAGGCGTTGTTGCTGCTCCTGACTGACATCTTTGGCGATAGGATCGAGGATGTTCTTCAGGTATGCAACGGCGTTGGTGTACAACGGTAATGAGGGTTGCAAAAATTCGTGCGGCGAGCCTTCTAGAGTGGACAGAAATGTAGTAGCGGTCGCCATGCTGTGAGAGTGTGGAAGGCAATGCTTGAAGAAAGATTCGAGATCAGCTTCAAGAAAATCTACAACCGGAATGGCGGATCTTCGGCAAGCGGGCACAGCTCCGTGGTGATCATGAGGATGATGCCTTGGTGCCTCACGAAGAACCACATCTTGTCCCACCCTTGACTTCACCTTATCAGCCGCCTTACATCTACTGCCTCAGCCTCAAACCGCAAGTGACAACAGTTCACTCAGTCCATGACTGAGATCGGCGCCAGTGCAAATGCTCACATCTCCCGTGGCCGCAAATCGACCCAGAGTCCCACCGCCGCAGTAAAGAGGGTCAGCCGAGAGGCAGATATGGTCCAGCTGACTTCAGCAAAAAGTAACATCTGTGCCTACTCGTCCTTCGCTTACCCTGACATCGAAATGTATGTAGCTCACGAGTGTATCAATACTGATATAGCCTGCTGCCTCGAGTAAGCTGTACTCAAGGCGCTCGACTGTGGACAGCGCGTTTGGCACTTATTTTGTCCAGTGTAGTACTGTTTCGCTACTTTGCAATTTTTCCAAACTCAGAAGTCTACCATGTTGTCGATTTATCCCACGGCTTTCCACAATTTGCGTAAGCGTTACAAGGCGTCACTGGTAGCATCACCCACGGTATCTTCCTGAACGCTTTCATTGTCCTTTAAAATGAGTGCGAGCTCAATGAACCGACTCATAACGGGCGAGCTGCTCTTCCTCCTTTGATAAGAACAGACGTCAGCAGTGAGTCCAGATGTAGTCCAGACATGTCCAAAGTGATCGGCACCAGCCATCCCACAAAGCGATAACGACGAGACGCTCGGTCAGAGACTTAATCAAGAATGCTAGTCGAGTGGAGGTCTGAATCCAGATGATGAGAGGAATGGGGTCCTGACACTCGTGTCCGATCGTGGACGAGGAGCACTCATTTCCTGTCACGCTACAGCTCTGCCAAGTTCGGACGCGAATATATCCAGTCGTTACTATCGAATGACTCGGTTTCAGTCGTACAAGGGGAAGTTTTGATCATCCAAGCAAGCACTGCCGTATTGCAAGAGTCATCGATACCGTTTGGTCTCATATGACTATACTAAAGCATTGATCCATCACCACTGTACTCCATCAGCATGGACATCCGGGCAAATATTGATTTCCGAGTTGTGCAACCTTGGCCCTCATCTCGAGGCGATTGGTGTCTTTCGTCGCGTCGGGAGCTTTGTCCATGATCTCCTTGGATGCTTTAGCTCTACGCGATCCAATCATCAGTGTAACACAAGATCCTTGGATCATCTACCTGTCCTCATGTCCCAAAGCATCAGCAAAAGCGATTTGCGTGGGCACGTCCATTCGACGACGCTTGTAGATCTGATTGTTCATTTCAATGGCGTAGGTACCTCAGTACTGACGGTACCGGGCATCGTCTATCTCGCATGACTTTGACGAGACCTCACAGTCGTGTAACTTTTGAACTTCGCACTCGTGACCTGCTCCAGAACATCCTCGACTGATGACCACTCGGGTATCTCTGGCGTCATGTGCTCTCGCGCGACCAGGCCAGATGACGCCTGTTAGTGTCACGGCCCCGCCCTGGATGTTGGACACGCCTCGTATCTTCGTGCTGAATGGTCCGTGTAAATATTGTGATGACGTGTTGGCTTTGAGACGGGCGTAAATGCTGTCGATTGGAGTGGTAGTCTGTGCTGAGCTTATGGCACTAGCTGACGACAGCCACAATAATGATCATGGCATTGTTCAGTGCGCAATGTGCTGCATCATTTTCAGGGAAGAGATCTTCTTGATCTCGAGGCGAGGTGTTTCCGGCTGCGCCGAGATACTAGTGTTGATGTTCGTTCCACGAATTAGTAGTATCTTGATATGCGGAGCAGATGCTTGGAGAAAGGCTTCATCGAGAGAAATCTCTAGTATACACGATATCTGCTGTTATATCCACGATTGCCATCTTCACGAAGGACACTTCTGAATCAATCACTTCTTCAAGTCCCAGTAGGGTCCTGACAAAGGACATCTTGCCCAAGCTAAGTTCACCAGATCAGCACATACGCCATGTGTTGAGGAGCTACTACGACTTACAATTGGGAGCACGCAGCATCTAGCCGTTTGTCCAATGGCGGCGCAGATATCCGTGAAGTTCGTTGCGTCGGTGGGCGTCTCAGGCGCTATTAATCGTGTCAGTCAGAGTCGATTCGTGTCAGAATTCGTGTTTGCTTGCGATTGGCGCAGTCTAAATCTGCGACGCCGAGAACGTCTGTAGCGCAGCATTGGGCTGTCCCGTAGAGGCCTGTACAGGCAGTGTATTGACGTTTGATGGTGGCAGCTTGGGCGCCTAGAACGGCGAGGATGACGAGGGTGAAGGTCTTCATTGTTGCGTTATTGGTGCTTGGAGTTGAGGGAGGTGAAAAGTCTGGCGTTGGTGGATTTTTCGAAGACGAGCGAACGATCGCAACAAGTGCAATATTTTATATTCATCACGGCCTCGAGTAGTTACGACATCTGCTGCGGTGCACAGTGCTCATTGTTGAAAAGTTGGCGTGCCCCTTGCAGGCGTCTTGGAAGACATACGCCAATCAGCTTGTTGGTCAACAGCGTCGACAAGGATGTCTATTAGCGAACGGCTACTGATAGGTCGCATACAATAAAGGCCACGAATTTGTGTCCGCCTTTCGCATGTGAATGACGTTCCGCGTTCTAGTCGCCACCGCATTGACGAAAAGGCACTTGATCTTGACTCCATGAGATCGAGGTTTTGGTTATCGGCAGTCGTGTTTTCTCAGCAGACTTATGAGCCGACAAATTCTGCTAGGCGAGGGGCGTCACTATCGAGACTCGAAACAGTCCGGGGCCGTGTTGGGCATGGATGCTGTTACTGACGCCGATGAGCGACAAGCCACAGCGAGTTGAGTGGGATGTACAGTGCGATGCGGCATTTGTGCTCGGTGATTTTGAAAGGCCTTTCTTTTTGGCGCATTGGTTTTCATGCCTTGAGGCCTTTTCTTGTTGCCGCCGTTGCCGACTTGACGCGCAATGTCCACGGCCTTGTGCATCGCGAATATTGCCTTGTCAAGACATGAGCTCTGCTGGCGAAACCTTCCATTACACCACCACTCGTGGCGGAGCATGACTTCTCGAAACGACCTTTAAGCATTGGTCGACTCAGCGGCGGTCAGCTGGGATGTGCCATTTGAGGGAGTTCAGCGGTTCCAACAAGCTCGTTCGGACTCAGGTACGTAGACGCTGGTCTCCGCTGCATGTTAGCGAATAGCACGCGCCGAATCCAGTTCACGTCACCGCGGCCGTGGTGATAGGAAACACGTCGACAGTGCTTTGCAGGGGTAACGATGTAAGGTACGACCGTGACTCTCATACAGATCTTACCGAGTGCTCGTCAGGTCCAGTCGGTCTTTTGTCTCTGTTGCATCGCTATGTAGCAGTACAGTCAGGAAGGCGGACATCTTGGTGACCCAAGCATGATTTGCTTCGTACATTTCCTTTTGGCGCCGGAAATCACGGACCTCGAGCTGAAATGCTTCACCTTTCAGAGCTAGGGACATGACCGTCGCTACATACGACCACCGTCGACCTGTCCGTCCAGCGTGAGACATACGGGATCCACGAAACCGCAGCGGTTCGGCTGAGATAGCTTATCATCATCGATCGTGAGCTTAGATTGCGCCTGGAGTTTTCAGCGCGAGGAAAGAGAAGTCCGGGTTTGCTGTCTGAAGTATCAAGGGGTGTCACTGTAATGTATGTCGGAATGCTCATCGCGTTTTCTGGATAACATATCTTCATCGTCGACGACTACTGGTCGTCTGCCGTAAGTGCCCATGGCAGTAGGTTCCGGGGGTGTCCACGGTATGGGAAGAACCACCACGGGCAACACATGTAATTGCATCGTAAGAACGAGCGACTCGTGTACAGATTTCCGAGCCGATTCGGCACTGGAGTATATTGAGGACATTTTGGAAGATTTGCTGTCCCTTCTCGGCACGATGGTCCTGATCAACGGGGACGGTATCGATCCAGTAGAGGTCTGGCCTTTAACGTGGACTTGCCATATTGACGAGACGCATTTGCCGATTGCATACCAGCACTTTGGGCGTACTGCCACAGGAGGGTAACGTTGATCAAGATCTGTTTTCGAGGTTCGGCCAAACGCCAGATGTAGGAGATGGTTGGACATTTACCCACCATATCGGCCGAGGTATGGATACTCAATCAATATCGGACAAAATCATTCCAGATTATCCTCTTCTCAAATCGACTCCAGCAAGCGGACTTACCTCGTCGCAGCGGCGAAAGGGGGCGCACGAAACATGACGTACTGGCCATATCACGCTCGAGGTCGTCGATGCAGAGGAGTAGCAAATCTAGAGGACTGGGATGATGTCACGCTTGGAAAAAGTGACATGTTGAAGTATCCTTTTCCCCGAATGCCCCCTATGGGCTATGTGACAGCACATAGCCTAAGCCGTACGGTACAAAGGCGGGCAGCCCCGCCACTCGCGCCTCGCCCAGCTGGGCCCATGTACAGCGCCATTTGGTGGTTGGGCTGATGGGGGATATGTACAAGATGATATGATAGCGTGCAGCATGTGCTGCTTGATTGAAGTGAACAGGGAGTTGCAAAGAGCAAGTTGAGTGTTGTTATGTAGGTTGCATGTAGATCGAAGAAGAAAAATAGTCCTGTGACGTCCCGGGAAACCGGGTGAGTTGCCGCCGTCTCAGGGCAAGCTCTAGCGAGTCCAGGAACGAAGAGAGAGCTTCACCAGCATCTTCCATGTAACGACATCAAGGACACCGCCAGGCACGCCCACACACTATCCGCTTCCCGCCTCTCCTTCACAAGCCTCCAAACGGGTTCTGAGACAGACAACTCCTGGAGAGTTGCGTCTGCACGTCGCGTGTCACCACTTCCCAATCCCTCCGCCTCTTCTAATCCGAAGGCGCGTGGGACTTTGTCATTGATCGCGTGCTCGAATCCTCCAGGTCCTGCTCCATTCGTCGTCCACTTCACCGCGGCGGCGTGGAGTACGATGACCGCCCAAAGAACGTCGAACATCACCTCCTTAGACCCCCCAATGTCCGCCAACATCCCGACGCGACTCGAAAGATAGGGCTCAGTTGCCCCAAGCATTCGCAATGCCTCTGCCTTCGCCTCCGACCACGACTCCGTCATCACACGCTACCTCGAGCCACTCCAAGGCTAGCGTTGGACGCCGCACAAGTGTCTCGGTAGCTCAGTCTCGGAATGCGACTCCAAAGCATGTTGGTAGTGCCAGCTCGGGAGGCCTTCGAAGCACCAAGATCAGAGGCAGTTCCGACAAGGAGAATGGCAGCGAGACCAGTCAGGCCCGAGCGGCGCGGAGAGAATCGTCTGCAAATGGACTCGCTCGAAGGGAGAAGCCGCCAAGCAAAGATGGGACTGTACAGCGCCATGCCAAGGGAGTAGAAGGACTGAAAGACTATGTACGTTCCTCATGATGTTTCCTGCATAACAACACCACCATCATAGCTGGAGAGAGGGCAGGGACCAATTGTGTCTTGGATGTCAGGGGCCTATCTTACAACACTCGCAACGTCAAGTTCCGCAGTGAAATAAAGCTAATATATCACAGCAATTGGGCCACTGTCTCGGCAGAGGTGCTTTCGGGAGCGTGTACTGCGCTCTCAACTGGTCGACTGGAGAGACTGTCGCTATCAAACAGGTTCGGATGTCGGACATGCCCAAAACGGAGCTCAATGTCATCATGCAAGAAATCGACCTGCTCAAGAATCTGAACCATCCCAATATTGTCAAATATCACGGCTTCGTCAAATCCGCCGACTCACTATACATCATACTCGAGTTTTGCGAGCAAGGTTCTTTGCATAGCATATGCAAAAACTTTGGCAAGTTCCCCGAAAACTTGGTAGCATTATATACAGCTCAAGTTCTCCAGGGATTACTGTTCTTGCACGAACAGGGTGTGATTCATAGAGACATTAAAGGTGCTAACATCTTGACTACCAAGGAGGGTCTGGTCAAGCTCGCTGATTTTGGCGTGGCTACTAAACAACAAGGCCTGTCAGAAGGGAGCGTAGTTGGCACACCATATTGGATGGCCCCAGAAGTCATTGAACTCGCCGGAGCCACGACTGCCAGCGATATCTGGAGCTTGGGATGCACGGTCATCGAGCTGCTGGATGGAAAGCCACCTTACCATAAGTTTGCACCAATGCCTGCACTATTCCGGATTGTGAACGATGATCACCCACCTCTCCCTGAGGGCGCCAGTCCTTTGGTGCGTGACTTCTTGATGCAGTGCTTCCAGAAAGATCCCAATCTTAGGGTCAATGCAAAGAAGCTTCTCAAACATCCTTGGATCGCCTCGGCCAAGAAAGCGGACACAAGAAAACCAACTGAGTATGACGAGGCTGTAAAGAGCGTGCAGCAGTGGAATGAAGCTCTAAAAGCAAGTCCTCCATCCACCCATCCGAACAGCACCGCAGGACGGAGAACAACAACTCAACCAGGGTCGAGGCCAGCATCAAGAGGCACGCCAAGATCTGCTATCGGTGGAGTCAGAAAAGCGGAACCGTCCACAAAGCCGCCATTCAGATTGAACACGAGAAAATCGCAATCCGCCGAGGCCTTTCAGTCGCCGCCGGACGATGTAAGTAGAGACAACTGGGACGACGACTTCGATTCTCTCAATGTGGGACTCGCAAAGTTACAGATTCCAGATCGCCATCGCCCTCAAGACAATTTTGCAGGACTTTTCAGCTCAGAGAAATTGAAACAGTACGCCAACTTTGATACCATTCCAGAGACCGATGGCAAGGTGGAAGAATGGGACGAGGAGTTCGAGGGCGACCTTACTGTGCGGTCGCCGATGCAGCTTGCCAGAGGCGATGCTATCGAGACTGTGCGACCCTTCTATCCACCACGGACTACTGCCGACCACATCAAACATCAGCCGCCTTCAAGTCTAGCTAAGAAGGGTGGATCAGCCGATGAGCACGAGCGTAAGAACAGCAAAGAATATCAGCCGCGGACACAGATCCTCAAACCTGCAACAAAGCTACCTGCCAAGAGCAAGTCAAGATCGAATCCTTCCCCACAGATGGCGAAAGTGATACATGACGCCTCAAGCAAAGAGCGATTCCGCGAAGCAGAGGAAGAAGATTACTCGGATCTTGTTGCGGACGACGAAGCAGCATTCATGAAGAAGATTGCCGGATATTCACCTAACCGACCATTGAATCCGCGAGAGCTGCAAAATATACAGACAAAGATTGGTGGCAGTATGCGACGTAGGAGAACGCACACCCCAACCCAACTGGTACACGATGCCGCAGCTATGCGGCGTACCCGAAGTTCTCTCGAGATTCAAAAGTATGCCGATGATGATGAGGACGATTTCACTGGCCTCGAGTTCAACGAGCAGCCAATGGAGCTGCAGACGGGTTCGCTTAAGGGGCGCTCGCCAAAGTCGGCCGCGTCAGGAAGCGAGTCGGCCTCTGAACGGGGCACACTGAAGATGGCCAATCCCTTGAGCTGGGGCGAGGATGAGGAGGAAGACGAAGAGGACCCGTTCGCCGAAATGGAAGAGGAGCTGGACCAGGTCGACCTGGAGTCCAATGTCGCAAGAGACAAGTATGCCCGTCTCTGTGCAGTGGTGGAGCAGTTGGTCTCCGAGCTCAAGATTGGCCAACCGGATATTGTTCTTGCTGAGATCGTCGAACAGCTTCTCACTATTCTCACTGAGTCGCCAGATGTGAAGTCGGTCATTGTCACCAGTCACGGAATGCTGCCCATTCTCGAGATCCTGGAGACCTGCGATCGTTCGCTGATCATCCTGCGGCTACTCAAGATCGTCAATTACATACTTTGCGATGGCATTGAGGTGCAGGAAAACCTGTGCTTCGTGGGCGGTATTCCAATCATTACACGCTTCGCAGATAAGAAGTACAGCTTGGAAATTCGCCTCGAGGCTGCTGCGTTCGCCAGAATGATGTATCAGACTTCAAGTCTAACACTTCAGATGTTCGTTAGCTGTGGCGGATTGAATGTCCTCGTCGACTTCCTCGAGGAAGACTACGATTCTGAAGCAGGCCGGGAATTAGTGCTGGCTGGCGTCAACGGGATATGGTCAGTGTTTGAGCTTCAAGGCTCTACTCCGAAGAACGATTTTTGTCGCATCTTGTCTCGCAGCTCAGAGTCCCGCAGCTCCGCACTATACCCTCTATCCTTGGTACTCAATCGAGTACTTGATGAGGAAGGACCGGAGGCGGAGGTCATTCAGGGTCGTATTGTTAACATCTTCCTGCTGTTCTCGCAGGCAGAAAACCATGTCAAGGAGACTGTCGCCGACCGCATGGTACTGAAACGTGTGCTGAAAGATCTCCGACGCATGGAGCCGCAGCATCAAGTCACCATGCTGAAGTTCATCAAAAACCTCAGTATGCTGGCAACGACGCTGGACGCACTGCAGAACAGCAATGCCATCGAGGTGCTCACAGACCTGCTCGGAGCAAGCATGAAACTACCTCATTTCCGCGAGACTTCCAACCAAGTACTCAACACGATGTACAACCTCTGCCGACTGAGCAAAGCGAGACAAGAGGATGCCGCTCTGTCTGGTGTCATCCCGCTTCTACAACGAATAGTGCAGACCGAGCGCCCACTCAAGGAGTTCGCTTTGCCAATACTGTGTGACATGGCACACAGCGGCAAGGTCGGCAGGAAGATTCTTTGGCAGAACAAAGGCCTGCACTTCTACGTCAGTTTGCTTGCGGATCCCTACTGGGCTGTGACTGCTCTAGATGCCATTTTCATTTGGTTACAAGAGGAGACGGCAAAGGTGGAAGAACACTTGCTATCATCGTCGAGCAAGTTTGGTGAAAAGATGGTCGACTGCTTCAACGAGAGCAAGGCCGATGCTTTTGAAAACTTGCTAGAGCCGCTGCAGAAGCTTCTGAGACTCAGCCCAGCTGTTGCGATGAGCTTGGCAAATCAGAGCTTGTTCGAAAGGGCGGCAGTCAAGTTTCACTCCAAGAAACCTCTGGTAAGAGTGAGCCTTTTGCGTGTGCTCAGATCCATCTGCGATGCTTGTGAGGCGCAAGGTCAGGCTTCACAACTTGAGCAGTTCGGATTGTTAGGCGCAGTTAAGGATTTGCAGAAGCACGACCCAGCCATCCTTGTACGGAATATTGCTGGAGAACTTGTCCGTCAGAGCGAACACGTTTCTTCAGCCGCGGCCATGAGTGCACGAGGCTACCCAGGCATGCGACGAAGCTCGAGCAGCACCGTGACGCCGCCGATCCTTACACCCATCGCCTCCGCGGGCAATACTCCTGTGCTCAGCAGTCTCGGCATTGAACGAGCGGGCAGTCGAGGTTACTTCGATTTCGTCAACACTAATTCCAGTCTCAACTTGGGAGGAGCTCTGACGGGTTCTTCGGCCGGCGTGCGATCCTCTCGTGCCATACGCTCGGAGCGAGACTCGAGAGATTCGCAGTACAGGCCTGCTAGTAGGGATAGCAGTGCCTCTTCGTCAACTAGCGAGAAATGGAGTCGCCATCACCGTGCCTCTATATCGCTCGAGTCAATGAACCACAGCGGCCTCGGGGTAGCTGGTCTGCGAGAGCAGCGAAGCTCTAGCAGGCTTCCTCCAGTGTCTGGCCGTCAACAACGACCAGCAAGTCGCCTGTCTCTTGCGCCCATCGCGAGCTCTGACAATCTGAGCGCGAGAGTCAGTACCAGTGGAAGCGGAAGCTCAGATACCACTCACACACCCACACACGCGCCTCCGAGCGCTAACACTAGGAGCTCAGTAACCGCTGCTACCGCCAATACGAGAAGAGGAAGACGGCAGACGAGCGGTGTTGACTTCGGACTCAGATGATACTTCTCTTTTATCCATGTGAATCACTTTTGGTGGCGTTTATAGCGAGCGACGATCGGATGGGGATCCTGGTGACCCACTTCCTTCTGCATACAATATTGGTTCCTGGCAGGGCGAGGCAAAACAGAACATTGAAACCCAATGGCGTAGAAGTGTCTTCCACGGGAAGGATTTGCTCCTCTTTACCCCTTTCTTATATGATACACGGCATCGACAATCACCAGATCAGATCAAATCAGGCAGGCGGGCAGGCATTAGCGATGGGCGTTTATTGCAGGATGTATCCATGTCGACAGCAACAGACAGAGACGGAATTTGAGCATTAGTATGACAATTATTGCTACGTCATTGCTTGTTTTCGCGGTTTGTTCATGCAACCAGAATTTCAGAAAGCATCTCAGTTTCGAGGGCCTTTATTCTCAAAAAGGATGGACATCTTGGACATTGAAGGAGTTATGGCTCTTGAAAATGAAAGGCAATCTGGATAACGACGATGATCCTCTCACTTTGACCTACGGGAAGAATTCTCCTACTCACGATCTGACCCTGGGCGCTATGGTCGACGATTCTTTCTCGAACCAATAATTGGTCAAGGCAAAGGACAGAAAGACGTAAGATCGATACAAAATCCCCGAACCCTCAGGTTTTTCACGCCGGACTACAACCCTGTAGCCAGCTTGGTGAGGCACGAGATGAATGGTGGCGTACAGGAGACGATAGAGTGCTAGCCATATCTGACGCTCCCAGCACCGTCTCTGAACCAATCGTCATTAGCGAGTCCTTCTTGCGTCGAGGCGTAATTGATAATAGTGCTTTTGGTAGTGGTGTAAGCGTTGTAGGCATCTATAGAGGAACCCTGTCAGTAGCTGGTCTTCATAGTCAGATATGCACTCAGGAGAAATCAAAAGATACGTACCGATGCCGTTCTCGCTCCCTACGCCAGAACTTCCGATGCCGCCCCACGGACTGCTTGGGTCGTTGCGGTGGTGTGTGTTGACTGCCAATAGGGATCAATAACTTCGACACGCCGGGTACAATGTGCCAGACGAAGAGCAGACTCACCCCAACAGATCCCAGCCTCGATCTGCTCCGATAACCTATACGCCTGCGCCAGATCCGTCGTCCAGACTGCAGCTCCGAGCCCGAACTCGCTGTCATTGGCAAGTCTCAATGCATCGACCTCAGTCTCAAATCCCACAACCACAACAACAGGCCCAAAGGCTTCTTCTTTCCAGATCTTGGTGTCGACTATTTGAGTTCTGGGGCTGTCGGTTAAGATTGTAGGCGGGAAGTAGTGACCTTTGCCTAGATCTGTTTTGTCGAGGGCAGAGAGGCCGGACATGCGTTTTCCACCGGCTGCCACTGTGACGCCGGCTTCGATGGCCTCGTCGACTAGGCGTGTCACGTTGTGCAGTTGTCGGGCTGAGATTAGAGGACCCATAGATGAGTTCGGATCATCCGGTGAGCCTATTCGTTGCTCGATGGAAGTGACCTTCGCTATCAACCTGTCAACGAAGTCCGGTAGAATCGAGTTCTCAACGATGATCCTGGTAGCTGCAATACAAGTCTGCCCGCTCGCGATGAAGGAACCAAAGACGACACCATTCACCGCAAGCTCGAGGTCGGCTCTGGCTGTCACAATGACAGGCGCTTTGCCTCCAAGCTCTGCGGTGAAATGTGCCAGGTTGCCGCCGGCGATAGCGCCTATCGCGCGGCCAGCTGGCGTGCCGCCTGTCACATCCACTTTCCTGATGAGAGCATGCGAGACGAGAGCTTTGCCAGTCGTTGGACCATCGCCGACTATCACATTAAACACTCCGTCCGGAAGTCCGGCTTCTTGCATGATCTGCCCGAGAAGAAGAGATGTGATCGGCGTTAGTTCAGAGGGCTTCAGCACGATGGAATTACCAGCAGCTAAAGCAGGAGCGATCTTTTTCACGGCTATGAGTAGCGGATGATTAAAAGGCGTAATCTGTGCAACTACACCGAGAGGTTTCCGGTCGATCCAATTGTGTAATTTACCTGTCGTAGGCAAAACTGGTCGCTCTTCTGTGCGGATGAGCGCAGCGTAGTATTTGAACCATTTCGTCAGTGATGGAACCTGTGCGTTCATTTCACGAATGACTCGTCCGGTCTGCTCGACTTCGATAGCGATCAGGTTAGGCAAGTTGGCAGCGAGGAGCTCTGCGATCTTTTCGAGGACGTCGGCGCGTTTGTGGCGATCAGCTTTGGACCAGATCCCGGATTTGAAGACATGATATGCTCGCTCGACGGTCTCATTGACATCGTCGATGGAAGCGGTCTGGCATCTGATTGTATTTTTAGTATTGGTGCCGAAGATCAAGTTATGGTGGAACGTACTGGGCGATGTGCTCTCCAGTGGCTGGATTCTGGACAGCGAGCTTTGGGCCTTGAGAGTCCTGAAATCTGCCATCGATCCAGAGACCATATGTCTTTAGGTCAGATGTCATCTTGATCGTAATTGCGAAGTATGCGTTGTAGCGAGTATCTGTGGGCACAAAGGAAGTGGTGACTACGGATAACTCGATAGGGTAAGGCCGGTGGTCGATTCCCATTGGCCGACTTAATTCTACGGCCAAGAGTCCTCTCGATCGTTTTGTATGTAGTGAGAATGACGGCTCATGGCAAGGCACCCTAGTCGGCAGTGGAAATGTAGAGATGACTTTGTCATGAGACGAAGTAACAAGTGGTCGATACTTGAGATGTTTCCAAATATCGAAATTCACTTGACTAGCGCCGACCAAAGGCTCCGTAAGCAAGGGGTATCATCCGGAAACTCAAACACGACGCAAACTCCAAACAGCAATATCTCTCTTATCTTTCTTTCATCTTCATTCCTCCGCTCGAACAGCGCCGTTCGATGCACCGCTCAATTCCCCAGTCATGCCTCCTGCTCCTGGGCTTGCACCATGAAGATGTCCCTCACGCTGTTAAGTACCCACTCCCGGTACACGCACCAGCTACCCCATAGCTCCTCTGGCACGCTGACTTTCTGCTCCCAGTGTCTCAGCCGGATGGCCAGCGTGAATCGGAGCATCGAAGGCGTCTTGCGATCCCCCTCCCATTGTCGCAGTGCCGCCATGACCTCGAAAAAGAGAGCTGTCGCCAAAGGGTGGTGGCGGACATCGTACCCTTCGCTTGCTTTCGAGAAGAGGGAGTACCACTTGAACCAGAGCGCGGCAGACAAGTTCAAGTGCTGGGAATCGATCAGGATATCCTGTTCCTCTTCAGTATCCTCGTTGTCGTCATGGTGGTGGCGCTGTAGGGGAGACTGCAGCGTGGTCTGGTAGTCGACATTGTTGTAGAGAGTGCCGGCGTGGTAAGAGTCCACTCGTGCTTGGAGAAGGCCCCTTGTGTGTTGGACGTAGAACTCAATGTACTCGTCACGTTGGTTGTCCATGGCGGCGTTGAAAAGCTGCCATTCGGCGCCGACAAGGCGCCTCAACCGGGCAGCATCTCCGCCGCGATTGCGTAACGCCACAGTCTGGTCACCGCCGTCAAGGCTTGGAAGCTCTTCTTCCTCGAAGAGCTGTTGGCGGCAGTGTGGGCACGTATTCTTCATCTCGGTCCAGTGGTGCAGGCACTCGGCACAGAGCACATGCTGGCCGTGGACATATACTGCCCGGTCAATTGTGTCGGCTACATTCACCGACATCGTTCTCATGCAGCTGGCACAGTCGTCGTCGTCTGCCGGCAGCCACGATGGCATGGTCAAGTTCTGCAGATATGCAGAGCGGGAGTTGCTGGCGGTGGTAGTAGCCATCTTGCTGTATTTTTTGGTGTGTGATGTTGTGCGGTGTGATATGTGTAAGATATGTGGTGTGGCGTTGTGTGTTGTTCGTGGAAGTTGTAGTGTGAAATGTGTGAAAGTGCTTGTATGGTATGAGATGGGACCATACTGCTTCAATCGTCTTGGGTGGGCTTGGGTCGCAAAGAGCAGTGTGAACTGAGAAGCGAGGAGAGACTCACAAGGGCGTGAGCGCTGCTGTTTTATATGGCGACATGGAGGAATACAGCTGAGGACAGTCAACTGAACTCACGTAACCAAAGAGCCCTCGACCGTGGAACTCAGCAAAAGATCTGAACAGACAGCACAAAATCTCCAGATTAAGTATGGCTCATATGTCAAAATGGAAACACTACGGCACTGTGATAGGACCACAGCACGAGCGACGGGGCCAACGCGACGAATGCGGAAGGTTGAGAACCACGGTGCCGCATTAGCTATAAGGATAATTAGCTTCAAATCGATAAATCAATGAGCAGCATACCAGAAACCTATGGTCAAGCTGACTTTGGTGGGGCAGGGGGCTTGTTCTGATTGGTACAGCGAAAAAAGTCATTCACATACAGCTTGACAGCATGTCTATTTGAGAGGTTTCTGGTCCACCCAACCAGATTCTGACATGTCCTCTCCAGTCCGCAGGCCAATCATACAGTGTTGGGTACTCTAATTGTACAGAATTCGTCGCGATAGGAAAGCGACATCGCATGATCTGAAATGTGAGCATAATCGCCCTTCGTGGCCGACATCGTAGGCAGGGCGGGTGTCGTCAATTCGCGGTGTGGCTCCCGAATCGGTAGTCGCAAAGCGCAAGGCACTCTCGAGTAGCATGTCCGCGATGCCTCCAGATGATCATCTCGATCTCGGTATCTCGTGATAAATGTTCTTCTTGTGCACCTGTTCCACGCCAGTCTCGCCTTCAGCATGCATCGCCTCAAACCGCTGCACCAAATCGTTCAAGTCTTTCTGACCGCCTTGCCTGAACCTCGTCGCCTTCTTCACGTTGTATGCCGTCATGTCGTTGAGCCTGAACTCTCTGCCCTCCTCTTCCGCCTTTGCTCTAGCATGCGCTATCGACTTGGCCGTCATTGCTAACCTCATGTCCTTGGGTCCATCCACCAGCTCTAATATCGCGGACTGTGCCTGGTCATTTTTCGTAGGCTCTATTCTCAGCACACGCGTGTATCCTCCTGGTCTGTCCGCATATCGCAGCCGTAGTGTAGTGAAAAGCTTCTCAATGTACTTGTTCGGTTGCTGTGTGTCTCAGTCAGTGTTCCCGCCCCGGGCGCAATCTGCTCTACTCTGCCATATCACATACGAAGAAGACTCGTATCGCCTCTCTTTTACTAGCCTCTGTGTTCTTCTTCCCCAAAGTGATGACTTTCTCAGCTAGTCGCTGTGCTTCCTTCGCTTTGTGCCAGGTGGTCGTGATGGACTCGTGCTCGATGAGGGACTGGACAAGGTTCCGCAGGAGGGCTTTGCGATGCGCTGAGTCTCGCGACAGATGCCGATATTTCACGAGACCGCCTGCCATGATGATAATGAAGCAGGAATTGACATGAAAATGGTAGCTGCAGGGAGTGAAGTTCAATGTCGATAGGACAAATGTCTGTACATCTCCGGTCTCGACTTCTGTCAGCCGACAAGTCCGAACGTCTGACAGCAGCAACCACTGCGCGACATTGATCAACAATCAAATCCACCTGGCTCGACCGACTTCACAAGAAGCGATGGGCTTTACAACAGGCCTTGTAAGACTGTTCTCCTCTCCTCGCACACCAGCACCACCACTGACTTCCACCAGCTCGGAGGCTTCACCCTAACCGCCTCAATCCTCTACCTCTCCGTGCGCCTGCACACACAAAATCGCGTCTACCAATCTTCCCTTCTGCGCCAACAAGCACACGTCTTGAACAACGTCGTAGAACCACAGCCGCTGGCTCCTCCGCCTCCGAGTCGGGAAGTCAAAGCTGGACTCTGGGAAACAGCGAAAGATAAATGGAATGCCGAGTTAGAAAGCAATGTGAGGAAATTGCAGAGGACGAATTGGGATGAGGTGAGTCGAGGAGGGTTTGGACTGGCATTTGGACTGAGGACGATGCTGACGGGCGCGATAGGTGAGGGAGAGGATGGAGGATAGTGTGAGCTCGTTGTGGAGCAAGGCTTTCGCGACTGGCCGGGACGGGGTCGAGGTGGGAGTGGATAAGGCAGGTGAGGGATTGCAGGTGAGTGCACAGAAGGCGAGAGAAGGAGTACAAGCTGGCGTGGACAAGGCCAGAGCGGCGTTGAAGTAAAGAATCTGTGGCCTGGAACCAACCTGGACGATAAATAGAGTAAGATACCCCTTGACATACAATTTGGAAAAGAGAGCATCACAGGCGACGGGCCATTGACGAGGACATCTCGGATGAGAGGATGCTTCCTGGTTGACAGACATGATTGACTACGGCTTTTCTAAACAGGTTTAATCCCACTCAAGCTTCGTTTTCACGCGCTACACCTACAATAGCAGGTCAGCGAATGTCTCCAGAAACAATTATAGCCTCCTGACTTCGCTTCTTACCCGCACAACGGGTGCTTCCACCTCCCGAAGAGAGCCGTACCACCGCCAGTCACCACCTCCTCGCAGCGCAAATCCCTGCATTCCGGACACAGCCACGACTCGGAGATATCGGGATCTCTGGTCACTCCCACGCAATCGAAGTGAAATGACATGATCTTGCAATGATCGTTGTCACAAGTCACCACCTTCTGATCCGGTCTGATCTTTCTGCAGTAGCAATACAGCTCCGGACTGCCATTATTACGCAAGCTCTTCTTCCACTCCTCGTCCGCGGGATGGCTATCCGAAAGGATGAACGTGCTGGGACTCTCGTTCCAGGGAAGCCCATTCGGACTTTCAAATTTTGCGTTGTCGAGAAGAGACCGAAGTATGAGGCGCGGGCGATACTTGAAGGTAAAAGCAAAGACGGTGTCGGCATCACCAATTGGCTCGACAGATTCGTCTGCTTCACCAAAAGTTTCGCTGGAGGTTGACGCTCTTCCCAGTCGAGCTTGACTGATCTGTAAGACGACCTCCTTGCCATTCCAGTCCTCGAAATCCGCCACTTCCTCGCTCTGATTGCGGTCAACGACCACGTGCGGGAAACACAGCGACTCTTTGCTGATGCCGTTAAGGTAGCCAAGCACACTCTTTCCCTCCTCCTCCGA
The DNA here is from genome assembly GCA_002785985.1 of Microcyclosporella mali. Classification (NCBI taxonomy): domain Eukaryota; kingdom Fungi; phylum Ascomycota; class Dothideomycetes; order Mycosphaerellales; family Mycosphaerellaceae; genus Microcyclosporella; species Microcyclosporella mali. Next base: position 221,954 of record NHNU01000021.1, on the reverse strand, counting down.
GCTGGCACGATGAAATTGGTTTGTTATCGAGACGCCGTCCAGCAACACGCGAAAGCGGAATGCGTCACCTATCCGGGGCGGGGTATGGGCTGGTATTTCGAGAAAGACGCAGAAGGGGCAGTTAGGGACAACTTCGACGTATGTGAGAGTAGTGTTCGGTTCGTTATGGCGCTGTTCCGTCAGTGGAGGAGGGTACTCCGTTAAGGCAGTGTAGTCTCGCGAAGCCGGATCGAGGACGACGAGATGCGCGGATATGCCTGCGAGGTGGACCATTGCTGCTGTTGCTCTGTGCGAGGCGGGCTCGCAAGCGCGTGGTGTGAAGTGTCGAAGCCCGTGCTATGCGATGGGCGTGCAACTTTTGGTTTGGGAAAAATGGCGAGTTCATTTACTCTTCTTGTGCAGTCACATGCTTCCAAGTTTGCTTCCATCTGGATGCCATGACTTTGTTCTGCGTGCTTGACCTTGTCATGCGAAAAGTTCATTGCCTCCAAGAAAGAATTGAACTTATGCGACGCTGTGACTGCTTTCCTTCTTCATCGTTGCCGTTCTTGTCTGCAATACATCAAGATTACACCGCGACGGAAAGGCGTGTCGAACAGCATGAATGCCAAAGAAATCCCCGCCATTATTTCGGGCCCGGCTGACCATTGATCTTTTCCTTGGCTTCCGGATGATCAAGACCGCAAGGATAATGAACCGTCCACCCACCGCAACATGCATCATCGCCATCAAGCCATGCGAACCATTCGCGCAAGGCTCTGAGCAGAGCCGTTATGCAACTCCACGCACCACCGCTGCAGCTTTCTCGATGAAACGCCCACGTTGGCTTCAGATGATCGAGAGACAAGATCGACGAACGGCATATGGCGATTGTCTGCTCAGAGTCGCAACATGGTGCAGCTCAAGTGCCAGAGTAGTGACTCGATGCCTACCTGCCTCCATGTTACGATTGACATAATCATGGAGTGTCATTGTTCTGACCACGACCTTTTCAAAGGACAAGGAACGCCTCGAAGCAAGGCGCTCGCGGCATCAAGAAATTCGCAAGAACCTGCCACAATGGTGAAGTGCACTTCCGCGTCACATGCAAGACGCGAGCGATTCACTTCAAGCGCTTTCTAGCGCATTTTCCTTCTATACGCGTCCCGTCCATTAAAAGCTACACAGTTTCTCACCCAACTTGACTTCCCCCAATACACAACACCACATCAAATTATAAACCTGATATCAAATACAAGCATGGAAAGATCAACCATCACAAAGGCCGCCAAGCCAATGTCAGTCATGGCAGAGATGGAATGGTCAACCCTCTTCAAGGACATCAAACCTGCTCCAAATATGAAACGCCTATCCTTACACAAGGTGTATAAGGCCAAGCCCAATACGATCCTCGAAAGAGCGCGCACGATCTTGGAACCCCGCGACAGAGATATTCCGACACATCATCTCGAAGTGGGCGAGACAGACCCTCTCATGGCCAGTAACCTTATTGGATCTGGGGCGTTCGGGGGCATCAGCCAAGATGAAAAGATGCCGAAGCCACCAGGTATCATGATCGGCTGGAGAGAGCGGCTGCAGAATCAGATCGCGCAGCTTACGAAGGAGGATGTGTGGGGAGGGCGTGAGAACGAGGCAATGTTTAAAGAACATCAGGAGGTTAGCAAGACCGAAGAGCTACATCGACTTACGTGTGTCTGTGCGCATCAAGGCTTGAACCTGGACCACGGGTGCAGCAGTTGGTGGGCTCAGGAAACGACGGAGCAGACCGAGTATAGGGTTGATACGCCCATGGGAATGTTTGCTGAGATGAAGTGAAGGGATACTATGCATTCATGCAAATGGATATCTACGATTCATTCGCATTCCCCACCAGAGAGCACATCATGATATCCTAAGTGAAAAAACACGATACCGCCCAACAGTGCGCCGGTGCGTTTTCCCAACCATACCAGTATGCCTCATGCGATATCATCGATGGCATCTGAGTTATCATCCTCTTTGAACATCGATTGCCTCTTTTGCTCGCTGTCCGAGTCACTCACTATCGTATGTCCCTTCTGCTCAACAGACACATTCTCAGTCGATCGGTCTTTCTTCTCATCTGCCACTGCCTCCTCGGAGGCAGTCTTTCCTTCGACCATGGCAGCCTCCTGTCGATCAACCTGTTGTTCGATCCAGTCCACTCCCGTGCCGCCTGTGTAGTCGAAATGTCGTACAAGTAAGCTGAGGAAGTAGAGTGTTGAGATCCAAGCTCCGACGAAAACATCCCTAGGGAAAGCCCAGTAGACAACGTACTTCCACACAGACTCGTTATCGCGATACGCCGTATTGCGATACGATCGTCCAGAAAGAGTGTACATGAAGCCCCAGATGAAGATGAAGCTCCAGCAACAGATCATAAACCCAGGAATCCCCGTCATGAAATCACCTTGGCTCATGTACTTCGTCGGTGTGACCGTACCGGTGTAATCGATGATACCAAAAATGAAGGATTGCGTAACAATGACGGCGACGTAAGGTTTGAACGTGGCGAACCTCCGTAGAACGTCTGTTTCGCCATAATGGTCGTTGCGGAAACGCCACCACATTCTCGGCAGAGCGGAGAGTCCAAGGATAGTGAAGCAAGCCGTGATGATGTTCAGGATCAGGATGGCATTCTCGAAACGCTGCGTTGTCTTGCACCAGCTCTGGCCAATGACTTCGGTGATGATGAAAGCGATCAGATTGACGAAGAGGGCAAGATAGCAGATTACGGAATTGAAGCGCCACCAGCGAAGACTGCCGTGGGGATGTTTCTTTGACTGTCCGAAGAAGCGTCGCCGTTCAGAGCCGATGAAGAAGTCTTCACGTTTGGCGTGGCTGTGGTGTGGTATCACGACTTCGACCATGTAGTTGAAGTAGGAGGTAACGCAGAAGGAAACGTAAAGTTTCGAGATAGGGTTCACGATTCCGCCGACTGCGTAGGACCAGATTGAGACGTAAGAGAGGACGGCGTAGAGGAGAGGGAGGAGGGTGATTCTCATAATGCTGGTAAAAATGTCAGCTGGCTTGAATTGTCTGAGTGTGGTTGAGATCACTCACGGGCTCTGTTCGCGGAAAGATGATCGCCATTTTAGATGAGAGAAAAAGATCAACAAGCTACCCAGGACTGTGCCTCCCATGCAAATGCCTCCGACGATCAACATCATTTCATGGAGTGTAATTGATGTGCCTGGGAGGTTGATAGCAGCAGCTTCGATCTTGTCAACTCTGTGTCTAAGTATTTGTACATTAGGCATCGCTCACCTTTCGGTGCAGGGTCCAGACATATGCCTGGTGGCAGTTGTCCAGAAGCTAGCTCAGTCTGCAGAGCAGGTGAGATGCCGGACACTGTAAGAGAATACAAGACTTCCGACGGTAGCAGAGTCAGAATGGACTCGACTGACGCCGGAATCTCTGCTGCTCCCGTGGCCGCGGCCGACGCCATCGCAGGCGCCGATGTGATTGTGGTAGACATCCTGGAGTTATGTCGCCGTTTCTTGCTTGATTCTGCTCTCCTACTCCTGTTCCGCTTGCAGACCGTAAGAAACAGAGGACAACGACGAGTAGGAAGAGGAGGAAAAGACTTAGATGGTGGATCCACAACTTACGCACATACCACCCAGAGATCTTGTTGTATGATACTGTGCCGCACGTGCGCTTCAGTCACACTGCTCAGTGAGCTCGCTCACCGGCCGTGCATCGAGCTGAGCAAGAACCCAATGGTTTCCTCTTTCTGACGGCCATGCCTCCTGTGCCTGAAGAGCCACGCACCTGAAACGTGGGACATACCAATCGATCACCGAACGCTGCAGGTGGTGGAGGCCAGTGCCCAAAAATACAGAGAGATACGCTGCATAAAGTTGTTGCAGGCGTAGGAAGCAGCGCAGCGTCGTGTGAAGCGCGGGCTGAATCGATTGTGTCGCTCTCAGCTCGTCCAACACTTTGTGCTTGCACTCCAGCCTGAAGTGGCAGCGATCAACCTTCCAAGTCAGCTCAAGCTTAATCCTTCTGCAGCACATGTCGCTGCCTCCCACTGGCGAAGGAACAGAAGGATCAAGAAAGTGGCCGGATAACAACTGACATCCCATGTTTTTGACCAATTGCTGTCCCACCGTTCGCACTCCGGTACGTTAGTATGCATACGCACGCCTAACAGCTTATAGACAGATCACACGAGTTACTGCTCACTGTGATCGAGTCGGTTTTAAATCCTGGTCTCATCGTAGATGAATGAGAAGCTTAGTGACGTGCGCATCTGGTTCTGGTATGGATGGAGCAGCATTGCCGTTGATCAAAGCTGCGTTCCACTATGTCTTTTCTAGTTGATCTCTCGGCGGATACTGTGGCTGCTCGTCGTGCGACTTGCCGGTGCCCTATTTGCAGCGAAGGAAAGTAATTATAGTCCGAATGCTGTACGTCAGAAACTCTATCGCCGCACTGTACATCGCGTGTGCAGCTATTTGTCTTCCATGTCGTTACAGGTGATACCCAATACACCTTGATCTTACTCGTTGCATTGCTTATTGCGCTCCACGAGGGAATGACCCGAGCACAGTTGGCCTTCTAATCGTATGTAAGTCGTTCTTGAGCGCAAGCGAGAGGCTAACATTCGTGCATCATTAGCAAGCATAGGATAGGCAGTCCAAAAGCCAAAAGAGCAATGCCTCGCCGAGGATATGCCTTGTGGGAACCGAGACTGACACCACGAGGTGCTGTAATTCATTAGATGTCGCGTCTGCACCAGGTGATGCTATGGCTAAGGCGACTGTCCTGGCGAAGATCCTTGGCAAGCGGAGGATCCGCGTCAGCACTTCCCTGAAGCTTGGCTGCTGGTCAAGCAAGTCTCTTGCTTAGCATGCTTGAGTGCATTTCCCGCAAGTCGAGTAGGTAGATCAGCAACGCAATGCTGTAAGGGTTGCGAATCGTACGTTCCCAAGCAGCCCTCCATTCAAATGACCCCCACGCTTATCGCCCAAATTCCGACTGTGTCAAGGGTGACTGATATCTACCGCGTGCTCATATACCCACCATTCTGAGAGCCCTCATCTTAATGCCTTCCCAGCTGTTGATTTTAGGCCTCACGTCCAGATAGAAGCTGAGTGGTCCACCATTGCCCTTGCCCTTGTAGAAGTCGATGACATAGTCAACCTTCGTACCGCACCGATCGATGACCCAGTCGTGTCTGTCGAAAGGCTCTTCGTAGCCTAGTAGAGAATTCCATCTTGCTCGCGGAGTCAAGGCTTTGCTATCGCCAGCAAAGCTCACCAGCTTCGGCCCACCACATTTCTCGCTGCCTTGGCCCTTTTCCCAGTCTTTGATCTCTTTCCATGCGCGCTCATTCACAGCATTGTGTATGGGAACGATGCTCGCCATGTCGCCGGGCTCTGCGGAATGGCCTTTGCGTTGCATGGCGTTGAAGAACATCTCTTGGCTGGGATAGATCCAATTGCCACTTTCTCGGTCGTGCCCAGTATCCTTCTCGTTATTCGCAGGAAGAGCTGCCTTTTCGGCAGAATTTAGACTGGTCGCGTCGGCGACGGCGCGTGGGATTGTTGATATTTCGCGATCTTGGCTGAGCGGGGATAGTTTCGGGCGCTTGAGTTGCGACGCAGGCGAGATGGAAGGGATTTCTGTAGAGCGATTGTTGTCTGACCAGAACCAGCTGCGCCAACTGCTACGATTCGGTGATGGCGGAGGGGAGTGCGGAAGTGGATGTGGGAGCGGAGGCGGGTTGTTGGAAGATTTTGCGGCATCGAGCCATTTCTGGCGGGCATCATGGTCGATGGGACACTTATCTTCGCTATCTGCCATACTGCATAAGACACTCGCGATGTGATGGATGGAGTGAATCAACGGAACACCATGAAGCGGCGAAGATCTCAGAGAAACTTGCGGCTCCAATGGATTGATGAGACCCTGCGTCGGCAATGTGGAGAGAGCTCCATCTCCCGCTGTTTTTCCCAGGACATCTGTACCACAACAACACAACCAACACACTGACCAACCAGTGGCAGGTGTTAATACACACACCAACACTCTTCAATACTACGAGCTAGGTATACAGACCAACATGGCTGCTCCCGCCGACGAGAGCCACCGTGCGAGCACTTATGCGCCAGTCAATGTAGGCATACGAAACACGTCCTGGTAGGCGAGCGTTTCATTGACATGTGTTTTGCAGATTGCCGTGATCAAGTCCGTCCCAATCAACCCCTTGAAGGCTATTGAGCCTCGCTGATAGTAATAGATATTGGGGAAAGAGGGATACCAAGCTCAACCTGTATGCATCCACCATGTATAATCCGCTTTGCTTCTCTTGTGCTGATGACTTCGGCAGCCCAACGAATGCCTCCCTGTCCGTCACCCTTTCCCAAGATGATCTTCGCACCCATACTACTGCCTCCTGCGCTCCGGAGTACGCCGCTGACGAGCTGCTTCTCAATGGCTCGTCCCAAGACATCAGTGGGAACCGCACACAGGCATGTCTCCGTGAGCTGAGGACTTTGCGCGCCGAGCTCGAGCATGGCGACGACTCGCTCCCCAAGCTCTCCACTATGAAACTCAAGATTGTCAGCGAGAACAATTTCCCCACCGCGGCTGGCCTTGCATCCTCTGCTGCAGGCTTTGCTGCTCTTGTTCGCGCCATTGCCAATCTGTACAAGCTGCCCATAACACCCTCGGAGCTGTCGAGAATAGCGAGACAAGGCTCAGGCAGTGCGTGCCGGAGTATACTGGGAGGCTATGTTGGTTGGCAGAAGGGAGAAAAGGAGGATGGCAGCGACAGCGTGGCCTACGAGGTCGCTTCAGCGTCACACTGGCCCGACATGCGCGCCATCATCCTCGTTGCCAGTGCAGAGAAGAAGGACGTCAGCAGCTCCGCTGGCATGCAGCAGACAGTCGCCACGTCAGCTCTTTTCCAGCATCGTGCAGACGAGGTGGTGCCCAGGAGAATGAAGGCCATGGAGAAGGCAATCCACAACCGCGATTTCCCCGCTTTCGCGGTCCTGACCATGAAGGACTCCAATAACTTCCACGCCACCTGTCTGGACACTCATCCACCAATTTTCTACATGAACGACACCTCGAAGGCCGCGGTACGCATTTGCGAAGACATCAACGCCACCCGGGACGAAGACCAACCAATCTGCGCCTACACCTTTGATGCTGGACCCAACGCTGTTGTGTACTATCTTGCCGAGCATGAAAACCTTGTAGCTGGCACCTTCAAGGCAATTCTCGGCGAGACTACCGGCTGGGAAGGCAAGCGCGGCCAGCACATCACAGCATCTGGAAGCGCTGCCACCAATTCGCCACATGCTGCAGAGGTCCTGCAGAAGGGCATCTCTAGAGTCATCCTGACCAGCGTGGGTGATGGTCCTCGCAAGACGGATGAGCACCTTGTCTAGCATCAGCTCGTGATTGGGTGCGACAAGCCTTGAGCAAGGGATATTCCGGGCACACCATGGAGTGCGTTTTGTCAAGGCTTCAGGTAAGTGGCAAGCAAAGTGCATGGACTGGAGTTTGAAGATACCATTGCTGCTATACCCGCCATAAATGGCACCATCCATCAAGCACAGTAATCGCATTGGACACAACAATGCATAGTCAAACGTTCACTTGATCGAGATCAGCTTTGTCACTACATACGGGTGACTGCGTGCGTGGTGCGCATTGTATGGCGCAGCTCATGAACGTGCAGCGATCACGACGGACTGCACAGTAACTGACTTCGGGTTGGTGAAGACTGCACTCATAGCATGCCCACCTCCGCAAATTTTGACAAGCTTTGCATTTGGGTTTCCCCATACTGTGATTCGAAATTCGGTGCACCTCCATCGACTAGTGTCGTCTTCTCACTTCCCATGGCTGGATTGCGGAGAGCGATCAAGGCTTGTCAAGCTTGTTTGCGAGCTCCAAACTGCTAAGGACCCAGAGACTAGCAGCTCCCGTCAACCTCACTCGCCACAGGCTGCAGCTAGCGGGATCTCAGTATGAGTCTGTTTTAACCTTAAAAGATCTCCGCATAGCCTTCTCATACTCACAACGATGATCGACAAGGGATCGGCAGATACACACGTGAAGGATTTCTGGAGATTCCTCGAGGCTCTCTCAAAATACTACGATGTTCCAATGCCCGCAACCTAATGTCCTGTATCAATCGTCAGCGCGACATTCCTTCAACGCTCGACCTTGCTTTGCACCACCTCTCGACTTCTGGAACCTACTGCGACGCCAGCGTATGCTTAGTGAGAAGTTTCCCGTGTGATTCAAGCCACAGCCGCTCGACAGCACGACCAACACTGATCCGTCTGTCAAGCTGAGGAGCGGATTTGGAGTCCATTGCTGTCACAGGGCTGCCTCGGAAGACCTTACCTACGGCTGGCTGACGGTAGGCTCCTGCCACAAACGGCTCAGATCAACAGGGTCCGCCATGGGTGAGTCTATCACGACAATCATGTGCGATTTTGACACGTCTAGCTGCAGGCCATCTGGTTATCCAAGACACGTTGACACGGACCTCATCTGCACTCCACAGCTTTGTCCCCAGGAGCCGGGAAGTTACATGCCTAGGCTTACATCGCGACAGAATTGTTTCCACGCAGCAAGAACGGACTACTCATGATCTGTCGACTACTGCATACCCCGACTTTGCTAAAGCGTCGAGCTCCTGTTGCGGACAGCCTTTGGCGACCATCTTTTTTCCAGCTGATGAACGGTCTGGTATCATGGCACGCCAGCTTTGACGGTGAGATGCCGCCTTCATCGAATTTACCGAGGACTTCACGCCGACCCCATCTTACGCCTCGACACTACCCCTAGTGATGCTCATGGTTGGCGACAGAGCGACTAAGCCGCGATTTATGGATCACTTGGAAAGCTCGCTGCGGAGGCCATGCTGCAGTATGGCCTGGGGAGCAGTCCGGAGATCTCTAGCTGCATATCCGTTACTCGAATGCTGGACAAATGTTGGAGAGTGGCGATCTTGCCTCGGGAGAGAAAACAATCTTCGTGATCCAGCTTCAAACCAGGACATTTCCGTGGCCACTCGATCAGGTTATAAAAGGTCCTGGACCTCCCATCGTCAGTATCTCCACAATCATCACCAGCATTCTCATCCACGATATTCTCTCCAACACCAACAACTCCAGCTCGTACCGTCAAGATGCGTTTCTCCATCGTTGCCTCCATCGGCCTCGCTGCCCTCGTCGCTGCTGCACCAGCTACGAAGCCCTCTCACGCCGTGGCTCGAGAGGCTCAGCCTGCTGCGTCTCATCACGCCCGCGAGGCCCAGCCTGCTGTCTCTCATCACGCCCGTGAGGCTGAGGCGGCAGTAGCAGCCACGACTACCAAGCATACGACCACCACCGCCAAGACGACCGCTTCGCACGCCCCTACTACCACCAAGAAAGCTCGTGAAGCTGAGCCTGCTGCGTCTCACCATGCCCGCGAGGCCCAGCCTGCCGCGTCTCATCACGCTCGCGAGGCCCAGCCTGCTGCATCTCATCATGCCCGCGAAGCTGCAGCCGAGCCAGCTGCTGCGACCACCACAAAGAAGTCCACCACCACCGCGAAGACCACCGCGTCGCACGTAGCTACCACCACGAAGAAGGCTCGCGAGGCTGAGCCTGCTGCGTCCCACCACGCCCGTGAGGCTGAAGCCGAAGCGGCTGCCGCCGCCACCACTGCAAAGACTACGCTCAAGACCACGACTAAGGCAACTACCACTGCGTCGCACAAAGCTCGTGAAGCCGAGCCAGCCGCCAAGACTACCACTGCCAAATCGACGCCTAAGCCCTCCCACGTCTGAGCACATGCTCTGAGATAGAACACGGGATATGGGATCGATCTTCGATGAGGAGAATGGGATCTGCATATATTGTGCAGGAGATTCATGACCCGACTGAGCCAGAGACAATTAGAATAGCAAAACAGTCCCAAGAGAGAATTCGAACTTGCAAACACGTCTCCAATTCTACAAATCAACGTGAGCTCTGTACAAACATACCATGTGTTCCATGCCAGCCACTTGAAGATGGAGTGGAGCGAGTCCCCTTGGTCCGGCGAAGCTCACTACTGTGCTCCCTCTCCTTGGATGATGTCACGGTGGATGCTGATCGAATACCGCACCGCTCAGAACACGACATGTTCCTTAATGCACGATCATCAACCATTCGTGATCAGAAAAAACATCGCATTAGCGTTGGCCTTTGCCCAACAACTGACAGAATGCCCTTCCGCGCTATGCAAGCACTCGAGGTGCTCAGACTTTTTATTTCTCCTCATAAAGATGGTCAGGGTGACTGGCTACCACTCGCTGCTGCTCTGCTGATAGCCATTCTCCGACTGTACGGACTCAGACTGCGCTCTCGGAGTCGAGGTTCCTCTTGCATCGCTGAGGTCCTGTCAGGTTCTCTTGGGGTATCATCACGGTATGGAGAGCGTGATCGAGATGGACGAGATTTTCTCTGTCTCGGAGACGGACTTGGTCGCCTAGAGGGGGAATCGCGCACGGGCCTGTCCGAGCGATCTGTCTGGCTCATAAGGTCTTGTCGAGACGGCTTTTGCCTTGATGGTGGACTTCTTCGCGTCGGACCGTCGCGGTCTGTCCGATCTGGGGTATCGCTCCCACGTCTGTGACGATGGAGGTCTCGTCTGTCTGGTGTTGATACGGAACGGGTCGTGGAGATGGTAGAAACGGAGTCGGACGAGTATGAAGACACAGATCTTGAGCGTCTGCGGCTTCCGCGACTTGTTTGATCTTCTAAGCTAGCCTTGAGTCTCCTGTTCAAAGATTAGTGGCATGCCTCGAGGTCGGATATGCGACATCCTTCATACTTCACATCTGGTTTGGCTTCTGGCACAGCTGCAGAGAGCTTGGGTGCGAGTTTAGGGTTCAGGAGCTGTTGTGTGCGGGAAGGTCTTGATGTGTAGGGTCGATCGCTTTGGGATGTGGTGCACTCGTAGCTGTAATGGCCTGGAGATTGTTAGTATATTCCGTCTTTGAGATTGCTGGCATTTGAGAATACCTTTCTTCAGACATTTTTGGCACAAGGTGGTCGCGGAAGCCTTCGAGGGTCCACCGGCTCTGTAGCGGTTCATGCCTGATGCGATATGTTGGCAGTGTTGTATTTGCGGAGAAGCGGGTAATGTCGTTCATGTGATATTGTTGTTGTCTTGTCTGGTCAGCGCAGCGACATGCGCAACTTCGAGATTTGTCTATAAGAACTTTGCAGACCGTCTTGCGTACTTGTCAGTACGTAGTACAACAGCATCGACAACGATAACGATCATCATCTCGCTCTTGGCCGTCTGTATACAAATGCTGTGGGATATACGCACGAATACTAGATTGAAGAAATATCGGGAAGGAATATAATGAGTCTACATACGTGCCGCACGGCGTTTGCAGGGCATAAGAGAAGCAGGACGGAAAGAGCCCACTTCATAGCACCATTGTCGATGCGCACTTTTACTTTCGGCGGGACGTCAGGCACTTGGGCTCTTGAGCTCTTGAGATCTGACGTTGAAGTCACCTTGTAAGTCCCCTCCTCACTTTAAAGGTTCGAACGTTGTGCTAGAGTCATGGAGGAGAATTCATATAGCGGGGCGGACCGCTCCAGGGACCCTGCTTCTTCGCCAAGCCAACGTTTCGCATGGAACGACAAGCTTCTGTACCAACTACATCACGTCAAGTCGATTCTACCACGACGACGGCGGCAGCGAGCGCATCCTCATTGTCGTCACATAATCCGTACTCGCGAAGACGAGACTGCCAGTCAACACCCAACCGTACTTCTCCGCTGCCAACGTGCCCAGCCTTTTCACCACCCACCATCGACCTCTGCCGGTCCACCACCTCTGCCAACGACAAATGGGTGCGCTGCACGATGCCCGAATTCTCGGACGTGCGCCTGAATTTCTTCCTTGAGCCGCCCGTTTCCTGAGAATCCGTGAAAGATTGTCTACATCTCAACCAAAAAACAATCACCACACCACTTGGCAGCCTCCGGCTCGCCAGCTCAGGAAACAGCGGCTCTCGGACTCTGTCACCAGCGTCCGCCCGCCAACCAACCTTCACCAGCACTGCTGCTTCTGCTTACTGTCCCTGCATCATTTGGCATCATGGCTTCCGCCTCGCGGTCGAACACACTCGACGTAAGGAAACAGCGGCCGTCTTTCGCCAAGGTCTTCAACGACGCATACTCGAGGCGAATGGCACCAGAGCTGACTGGCCAACAGATTGCTGCCTCCGGGATCAAGTCTCCACTTGCGCATAATCATAACAACCTCAACAACAACACCGACTCAGACAATATTCAAAAAAGCGATACATTCTCTCCGCCGCGAGACGGCGCACACCTTGTCATTCCTTCTAATGCCGATATTAGGCCTTCGGCAACTCCCACGAAAGTCAAGCTGGGCCAAAAAGAATCGCAACAGTGTAAAGAGCCTGGTATAAGCGGACCACAAGTGCGCGTGCAGATTGTCGAGTCTATTACTCAGCGAGCGACTGGCCCAGCGCCAGAGGGACTTCTCATGCCGGCACCTGATGACGCTGTGACTCAAGTCTCGTCTTCGAGCGACTCCAACAAACCAGCAAGCCTTGATGGCAAGAGTGTGGCATCGGGCACAACATTCGCATTGGATGAGAAGGACTCGCTCCGACCCGATGACAGTGCTAGTGTCAAGGCGGTGGATGAGGACGATATCTTCTCCCCTCCAAGCTCAGATCTTCCGGGCTCAAGGATAGGTTCTGATGTCGACGTACGCGCATTTCATGACCAGCTACGCGAAATATCTGCCATGGAGCCTCCGCGCCGTCCACCGCCTCCTCATATATTTGGGAATACGTCGAAAGGCGTCCTTTATGTGCCCCCTCAAGCACCTGGCATCGGCTCTGTTTCGAACAGCTCACCGGCACAAACTGGAGTTGTTCCTCACGTCGAGGTTCTGCCTGATCAAAAACTGCTTGAAGCGCTGGAAAATCCACGCGACCGAGTGTGGGTACTGAAACTGGAGCAAGACGTGATCGACTTCGTCAAGGATTCAAAGGAGTCGTCACTTACGCTACCACAGTGCCATTCCTTCTACCGGCTACTCGCTCACAAGATGGCTGACTACTATATGCTGGGCCATCTTGTTGAGGATTCCGCTGCTGCAGTGCGTTTGTACAAGACAGAAAATTGTCGTATTCCACCACCTCTCACAGGCATCACTGCGCCTTCTACTGCGGCAAGCACTCCGCCTCCAGTCGCTCCACTGATGAAGATTCTTCGACGCGGTGTCGATGGTCCGGCTATTGCCAATGGTTCCAACACGACATCGAAGAACGGGTCTGAGAATGGCGAGAGTGGCGAGGACAAGCCGAAAGCACCCGCTACGCGTGAGGAGAGAGAGGCTAGGTACGAAGCTGCAAGACTCCGCATAATGGGCTCGGCGAAGCCGGTCGATTCTCCAGAAGAGTCCAAGGAGAAACAGGTCTCTCGCTCGAGTAGTATTGCTGGCAAGAGCAAGAAGAAGAAGCAACGTGCCGATAGCGACGACGACTTCGAGGCGCGTTCGGCGTACAGCAACTACTATACTCCAAGCTTCGATGCCGCCAGTATGCAACCTGCAAACTTTAGCTATCCGTCCTTCGCCGACACAGCACAGTCGCACTACTCGAACATATACGGTCAGCAGATGCAGAGTGCAGGAGGTATGCAACACATGCCTACGCAAGTTGCAAGCCACCAGAATTGGCCTCCTCAGCAGCAACAGCAGTATCAGAACGTGGATCCTACTCAAGCTTGGGCGCAAGGCCAATCAGGCCAATACGACTTGTCGGCCAATTTCCAGCGGGCGCTCAGCATTCAGCCTGGCGCTCCTTCCCCTACCTCAAATAGTAACTTCGGATCTGTTCATGGACAGCAATACTATAACCCGCAGCATAATTGGCCCCAGCAGCAACAGCAGTCACAAGCACAACCGCCTCAGCAGACGCAGTATCAATCTCAAGTACGAGTCGCTCAGCCTGAATACAACATGCCTAATGCCTATACCCCCACACAGACCCACGCGCAGCCGGAGCAGCCGTACGCTTTTGGGCAGCTACCAAGTCAGGCATTCCCTGGTCGGCCATCCAGTAAATCTGAGCATCCTCTGCCAGGCAGCTACAAAGGCAAGCACTTCAATCCGCAAAGTCAAGCGTTCATTCCCAATCAGCCCAATAGCAGGCCCTTCACTCCGCAAGGTGTATCACCCGCAGGCAATACCTTCAGCGCCGGCTATGCGGCCCCGGCACTCCAGCGTCAGAATTCCGCGCAGTCGCAGGGCTCTGCTTTTGGCTCTCCTCGTCACGGTCACAACTCCCCTCATGCGATGCCGATGTCGATGCCGATGCAGCAGAATCGTGTGCCAAGTCAACCTTTGACACACCCACTTCCGCAGCCTGTGTTCCAACGTCATCCCTCTCCAAACATACCGCTACCTCCAAAGCCGACTTCTGTCAATCAGCTACAAAGCGCTTCTGCAGCCGCGGCAGTCTCCAATCAGAGCCTCCTCGCGAAATGGGGCACGCCAGCTTCATTGCCGGCAAAGCCGCCACCTTCGAGCGAGTCCTTCGATACCAATCTGATGCCAGCACATGCTCAACGACCGGCTTTTGTCAGCGCGGCAGCTACGGCAAGACATTCGAGTAGTGGAGGTGGTGGCAGTGGTTACCAGAATCTTACCGCTGCAGGAGGTACGCAGATTGTCAACGGTTCAGGTGCGGCGGGCAAGAGGTCATGATCGATCTGATTTGGGCATGGGATGGTGCTGGCAGGCTCGCGACGTGCAAGGATTCCAATGATGATGACTCTCGGGGCTCGGGTGGTGTTCTTCCATTATGCAATAGAATCCATTCAGGCCATGAAATAGTTGCTGCATGCCAAGTGATCCTCTCCTCACAAAGTGTAAATTTCACCCACAGTGCCTGTACTGTGACACACCGTTCGCTCGCCATCTGGTTGTTGATACTCTGACCTTGACACCGGAATTACCTTGATGACAATACATGCCCTATGCATGATAAGACAAGTTTTCTGCTACATTTCTGCCATGTGTCTTGTCGCCACGAGCGTGCACAAAATCAGTGAAACATCCCGAGACGTACTCGAACAACAACGCATTCATGCCAGGAAAACTATTCAATCCAACACATGTCTCGCAGCAGTCATTCCTCTCTCTCTTCCTCTCTCCCATAATTTCCTCAAAACGCACATGCTTCAGAGGATTTACCGCTGGGAGCACTTTGGAGCCAGTATCTGACTCTTCTTCGCGCCAAGGACAGAAAACTTCGGAATAGACTCGTGTTCCTTGCTATTGGACTCAACATTAGAGAAGGACCACCCATGGACATGTGCTTTCAATATCGCGATAACTTTCTCTGCAGACACCGCGGCGCCCTCGGCCTTGTGCTGTGCTAAGTGGCGCGTAATGAGCGTGCCTTGGGCTGATCCAGTTATATCTGCGACACCGACACTGCAGAGCATCGCAGGAGTTTTTGTTGTCGAGGGGAATGCTGTGAAGCGGCAAAGATACCATTTGAAAAGGTTCAGCTAATCTATATTGGAGGGACTTGACACGTAAGAGAGTATCGCTAATGCAGCTTTGATATTATCTAGGCTGCGCCGGAGGTGACAGAAGCCTTGGTGCGCTTCGAGAGGCCAAAGTTTTGGAGGTGTCGAAAGGTGAGCGTGAAGAAGGTGTGTTGTCCAGTAAGGTCATAGTTAACTTGTCGCAGGCTTGGAGACGAAAATTACGGCGACTGCAGGACGCAGTCAGGACTGCTGAAGCTGAGAGAGATCGGGTCCGACAAGCGCATCGACGGTGTGAAAGCACGAGAGAATCGGAAGCGCTTTATGAAGATATGCCGAAGTGGCGGTTATCTCCCTAAATTTCATAGGGCTGACAGAGACGCCGATTTTCCTCTTGAAGATTTTAACCTTCTGTCCTTCGAAGGGACTTCCTAACCTTGAATCTCACTGGTCTCTTGCAAGGCTTGACGAGTGGCGCAATGGGATACCTGAATTCCAGCCAACGCGATTGCAGCGCTCCCATGATGATTGTGGGAATGAGATATAGTGGTATGACAGCAGGCCAACCAGTGGCAATATATCCGAAAGCTGCCGCGAACACGAAGCGAAACCATTGCCCGAAAGTAAGTCCTTTGAGCACCCGAGATATGAGAGGGGTCTGATTTTGACGCTTCTGCACTTCCGCCACTTGCTTCAACCACGCCTGTCGATCTTCGCTCATCGTCTCCAGTTGCTCATTGACTGCCACGCTCATGACGTCGGGCTCCGGCGATTCGACCGTCATCCTTTCGACAGTCTCTTGATTATGTTTCTCAAGTGCATTGACTGGTCGGAGCAGAGTAGTGCCTATAATGACGAGAGATAGCGAGAGAGGTAGCACCATGGACGTGTCCGGAACGGTCAGATCTTGGCACCAGGAAAGCCCTTCGAGCCTCATGGAGGGATCGACAAGAGAGGTGTACGGACTAGAGTCTGGTGGGAGAATATGAACATCCTGCACCTGCGGATGATTGCCTAACATTTGTGAGTTTGGGGCTTCTGTATTCCACGTCTCAGAATCTTGTGAAGCAGCTACAGCCTCGACCTTTGCTCTCTGAGCTTCCCGTGCAGCCCACAAACGCTCTGCGAGAAGCTCGACTGACGGCTTCACGGCATTGGCTTCAGCCGAAGGACTGCCAACATACTGATTATGCGCGAGCGTCCAAGCATTGTTCAATGGCTCGACAATGTTTGCCTTCAGAATGTCTGTGATGAAGGGCAGAATGCCTTCCTTTGCACCACTTTTGACCCTCAAGGCTTCCGTGAAGGTGACCAGCAAGCCGAAATTCGCGAAGGCGCGCCAACTGAAGAGTGGTGCGCCAAACTTCTTGCCGATTTTATGTGTATTTTTCACGTTGATGATTGTTTGCTGCCGCCAATTTCTCATCTTTGTGAGCGCTTCTA
This sequence comes from Microcyclosporella mali, assembly GCA_002785985.1. Taxonomy (NCBI): domain Eukaryota; kingdom Fungi; phylum Ascomycota; class Dothideomycetes; order Mycosphaerellales; family Mycosphaerellaceae; genus Microcyclosporella; species Microcyclosporella mali. The sequence continues at coordinate 204,930 of NHNU01000021.1, read as the reverse complement.
TTTGTGGAAGGGATGATCGAGGGGTATTCGCACGCCAACTTCTGAACTCTTCCACCGAGACGGCATGTCGAAGGGGCACCAAGTACGACCGAACAATGGAGCGTTTCCGGCTTGGTAAGGTGCCGAAGTAGTAGCCTAGAGTTCCACGGACGAGTATAGCAGTGAGAGGTATCGCGGCATACCATGGGAGGCCAATGGCATGGACACCATCGAAGAGGGCAGTAGGGACGGTCAGGATGGTATCGAGGAGGTCCGGGACTAGCTGACCTTCAGTGGCCGGTGGCTGGGTAGCCTTGAGTGGACTCGTCGACGAGAAGGATCGATGGCATATGGCGTGCTGGCTGGTTGAAGTGCGCAGAGACGGCGGGAGCTGCAGCAGGCGGTTCGTAAGGCATCTCGATTGTATCAGCGACGCCATCGCGTGTCCAGGCCGATGCAAAGTGAATAGAAAGGCCGCATTCACGTGCAAGCAATGCACTGTGAAGTTCAGGCGAGACGCGGGAAGACGCGGCAAATACAGATGCTGGCCGAGCTTCCGCTGGACCCCTGGACCCTGGCGCGCGGAAGACGGAGGCACGCCGCACGGAAACTGTGCGAAGTGTGAAGGAAAGCGCGACCACGATTTGCGGGAGGCAGCCGCAACTCAAAGCTCCAGCGTGGCAGGCACGCAGCCATGTGATGGGAGGCCATGACGCAGGCAAGCAATGAGGAAACGATAGACAAACAATACGACTCGACAAGCAACAACCGTCTGACCACCACACACGACCCAAAGAGTCATCACCGCTACAACCACCACCACCCAAAATGACCTCCGTATAACCTGCTCTCCTGCCCTCCACGTTCTTTCAACCACTACCATGTTCGTCCTCTTCACGATGCTGGGCCTGCTACTGGGCCTTACGCTGGTGGCAGGCTTACTACCCTACGCCGTGCGTCTGCTGGGCAGAGTGATGGGCAATTCGATCAAGAGTCGAACGCAGCATCGGAGGGACATCTTGATGGCAAGAGTGCTGGCAGAAGAGGTCGATATCAAGCAGAAGGCGCGTGAGACCGGCAACGTGAAGGGCTCTACCAATACTGCGTCCTCATCTACCTCCCTGGATTCTGATTGGGAGCAAGTCGGCAGTGGAGGCGACAAGACTCCCACCGGAGAACGAAGACCGAGCGCTGTCCAGCCGTCAGAAGAAATGCACGACAGCATTATCGGCTTCTTCCATCCCTTCTGCAACGCAGGTGGCGGCGGCGAACGTGTCCTCTTCGCCGCCATCCAAGCCACTCAACAACGATACCCTCAGGCCCTCTGCATTGTCTACACAGGCGACCACGATGCGACCAGAGACGTCATTCTTGCCAATGTCCGCAGACGCTTCAACATCGACCTCAATCCAGCCCGTGTTCAATTCGTCTATCTGACTACAAGAGAATGGGTTCTGCCGAGCAAGTGGCCGCACTTCACACTCCTCGGGCAGAGCTTGGGAAGCCTGATCCTGGGCTGGGATGCCTTCAATATGCTTGCACCTGATATCTTCGTGGACACTATGGGGTATGCTTTCGTTCTCGCGCTCTGCAAATGGCTGTTCCCGGATGTGCCCACTGGGGCGTACGTGCACTATCCTACCATAAGCACGGACATGCTGAAATCGCTCCACGAGGAAGATGGTCACGGGTTGAATGCAGGCTCAGGTAAAGGTGCAAAGGGCAAAATGAAGCAAATATACTGGGAATACTTCGCGAAGCTGTACTCCTGGGTAGGAGGCAGCGTAGACGTCGTCATGACCAACAGCAGCTGGACGCAAAACCACATATCCTCTCTCTGGTCCAGATCTCGATTACAGAGGAAGAAGACTCACGAAATTGCCGTCGTGTACCCGCCGTGTGCCGTTGGAGAGCTACAGGCCAAAATCCCCGCAGATCTCGACAAGTCGCGAACGAACAACTTGCTGTACATTGCGCAGTTCCGGCCCGAGAAGATGCATCAAACCATCATCGAAGCCTTCCACGCCTTTTTGAGGGCAAACCATAAGCATACACCAGTGGCATCACGACCACGTCTCATCTTGATGGGAAGCGTGAGGGACGACTCCGATGAGAAGCGAGTGTACAAGCTGAGACTTCAGGCGCAGGAGGTGAAAGACAGTGTAGACTTCATCGTCAATGCAGGTTGGGCACAGATTCTTGAACAACTCAAGACGGCATCTGTAGGTGTGAACGGCATGTGGAACGAGCACTTCGGGATCGGAGTGGTGGAGTACCAAGCCGCGGGCCTTATCAGTGTGGTCAACAATTCTGGTGGGCCGAAGGAGGATATCATTATTGATATCGATGGGAAACCGACAGGTAGCACTATCCGTTCTAGCCACTTCTCACATTTTACTGATTCATTTTCAGGCTACCATGCCTCGACTGTCTCTGAGTTCGCGGATGGCTTTGCGAAAGCTCTCGCGCTCTCTGGCGATGAAGCGCTCGACTTGCGGCAGCGAGCAAGGAAGAGCAGCTGGCGATTTTCGGAAAGCGTCTTCACTGAAGCGTGGTTGGCTAATATGGCTAACCTGATAGCTCTTCGTCAAATCAAGGGCAGCCGATGAAGCTGTACTGTCTCTACTGCGTTTACAAAACATTCCTCGCCGTTTTGCCTGATGTAGACCTTGCCGATCGCCCGACCCTTGCTGACATTGAAGCGGTAGGGCCACAGACCACTGAACTGCTGCCTCAGATAACTCATGCAAGAGCTGGATACGCACGATTGTGGTTAGCTTCAATCACTCTACTCACCAAAAAAGCCAGCTTGTCAGCGATTCGACTCCAAAAACATTCTGACCCGCTAGCTAGAAGTCAAGTGAAACCCACAACAGGACGGCGCAGTGTACGTTCCCGACCCCGAAGAGGCTCTCTTCTTCGACGTTGATCCCGCTATTGCCGAAGAGCATTGCAACCCTTTCATCAGCAGTCAACCAGCAATCGAAGACTGGAGTGTCGAATGTACCTACGCGGGATGGGAGAACGTACCAAGCACGTTCATCATCGCCGAGAATGATCGAGCTCTTTCGCCGGAAGTGCAGGCTATGTGTGCAGATCTGGCCAAGTGTGAGATTGTCAGGATTTCTACAGATCATACTCCGATATTGTCAGAGCCGAAAGATGTTGGCCGAGAAGATTTCAGGGTGTGTGCTGGTGGCTGAGCGATTATGTGGATGGGGAATCTTCGAAGACGTGTGATCGCTTTTAGAATCGCAAGGCTGAATACATGTATTGCCAGTGCTGCTGTTGAGATGATAGGAATTTCGTGATATGTCGGTCCAGATGCCGTTCGACTCATCAGCTTCAATCTCATCCTCATTACATCCAAGACAACCAAGCCACCATCGTTGCCAAAATCTCGCGGAAATTGCGCTCGTGGTTGGCCATCAATTCTGCTTACGCGTTCGCTAAGGAATGCCGCGAGAATTCATTGAAACTTGAAAGGGGTCTGACGATGTAAGCCTCCACTCCAACGGGAGCTGTCCTCCATTAAGCTTACTGTAAGCTTCCCCGGCCTTGGCATAACTTAGAAGTCTTTCCTTCCCTCCCATAACATTCACCTCAAGCCGACTTTATTGAGCATCATCTCGCGAATTACCTTCGACAAATCCTCTCGGTCAAGGTTCAAGATTCAATTCTCCAGCCTGCGACGTGACTTCCTTCTGAGCACCCTGGAGGACTTTCAGGCACGCAAGATCCATTCGCCCGGCTTTGAGGCACTTGCATACGAGTCTGAGAATCCCATCAATCAAAGCGAGTCCGCCCGGACTGAGGGGCTTGGCCATTTCACACTTGCCAACATGGCGACACGACAGACAATTCCATCTACAACAACAATATCGGACCTCGTTCATATCACACCTATACTCAACAAAGGCCTCGGAGTCGTAGCCCTTGCGCCCATCGCTCCAGCGACGATCATTTTACAAGAAGAGACAATAATGCACATTCCCATCCCTGCACAACGACTCACCGAAGAAGATCTCTCCGCCGCTTTCTCCAAGCTGTCCGCCTCGGAGCAAGCATCAGTATCCTCACTGTCGGCCAACGCGACGGGATCAGGATCCGAATTGAAACGAATTTTCACCTCCAACACATTCGGCAACGGTTCCGCATGCTGGCTGCATCCCACAATCTGTAGAGTGAACCACAGCTGCTCGCCCAATACGACGACCGTCTCGGATCCTTGTTGCATTGGAGATGCGTGCCAGATCATAGCCGATCGACAGATTCAAGCCGGTGAGGAAATCACCTTCTCATACAATAACGAACTATACGAAATCACAACCTCAGCCGAAAGAGCCATTCTCCTTCAGAAGCAATACGGCTTCCAGTGTGACTGTACAGCCTGTACATCAGGTCCATTCCAGCGACTCAGCGATATCCGGAGAAGACTTATCAGAGCGCTCCGCCAGCGCTTACACGGATTGCAAACCTCTGATCTTGTGCACCTGTCGATCAATGATATCTGGATGAAAGAAGAACCTGTCGTGCCGGCGCCCTCGGCCGAGGAACGTATGGTGTCAAATCTCTTCCTGGCTGGCTTGAGACGAGCTGAAGGACTTTCGGCTCTTGCTGTTGCGCAGAATTACTGGCATGCAGCGGAAGCTCTGTTAGAGCAGATCCAGTCAATGAAGAGTATCGTCGTCTTAGCAATGGCGCAGAGAGTGCAGGCATTAATGGAAGGAGCGATCCAGATGCTGGACTCCGTGCGTTCACCATTCGACCACGACCCACAGACACTGAGGGAGGCGTGGAAGGGGATGCAGGCGAGACCTTGCATGCGAGTTGCGATGGGATTCGTAAGTCATGCTGCTCATCGTACGCCAGTAGTTCTACTGACTTTGTATAGATGGACGGATCCTTGGAAGTGCATGTCAAAGGCTGGCATCGCTCTTCAGCGTTCGCGATTGAGGTCACAAAAGGAAAGCTCACAGTGCTATCGGAAGCCGAGTGCAACGCGCGCCTCAACGGCATCATCGGAACGATTTCCCCGGTGTCGCAGGACGACGATGACGAGGACCTTGAATCAGGCGCTTCGGCAAATTCCAGATCAGACACTCCCAAGACCGCTCGCGAACGCATATCAGCCGTGCCAAAGGTAGTCAAGGTTTTGGGAGCAGCCGTCACCTGCGCCGCTCCCGTAGCAGCATATTGGATGATGAGATGAAGCATGCAGGACGAGCTCATCGATTGAGCTGCAACAATCCTTCAACATACTTTCTCGCGTCAATGCCAATTCCGCCAGCGAGCGCTGCTGGGCCCCAGCCAGCGCTTGCACCACCAGTAGACTCGTCTGTAGTCGTACCGCCTCTCAGGGACAAGGACTGCCACATGCTGCTTGCTGCTCTACTGGTGGTGCTAGGATTTACGACAGGTGCCACATCAGAAGCTTTGCGAACGAGAAATGCGATGCGATGCTTGGATTGCTGCTCTTTCCTCGTGGTGGTAGCTTGTGACTCCTGCCACGTATTTGGCCCAACAGTCTCACCGCTATCGACATGCTCGATCGGGGCGGTGAGATCGCCAGTAGCCTCTTTCCCGCTGCTCTGTTTGGCATGTTGTTGCTGAGTCTCTGCCTGGTCTGCCGCAGTCTCCCGAGTCGTGGAAGGTGGCAGCTTCATCCAAACAACCCACCATCCTCTGCTCGTCTTGCTGGTACGTTCGTATTCGTGAACGTTTCTGCGGATGCTCGCCAGAGTATTGATGATCTGGCTGTGGACATTGAGCGCCTCGATCCTGGTCCAGTCAGGCGAGTGTGAGGCTCGACTATCCGTCTTGCTTGCCAAGATACCTTCAGCAGCCGGTGTTCCTGGCTCTGCAATGCTCGGTATGCTGGTATGTATTGTCAACAACGCCGGATCCCAGATAAGATCATAGATAGGTTTCTGCTCAAGGATCTTCTGCGCCTTCCCTCCACTCGCGGTACTTGCAGTCTCAGAGGTAGAAGCCGAGGCCTGCGCTTGGGTCTCTTCGATCCGCTGTGCGATACGCGTGAGACTTGTGGACTCCAGGAGCGGCTTGTGAATGGGCATCAGATTGCGGTGCAGATCTCTGTAGAAGCGTGCTATGCTCAACATTGACGTACGGTCCTCGAACAAGAAGCAGTAAATGAATGGCCGGCGGGCGTATATAAGAACCCGCAGCCTCTTGAAGTTCAAGGGATCGTTCCTGGCAGTCTCTAGTCCAGCATCGTCCAACTTCCGCTGAAGCTCAGTTCGCTCGCCCTCGGGCTGTATGATCTCGACTTGCACAGTTCGCAGGACGTTGCGTAAGCCTGAATCGTCGTCGTCCATCTCTGCAACGCTGGCATCAGGGTCTTCAGGAATCTCATCAAGGTTTCCTTTCAGTCCGACCACGAAATGCCCTTTCTCTTCGAGAAGCTTCTGCATTGCGATTTTGTCCTTCAATGTCTGACCGTCGGGCATTGGCTCCATATGAGACATGGCGATGTCTTCATCAGACTCAGGCGTATCTTCGAGTTTGTTGGGCCGTCTCGTCGCTTGTTGGTGGGCTTTGATTGTCTTGGAGCTCGAAGTCGATGTCCTATGTGGGGCTGGCGGCCTGTTGTGTACGTTTGGTTTGGCCAGGGTGCTCAAACCCAACGTTAGATACTTCATGTATTGGTCGGGCACGCCCCATGTCGTCCCGTCATCTGATTGTCCCTGTGCTTCGCGGGTACCAGGCTCTGCACCTTTCGTGGCCTTCTCCAGCGATCGTTGAGCAGCACTGACGATGGGAGGCGGTATCCCAGGATGATGTTCTCTCGTTTCCGTGGAGCTATTTGGAGCCTGCGCATGTTCTCTAGCTGGCACACTGTGGTGCGACTTCACCTTGCCGTTCAGCTTCGATGCTGACGCATGATCATGTGCGCTAATCGTGGCTGATGCTTTGGGAGTCGTCACATCTTCTCCTTCATCGGGATCGACGATCGGCGGATTGCGTTTTCGACGTTTCCTCCGGGTCCTGTGTGGATTGTCTCGTACGCCATAGGCATAATCGCCGTACGTGTAGATATGTCTCATCCACAGCGAGACACTCCGCAGAGACGGTCGTGAGATGCCATTGATGCCTCCAAAAATGACACCATCCGAAGCGACTGGGTGATCGCCACCGCCTAACCACGGGAATGCCTCACCTTCGCTCAAGGAAGCTTCCTCTTTTGGCGGGGCCGGTTCTCCAAATCGTGATACCACCAAATCCACTAGTCCTTCTGTCCTTCGTATAAGGTCTTCGAGGACATCTCGTTCGCCACTTCCCCACTCCTCTTCTCCAACGCCCATGCCAAGCTCACCTCCACTAGAGAGCTTTATGCCGCTAAAGACGTCTGCTGCGGGATTTCCATGCAGTAGCACATCCCATGTGCGAGAGAACCGGGTCCAGAATCGGTCCAGAATTCTACAGAATGCATCACGAGGTAGCTTGACAAACAGCTCCGTGAGTGAAGGGCCATGGTGGAGAGTGAAGACGTAATGGGCTTGAAGAAGTTGAGCGAGCAGAAGCGAAGGTGGGCTGACTTCGCGGGCGGAGTACTCGACAGCAGATTTGACTTCCGCCTTATCGGAGCCTTTCCTAGAAGACTCCGATGAGGAGCTGGACAGTGTCGGCAGGCGAGTGAGGTCAATCGACTGTCTCGCATCAGTGCTACCCACAGATCACATGAACCATGGCATTGCCTACCGCGAGAATCCACCAACCCTTCTCCAGCTCATGGAGCACGATCCTGCTCTTCTCGGTATCTATCGAGTCGACAGCCTGGTCGTCAGAAAAGCTCCTATCTGCACTCTCAGCCACTCCTGCTTCTTCCTAGACTATTCCCCTACAGGACTACTCTTTCACATACCGCGCGAAATCAACCATGCCCTGCGCAAGTCCAATCTGCCTCAGCTTCTCATTCTCTTCCTCACGAAGGGCATCGCCGCCCGCCGCGTCCTTGCGCGCATTCTTGCGAGCCTCGAGTCGAGCTTCGTGGGCGGCACGCGAGTGCCAGAAGACGAGTTGGTCTCGGAACGTCTCATCGGTCAGGCCGAGCGTGGGGTTGTAGATGGCCAGGAAGGAGAGGCGGGCAGGCACCACGGAGGTCTGCCAAGCCGGCGAGCTCATGTCAAGCAACGATAGCACTGGCGGTGCGCCATATGGCGGAGTGATGAAGTGCAACGCTGCTTCTGGAGGAGCTCGACGTGCGTCCATGGTCAAGCTGCGTCTCGGATTCGGATTCGCTTTCCCTCGCGTAGACATGGGGAATATGTGAAGGGAACCACAACCCTCCGTCAACTTGCCTTTTATCGTCACCATTCACTGCCATGACTGCAGGTGCGGACGACACTGTTCTCCCGGCCCGTATACTGCCCTCTCGTGGAACGTTACGGTGCTCGCTTCGAATAATCCGCTTCCAATCATACCACGATGCCACGGCATGATGAAAGAGGCTCAAGACGCCGCCGACGTTGTGGGCAACCATCAGTCTCGTGAAACAAGATGATCCACCTTTCTACGAGGTATTTGATCGGTCTATCCTCCAACGATCGAACGGCGGCGAAAAGATTTCCTACCAGCCAGTCTTGACGCCATGTACGTGCTACTGACAACAGAATCTCGCTTAACATGCGTCCTCCACCTCTCGGCCCTGGCAAAATGTAACCAGGAATATGGACATCAAGATCGATCGAATCTCACGATCGATCTTCGCGTGCCTCGAAAGCACAAATCGCACACATTACATTGTGGTAGTGACCGTCCTCAACCCTGGATGTAGTAACGCAACATCCTGGAACAAAGCTCATCGGCCTCAGCGTAAGACCTGCGATCGAGCGAGAACTGGTACCTTACAGGCCATATATCATGGGAAAGAGCGGATCAGTGTCTTGGAGTTTACAAATCGGCGATCTCGTCAATTGAAAAGGCTAGAGTCGGTTGCTAACTCGACCATTTTGAAGCCCGAGGACGTAATTTGAAGAATCATGGCTATGTTGCACCCGCAAATAGATATCCTTTCACGCCTGCAGGTCCTGGACCCTGCGGACTTTCGTGCAGCTATGCGGATATAGCCCAGAAGCCTCTATGGTCCTTGGGAGACACTTTAGGCTACGGCTTATGTTGCCTCCTATGTATCCGAAGGCTCAGAGCACCATGATCACGTCAATGAATACCGGCCGACATGATTACTGAGCGAGACACATATGCTGTCCATGGACAAACTACACCCACGATGTATGCTGATCCCGAGGTGACCATGTGTGGTTTACCAATCGAACTCCAAGCGCCAAAGTGATTACTGAGCAAACACATGTCTCGGTTTTAATCAACGATGCCTCTCACGATACGGGTGTTAGCATTGGCACTATGAAGCATCTAGCACTGCATGGGCCGAGGCTACGATCTAGCTCTTCAACATAAATGGTTCAAGGCCATTCAATCTCCTGGCTCAAAAGTTCAACAAAAATCAAGCACTCCAAACCCTGCCATACAAGCCGAACCCAACCTTAACAAGAAAATTCGCCCACCATGCCCCTCTGGACGATCTACCACCCAGACACGGTCTTCACAACCCAAGCCGAGAAAGACGCTTTAGCAGCCTCCATCACAGCCTCATACTCGGCCATTCCTGCCTTCTACGTCGTCGTGACCTTCATCCCTCTCCCCGCAACCTCAATCTACCGCTCAGGCAAGCCCATCACCCAACAAGACAGACCCTTTATACGTTTCGTGGTTCATCATCTCGCTCGGCATGCAAGAGATAGCCCCGATGGCCTGGAAGCAGGGTACGCGCATTCGCGTTCGGTGGTAGACCAGTCGATCAGGGAGTGTGTGGTTGACAAGGGGTATTCGTGGGAGTACTCGGTCGTAGAGGAAGATCGCAATCTGTGGAAGATTGATGGGTTTATGCCACCGGAGTTTTGGAGCGAGGGTATGGCGCTCTGGAAGAGGGAGGATAAAGCGGTGCCGTACTGACCATGAGATAGAGGTTGGACCGAGTTGTGTGTAGGCTTTCGTCTATTCATGAACTGCCATTGAAATCTATTCTGCGACATCCGATAACTTTCTATGCCCACTCTCTGGCGAAGCAGGCTCTGAGACTACAGTCTTATGGTCTTCGAAGCCCTCCTCGCCAGGTAGTTCAAAGACTTCATTATCCTTGCCTGCATCTAATTCTTGCCTCTTGCCCAGCGACACATTTCCATCAGGTGGCAACTCCGAAATGGCAGTGTCCGGAGCCTCCGATAGCGAGCCTACTGTCTTGATAGTGCTAGTATCGTTCGTCACCGTGTCATTCGTCGGTGCCTCATGTAATCTATCATCGCTATCCTTCTCGTAGATAATCTCTTCGGGTTTCCTTGACTTTCGACGCCTTTGGAGCAGGAAGAAGAGGAGGCCAAGGAGGATGGCAACAAAAGCAACCACACCAATGACTATCCCGGCTATGGCGCCACCGCTAAGTCCATCGCTGCCGGAGGAGGGAGAACCTGTTGGGGTGGATGAGGTAGTGGTATTGGAGGTGACCTTGAGCGGCGTCGGGACGTAGCTATCTTGTGAGTAATTATCGATGCGACCGCAGATCATGCCAGTGACGGAGTCATTGATGGAATATTGGCTCTCGCCAGTGGACTCTGGCATCTGAGGCTTCTGCATCAGTCTGGTTTCCAAAATGAAGAATGCGGAGGGACGAATACATACCCAGACTGCCACAAGTGGCCAGACATAAGTACCATAAGAGCTATATGCCTCGGTACTCCAATTTGCGGTTTTCGTCTGGAGCAAGTTGTATGTTGACCCTGTTCCGTTCAGGTCGCCTTGCATGGTGCAGTCGAATTCGTACACAGGTGAGCCAGATCCAGTCAAAGCTGAAGCTAAATTAGCAAAAAGGAAACGTTAGACCAGTTTGAGCAGGATAGCTCACGTATTGACGGCGCGAAGCTCGAAGATGAGTTCACAAACGATGAGCACTCTTGCGGCAGGTTTGCATTCAGCGACGTCGCAATATCTCCACAAATCAAAGACAGCGGCGATGAAATAGAAGTGCTGGAGTTCGACTGGCCGGACAAGCTCTGATAGAATTGTAGTGCATAATCTGATGCTGCCGTCTTGACTGCAGCAACGCAGGCTTCGTCGAACATGGAGTAGCACGATCCGTTATCAGATTGTCCCCTGGCTTGTGTATCGTAGGGAGTAGGACTCCATGATATTGCGCACACGTCGTATCCAAGCTCTGCGTCATCCGTATAATTTGCGCCATTCGTGTTGTACCATAGTGAATACTCTACTTCGTCTGTTTCGAAGTTTTGAGAGAGCGTCAGACCGACGCCGACGTCGAGCGTCTGATTAGAAGTGTTGTCTGGTTGACCCTCTTCAGGACCTTGCTTCACATGAGGGTTGTATGACATGAAGAACGTCTGTGTCTTTGTTAGCAGATGTTTAGTCGCCGCTTTGACCCAGACACTACTTACGCCATTCGCATCCGCTGAGGTCTTGTTGCACAGGTCCGAAGGCGGTCCCTCCGCCAAACATCTTACAGCAAGAGCCGCCAGTAATACTGATAGCAATGGGAGGACCATGGTAAGGTCAACTGCCTCTCAAACGTCCAGGACACTGGACGGGGTTCCCTGCGAAACAGAGAAGCAGACATTACGAAAGTGGAGAGCCACGACCCACCCTTCAAGTATGTCTCAAGTCGGAGAGTAGCCGTCGACGTCGATCATCCAGCGCGCCGAATCCTCCAGGATTCATTGTAGAAATAAGCCCACGTTCTCAGAACACGCCACAGTGCACGCGATAGGTTGCGAGGGGCTATGGAAACGCAATAAGCTAGGCGCTTAGAGGAAAGAGAGAAGCTGATTGCTGGAGCGTGACAGAGCCGGCCAGCTGAGTGGAAGGAGATGTAGGCGAGCTTCAGTCGTGCGTCGGAGATCAGAAATGTGGTCGGAGTTGTCCTGCACGCCTGGAGCTAATCGCCCCTCCAGGTCCCCTCCAGGGCTTGACTGAGCTCACTGTGCAGCTGGCCAGAAGCAATCAGAAGGTGTCGCTGCACCACGTGGGCTCGTATCATTATGTGAGACGAGATCGAATGCGTTTGTTGTGTGTCGGTTCACAAGAAGATCATTACACGTGGGTGATAATAATAAGAAAGGACTTCTTCCACGTTCATGTCTGTCGCCGTCTTTCAGCCGCTGACTCTTAAGCACATGTTTCTGCTGCTGCTGCTGCTGCTGCTGCTGCTGCAGGTGGAAAGCAAAGCAAAGCAATGACAGGACGTTTGGTGCCGGAGCAGGTCACCATCCAATGGTCTCGTTGTAGGACAGTGATGGTGTAGTCCCAGATATGAAGGTTGCGGCGATCACCCCTCCGCCCAGCAAATCCTCCGCTGAGACAGAGAGAGAGAGAGAGTGACGTATAATGCCATTCGGGCGCGGGCCGCGATCGCCAGGCATGAGCTCTACCTCGTGGTTGGTGGAGCAGACAACTTTGGTATCTTCAAACCCCGTGTGGAGCAAAAGGAAGATGCGATATTGGTGGTGTTGGTCGGTGGGCGCGAGCACGATGGACTTGCCCTCCTGATCGGCCCCTACCTCCTAGATCTCAGGTGGCATTGGCTCCACTTTCCCGAGCCTCCCGACGACTTCACCTTCTGCGACTCCTGCTTATATTTTACGACGCGGCAGAAGCAGATGTATTCCACCTCGGTTCTACACCAGAATGCTGGTCATTCCGCACAGTTCGTCACCACAGATCATCGCCGTGGTTGTGGTCAGCCGGCAACGAGAGGTCCTACAGTACATTACAACCTATTGCTGTCAATATCACCTCACGAATCAGCCGGTAGTCTAGGTGACCTCACGGGACTTGGCGGCTAGAATGAGTTATATCTTGCTACACGGCCACTGTCCAGACTCGCTTCGGCTCGCCGCCATGAACAGGCCGACACAGCGCGTATATATATCCACATACACACACATATATACCATGATTCGGCAGAATTATCGCTATATCAACTGCTCGACGCTTGTGCGATCTCATCACGCTCTGTGTGCTGCCACAGTTAGGAAGGCAGAACAGTAGATGTCTTGTGATCTTGGCGGAACCACCGTGTCCCTCATCTGCTGACACTTGCAAAGTCCCTCGCAATGCGGATCTGCAGGCACTTTCCGACGCTCTGAATGCTGACAATCTCGCTACCGAGCTGGTTGAGAAGCTGTTGGACTCTTCTTTGCACATTACGAAGGCGAGTGTCTCGTCATCGGGAGCCTCTTCACTACCAATACTCGGCCCAGCGACTAGATGTACTAGCTTACTTCAGCTTCCCAACAGCACCAGCATGAGCGCCAACAAGACATCTTCCTATGCTTTTGAGACTCAGAGTAATGATGCACTGGCCGAGACGTGATTCACAGCTATACATGCTGCAGTGCTGGACTGTCCCTATCATAGAGTCAAGACAACGCGATCTGTGCAGGAATCCTTTGCGTGCCTTCCTTGCCGACAATCTGGAATCAAATGGAGACCCAGCCCCAAAGATGATGGAGCAGCTTCGGAGCTGCATTGGCTTGAGACGTTGTCAATCGTATTTTGGACTCCATCTTGAGGATCTCGAGTTGTTCAGATTCTTCCACCATTCACACTTTCACGGAGAAAGTATCGTCAGCGTCACGCGCGACTCGAGTATGGACTTGTCTGCACTCTTGTGGCAAATCTTTGTCCTGCAATTGCTCGAAGGACCACGAACTGCAGCGTCTTCGAGTGTCCTCAGGACGTCTACGTCAGAATGAAAGGTGACGCAGCCAATGGACATGATATGTAGCTGAAGTCATGAGGACCCTCTAAGCACACAGCAGGGAAAGCGCACATTGCCCGAAATGATCAAACGCATCGACGCGTATCTTGAGCCCCACTTGGATATCAATCCCTGGATGCATGATTCTTCTCTGCACAATCTTGCACGACGAATAAGACCTTGCCCTCCTTCAGCGCATGGAAAACGCTGGCCTGACCCTCCCTCTACGCACATCTCAATACTATGCGTCAATATGAGTTCCGCCTCTCTGAGACGGAGTCGCCCAAAATCTCGTTCTCCACTCTACTGGCGAATTCCCACCTTGACTTCGTCTCTCCACCTTCGCTCGCGGTCATGGTGTCCATCCTCACTTGGAGATAAGCTTGAACTTCAACCAGACGTCGATGATACCATCACTCTAGTGCAGATGCCGATAGCACAGGGAGCTGATGAGAAGGTCAAGAGGAAAGAGTCATTCTCCGGGCCCCTTTGATCCTCTAGCTATCCTCTCTCTCTCTCTCTCTCTCTCTCTCTCTCTCACACACACACACTCTCACTCACACACACCCCCAACATCTTCCCCAACTCTCATCTTCTTCCTGTCCCTGCCGGTTCCGTCCCTATATACGTCGTTCCCCCCACCCATACACAATCCACAACCCACACCAACGTCGATACCCTCACCCCATCTCCTCTCTCGTGGAAAGAAGAAAAAAAAGAAAAAAATCCCCTTTCCCTCTCAGACCACCCTCCTCTCTCTCCCAGAAATCTATCGCGAATCACATTTCACACGGCACAGAGCGGCATCAGATACGGCAATGCCAATGCCAGCGCCAACGCCAGTGCCGACGCCAAGCAGCTTTTTCCCCCTTCCCTCCTCTTCCGCTATCAGATCCGATCCCTGCTCGAAGAAAGACACAAGGCCAAACCAGACCTCCAAGGAAAAAAAAAAAGCCTAGATTTTTGCCTCCCGGAGGAAAAGCACCCAACAGAAAGGAACCCTCCGGTTTCAGCACAAGCATACCCATGATAATTTTTCGAGCCCAACCACATACTACATACTTTTTCAGATCTCGGAGCGGATCGGCAAGACTGGCTGGAGCCTGGGTGATGAAGTGAGCTGGACGAGCACGAGCCATCTGCTCTCTCAACACATCGGCACTTCAACCGTGGAGTCTTACATGTACCAGGTTAGAGTCGAGCTGGACGAGTCAATCGGATTTACTGATGGAATTTCTGAGGACGAGAAGCAGGTGTTGATGTGAAGAGCCCATTTCGGGCGGAAAAGCCTTTTCATTACAAGCCCTCCCCAGTCCGTTCATCCATCTGCCTTGCCGCGTAGTGCCTTATTTGTACACATTGAACGGCCAGAAAATAAAAATAAAAATGGAGATAAGTCCGCTGCCGTTCATCATCGCGTCCTTTCTGTTCCCCTCGCGGAAATGCAAACAAGAAAGCGTAACCTCATTTCTCGTGGTCCGCCATCGTAGCCAAAGATGAAAGGACTTTTGTCCCAGATGTCATTGATGAAAAACGCCTCTATTGTCGTTGGAATATTCGCCATCGTGCTGAACGCTAGCAACACCGACAAACGTGATCGGCTGTTGAAATGATGAAGGCGGTCGCTGCCCAAGCAATTTGACCACCAGCTGTGAAGGCGAGCTGCTGCCGAAATGCTGCAGCCGCCACCCCGAAGAAAAGCCCCCGACATGAACCAGAAATGCAGGATCGTGGGAGATTTCCCTCATTCGAAAGTCAAGATCGAGCTTGACCGTGACGATGAAGAGCATACAAAGTGCCCCAATGCTAAGCGGCCAAACGCTATTCCCTGGATCATTGAGAATCTTGCTTGCCTCCCAGGGTGCTGTGGCTCTTCTTCTTTCCGACCCTCACCCCTGACAACCTTCCCAGACGACGCCACATGCCGCTATCGCGCTTTGGGGACTGTCCATCGCTCCCCGGCGGGCTCGTGGGCGGTGTCATAGGGCCATCGTTGGTAGGGCTGTCGCCGGAGCTGTCCGTCATGCCAGGACCCTTGTACTCAGAGCCGGAAGCGGAGGCTGATAGCGTGACTTCCAAGCCTCCCGCTACCGTTTCTGATGTCGTGTAGTTGGACAAGGGTGCATTGGGCGCGCTGGTGGTCGGGGTAAGCTTTACACTAAAGCGCGACTTCTGCGGCGAAAGCGGAAGAGCCGAATGTCGCATGCTGGTCGATGTCGGCGAGTAAGAATTGGAGTGAGGATTCACGGCAGTTGTCATTGGCGGCGAACTGCGGACAGACCGCGACCGTCGAGAGTATGCGGCTCGTTCGTCGTACTGTCGACTTCTGACCGAGATAGCATCGTCGCTGTTGTCAAAGGGATATGACTGTATGGTTGGATGTGCCGTTTGAGGGTAGACGCTGTTCAGGAATGGTACCAAGACTGACTCCTCCATGAGCTCATAGATCTTCGCAACAGCAGGATCGAGCTTCTCCGGAGCGGGAGGCAGAGAACCTTTCTGCAGTCTTAGTATGGGGTCGCGGACTTCAGAAGGCAGATTGACTTCGCGTGACCCGTTCGGTCTGATGTACGCGTCAACCAAACGCTCCCATAGCGCTTGTACGTAATCGCGGTCTTTGGAAGGTGGTAACGATGCGTCCGATGCTCGTGACAACATCTTGGTATAGTGTTTCTTGTACCGACCTGCATCCATGGTGAATTCCAGAGTCTCTAAGCAGTGATTGTTTGACAGATACGCCATGAACGCAGCTAGAGTCCATGGCGGTGATGATGTGTTTGCGAGGATCTCTCGCAGATTCGGTCTTCGCGGACAGTATGGACCCACGCCGGGAATCGCGACAGATAATGGCCGTGATGCAGCAGAGTCCTCTGCGGACATGGCGTCCTCGTCGTCGGCGTCCCACTCCTCAGTAGTGGCTGAGGTAGTCTTGATCGAAGACTTGGTGGAGGAAGATGTGGAAGAGGTGGAGGTGGTGAAATGTGACGACGGTCTCCGCACCACCATAACGTTGCGAAAGAAACTCTTTCGTTTTGTCTCGAGTAGAGTCTTGCGAGAGGAAGTACCGGCGGTCAGACCTAGAAACGAGCCTTGCCGCAAGGGCGGATGTATTGACGCCAGTTTGGAGTGTGAGACACAGTGTCTCACAGGACGATTTGACGTGCCAGTGCGGGTGGGCTGGAGAATGCTCCTTCTACTTCGCTGAGCTCTTGTCCTGCTGCTACAATTGTATGGCCGCGGTCACAGTGTACAGTCTCACGGCACATACAGGATGCAGGTCCGCTGTGGGTGCCGAATTGGGGAGGGACAGAGCTGCCTCGCAGGTGGAGTTGGTGCTGTTACACTGAGGCGCTGAATCGCACGCGGATCCACAGCCAGACTTTGCACTGCCTGGCGTGTGGAAGGCAGCAGATGTGATGTGCCGCAAGGACGGGCTCGCGATGGGTCGCCTGGCGATGGGAGTCTCGAATTGCGACTGGGGTGAAGTTGCTGAGGGATGCAGGCGAAGACGTCGTCGGGGCTGACTGTGAGGGGCCGGGAGTGCTGTCGCCAGGTGGCAGCGATTATGAGGGAGGAGGGCGACGGCAGGGTGGAATGGTGCAGCAGCAGAAATTGACGGCGGTGGAGTGTCGAGGGGGTGGTCGTGGTGGGTGGTGTTTTGGAGTGCGAGCGTAGGGCCGTTGGCGGAATGCTGGCTACTGTACCTAAGAGGCGCAACGGCGTTTCGAGAGATGTGGGTCCACACCAACGCTGTCAGTGGGCCAGGGCCAGCAGGCTGAGTAGTAGTACGACGAGTGGCGGATCTCGCAGGCGGGCAGGCGGGTACTGAAGAGGGGATGCGGCAACGGTGTCGGTGTTGGTGGTGATGGTGATGGTGGTGGTGATGGTGGTGGTAGTGGTAGTGGTGGTGGTGATAGTGGTGGTGGTGTGAGCAGCCACTTGGAGAGCAATGGATACAGTTCTGTGGTCCGGTCGGGTCTTGGCTTTGACTAATACCGCGAGACTCGCAGCGGGAGGGGAGGGGCGCAGCGGAGACACCTCAGGCCTTGTCGACGGCAGCAGCGGATTTCTGTGTGTCGCAGAAACGTAAGTGATTACCTGACCACAGCGAAGCACTGGCAGGAGGACGAGAGAGATGCATCCGTACATACACACACCTACACACTTACACACACCCTTGACGCCTCTCGAAAGGCTACATATGTATGTGCATGTCTCATTGGCTGCGACGGGGCACATGCTCCACAGAGACAGTACATGTACGGGTAGCGGGCGTTCCAAGGTCCCCCAAGGCCCCACCCTGTCTGCGTCTGCACCACTCTTCATTCCTTCCATATTCCTTCTGGAAGACAACAAATGCCTTCCTTCGCCAAAGCCTTACCTCCTCCTTACCGCACGTCTCACCTTGCCCGCCTCCTCCACCACACGTTCCGTGCGCATGGCACCGGAAGTGCTCCCGCCTCGACACCACAATGCCCTTTGTCCCGGCGACGCCGCGCTGTCAAAGGCAGCGCTGTCGCGTTCAGGTGGCCGTATGAGCGCATCGCCGATCGCTCATCAGCACTCGCTGCTCGCGTCAATCATCGCACACACCGCGTAGCGTGACGTGAGGCGGCGGACCAGGTGAGCGAAGGGCTACAGTGCAGTACCACGCCGCCCCTGTGCGCTATCTGCGCCTACGAGGTCCTGTAGCCACCCGCCTGCTCAGGCTGCAGTAGTGTCAGCCCCAGCGTATTTCAGCACCAAATCGCGACAACAGCGCCCGCAGCCGCGCAGCACAGCAATCCGCAGTGCAGATTTTGTTTGTTGGCTGACTTATGTCATAGTAACCAGGCAAACCCCCGAGCCTGGTGTCCGGAATGAGTGTCGCCGGCCCACGCATGAGTATGAGAGAAATGCCAAGCAAGCACACAAGGCATTGCGACAGAGAGCACGTGTGCAACCATCAGGAATTTCGAAACACGCCATCTCGTCAGCATCTTCTTCTCCGGAGGAAGCAGGGCAGGGGGCCCGCCCGCCGATCTGAGCGGAGTCCATGCGCACATTCTCTTCTAGCGCCTTTCTGGAAGATTACTCACAAGGGCAGCCGAGCGACAGCAGTCAACCGTGCTCACCTTCCCACTCAGGCAGATGTCCGTCCCGTCCGCCCCTGACATCAGCTGCCGAGACATCAACAAGATCTTTAGCCCGGCATGCCGAGTCTACAGCCTCTGGCAATAATCATGGAAACCCCTGCTAGCGTGCATCCTTCGAACTATTCCTAATATATACAAGATCACCACTTTGTATGACCACCATAAGCCTCAATTACTGCCTAACACCTCTATCTTATTATCTAGCAGATTCTAGATATATCTGCTATTAAGATAGCCTACTATTTAGTCTATATAGCAAGGATAACCTCCTCTCTAGTACCTAGAAGATATAGGCTAACCCTATATTTAAGAAGACTCTATAGGTTCTTAATTAGATTAAGATCTAGTAAATTAGCTAGCTACTAGATAAGTTTAATCCTATAATTAAGAAACAAGGTAAGGGTAGCCTATGCCTTATAGATAGAAGCGTTGTCTTATATAACAAGGCTTAATTCTTAAAACAATAACCTAGTTTACTACTTTTAAACAGCAGTTTTAATTAATAGCACGATCTTATTTCGATAGATATCGCTATCTACCTTGCCTAGCTTAAAGATAGCTAGTTCTCGAGTGCCTTCTATATTAATATAGGCCTATATTATATAGGCTAAGTATTTGCAGAAGCGTAGTATAAGGCAGTCTAAATTAAAGGCTTTATCTGCCTTCCTTATAACTGTTACGGGCTAAGCCTAACGGATTAGCCCGCACAATTAATCCCTTGTGGAAACAACCCCACGGTCATTCCCGCTAAGCAGAACCCGTAAGGGAGAAAACAGACAACCGATAGAAGTCTTAGTAAAGGATCGCTCCCGTACGGGAAAGCACGTACGGCGCTTACTGCTAGGTAAGCACCGTGAACGCTTAAGCGTAAAGCGATTACCCGCTTAGAATGCTTACGAACGAGCATTTATCTTATTATATATATAGACACGTAGGAGAACAACCCTTATAGTTCGTTCTTAACTTAAGTTACAATCTAATTTTTAGAAACCCTATACTAAACAACGAGCCTTACCTCCACAACTCGGTCGATCTGTGTTTAGTCTTTATAGATCCTCGTTCTAGTATCACTCGACGCTTTTACTAGTACAAACCCCGTAACTCTTTCCCTCTTAGGCTCTGCCTCTAAGATCAGGTTATAACACTTTAAGAACCCTAACGAAGATGTCTGTTACTAGAAGGCTAACCGGGACTCCTACTCCTAGCAATATTAGAGGAAAGGCAACTACCTCTCGACCACTACTAAACCCGGACCGTATAGACTATAACGCTAAGTCTAGCGACGACGACAACGACGACAACGGTAGATCGAACAATCGATTCAAATCTTAGAAGCTAGCTACACCCGACACGTTTAAGGGAAAACGATCTAACCTCGAAACCTAGCTTAACTAAATCGATGTATACATTATGTTCAACAAAATCCCAGCCGATAAACGAACCCTGTTTGCAGCCTCCTACCTTAGAGGGGATGCTAAACATTAGTTCAAGCTATATATAAGGACTTACCTTAACTTAATAGGACAAAGGGACCCACTCAACATGTTTGGGATCTACTCTACCTTCAAATCTAAGTTAACGAAGCTCTTTAGGATATTAAACGAAATTAGTCAAGTAACGAGGGTTATCTAAGGACTTAAACAGTAGCGCTCGACGGCTAAGTATACGGCCAAGTTTAAGGAATACGCGCATATCCTCGGATGGAACGATACCTCGCTTTAAGTCTAGTATCGGAAGGGCTTAAAGGACTACGTAAAGGACGAACTTATAAGGGTCGAAATAGGACGCGACATTAGCGACCTTAACGACCTTATCAAAGTCACTATAGACCTTGACGACAAGTTGTACGACAGGCAGATAGAACGACGCTACGATAACGGGACTGCTAGGGGCATTCCGGACTATCGCCGTAACAATCTAAAGACCTAGGGATACTACGCAAACAAACAATAGCGAGACCCTAATACTATAGATTAGCAGCGCACACTCGGTGCGACAGAGGAAAAGAAGCTAAAATTCTAGAAGAAAAACAAGAAGAAAAGTTCAGGACTAAACTGTTACGTATATAGTAAGATTAGCTATATAGCGCGAGAATGCCGTTCGAGAAGCAAGGTGCCTCGACAGCAATTTAATACGATGCTACGAAATGACGCTCGAGGAGGGTATAACAAACCCGTCTAGGAGCTTAACGTTATAGAAAGAGATAACGAATAGGATAACGATACGAAAATCGAATGCTAAGGAGATACCCTCGGAGAACTTATAGAAACTTACGACTAAATCCAACAAGTCTACTACGAAAAGGAAAGAGTAGAGAAGTAAGAAGTCAAAACCGAGGAGACCTATACCCTAATTAGAAAAGCCGATAAACTCTTGGAAGCACTAGGACAACACTAGCAGATACTAAACGAGTAGCTAGCCGAAACTAGCTACCTAAGAGCCCGTAAGTTAGCAATCCTAGAACGTAAGCTAGTCGACGAGACGGGCTAGGACCTAGAAACCCTTCGAGTACTACAGCTACGGGGCGTGTAGCACCTCGAGAAGGTTATTCGAGAACAACTTGCTATATACTAGGAAGATACGGAACATCGACAGAATCTCCAAGATTAGCTAAGATTTACAAAGAAAAGAATCTAGCAACTAGAAGTTATGCCTAAGGAAACGCGTACATTAGGGATAATAACGCGAAACGAAGAATAGGAGGAACATAGTGCCCTTAGTTAAAGTAACTGTTACGATAACTCCTACAAAGTGCATATATCGGACAAACAAGGAGCATACTACTAGCTACGTAGACAACTAGGAGCTAGAGGAAGCTACGGCAATCACCTAGAACGACAGATCGACGACGAAGAATCACAGACACTATACGAAGAACTCGAGCCCGAAGAGGAAGACTCTAACTCGGATAGCGAGGACGAATACGAGAAACAAGTATTCTATATAGAATCCTCCGACATAATAAGGAAGTTACTCGTCGGAATAGCAACCTTCGACAAGAAATTGTTCCTAAAGGACGAGGACAACCTAAGAAAAATTCTAGTAGATCCAATTTAGCTAGAACTAATTATTTCAAGCCTACGACGAGCCTTGTAGAACTACCCAAGGACGGAATACTCTACAAACCTAGCATAATGTATTTAAGAGTTTCTACCTCTTAGATCCACGTTCGTAGGCCAAGGCTACACTATACTAGACGGATACGAAATCGATACCCCGCTACGAGAAGTAGTACAGCACGTTAAAGCACTATACTAAATATCCTAAGAGATCTAGGACCGTAACGAAATGTCATAACGGACCTCGCTAAAAGCGCAGGAGGAGGCTTAGAGACATCGAGAAACTTACGAGAAACTCGGGTCTAATATACGATAACGGCCCTATAACCGAGAAAAGGAAAACGATTTAGAAGATACGACAATACTATTAGTCGATTACCTAGTATAGAACTAGAGAGTATAGGACAATCTGCAATCGGGAAAAGGATCGCCTCCCTAGCTATAAGCAAGCCTAGGGAGTTTAACAATATAGCTCAAGCATCAACAGCAGTCTACCGAATATAGATTACCGTAAATAGTCGGAAAACGATAGCTATAATAGATTTAGGAGCGTGTGGGAATTTTTGCTCTAAATTAATAACGAAACGCTACGGAATAGCTACCCGAGCGAAGAAGACGGGAGGATACGACCTTATAGCAGTTAATAGATCGCCCTTACCTAGAGTGAACCGAGAAACGGTACCGGTTACGATATATGTCTAGCGGCACTAAGAGGGGATTGTTTTCGATATTGTCGCTATAGCTAAACACGACATTATCCTAGGCATCCCCTAGCTAAGACAGCACGAACTAATAATAGGTTAGACTATAGGAGTACTTAAGTTTAAACAGTGCAAGTGCGCTCTTGCATCTAAACCTACGTAAGGGCGGAGTTCCTTAGCGGATAAGGTTAGGCAATTCTACGAAACGATACGTAACTAACCGAAAACGGGACACGACGCAGTAGAGCCCACCCGGACAGATACCACGGGAGATAACTATACTATAAAACCTAGAAAGAAAGAAGTGGATTACCAAGTTACGCGGCAGGACGGAAATCGCGCACCGACCGATATCCCTAAAGAATTTAAACTATAGACATCGCTCTTTTAGGAAGAGATAGGATATTGTCTACCGAAACACTAGGAATAGGACTATAAGATCCTACTCGCGAAGGATGCGAAGGTACCCTTTAGACCTCTCTACAACATGTTAGAGAAGGAACTTAAGGCTACACGGAAGTAGATTAAGAAAATAGAAGGCCGAGGATAGATACGCAGATCTAAGTCCTTAGCGGCCTCTCTATACATATTCGTTCTAAAACAAAACAAGGAGGACCTACGACAGGTCACGGACTATAGGAAGCTTAACGAGGTAACTGTTAAGGACAGATATCCTCTACTAAACATCGAAGAAGCCCAAAACAGGCTAACGGGATCTAACTAGTACACGAAGATTAACTTACGAGATGCTTTCTATAGTATACGAATAAAAGAAGGCGAAGAATAGAAAACGGCGGTACGAACAAGATATAGACTCTACGAGTTCCTTGTAATGCCTATAGGGCTTACTAACGCACCTACAACTATATAGAGAATAATCAACGACGTTCTACGGGAACTCCTTAATATCACTATACTAGCATACCTGGACGACATCCTAATCTTTACGAAAGGATCCTAAGAACAACACATAAGGGATGTCTAGGAAGTCTTTAAGAGACTCGCTACTACTACCTTCAAGACAGCACTAGAGAAGTGCGAATTCTACAAGAAAGAAGTCAAATTCCTAGGATTTATAATTAGGCAAAACGGAATATAGATTGACCCGGAGAAGACGAAATCAATCTAGGAATAGCTAGTCCCTACGAGCCTAACAGAAGTACAATTATTTCTTAGATTAGTAAACTATAATCGAAAGTTTATTAAGGACTACTTAAAGGAAGCAATTCCTCTAACGAAACTAACTAAGAAAGACATAGCGTTCGTATAGGGTAAGGAACAAGATAAAGCATTTAACTAACTTAAGGAATCTATAACGGATGCACCGGTATTACGGATGTTCGATACTACGAAACTAATCGAACTCGAAACAGACGCCTTAGACATAGCAATCGGAGCTTACCTAACACAAGTCCACGATAGGAAACGACATCCCGTCGCTTACTATTCTCGAAAGATGTTACTAGCGGAACAGAACTACGACATTTATAATAAGGAACTTCTAGCAATCGTTGCTGCCCTACAACAATAGAGGATATATACGGAAGGAGCTCCGGAAATAACGATTTTCACGGACTACAAGAATCTTGTAACCTTTACTACTACGAAAGTGCTTACCAAAAGGCAGATACGCTAGTCGTAACTGCTTAGCGAGTACAAATTTAAGATTATATACACTCCTAGGAAAGACAACGGCCGAGCAGACGCACTTTCTCGGAGAAGCGACTACATAAAAGACAAAAGTATTACTTCATATAGTATCCTAAAAGAAAACAAAGACGGAAGCCTTAGCGCCAACGTCCTCGAATTTAACAGGATTATCCGGATTAAGAGGGACGACAAGGAACAATTTCCTATACTACACGGGAAACACTAAGTTATATAAGACAGAATACAAGACTGTATAAGGACACACTACGACGACCCTATAGTAGGCTATCTAGGAATCGTAAGGACAATTGAGCTTATATAGCGAGCGTTTACATTTCCGAAGATAAAGCACTACGTTAAGAAATACGTTAGCTAATGCCTCGAATGCTAGACTAACAAGGCATCTCGACATACGAAATATAGATATATACAATACTAGGACCCACTAGATACACTATAGCAGGACGTTACTATAGACTTTATTGTTAAACTACTAAAGTCTAAGGACCCGGCCACGGAAACAGAATACGATTCTATACTAGTAATTGTCGATAAACTCACAAAGTATATATACTTTATGCTATATAAGGAGAGCTTCAATGCGGAACAACTTGCATCTACTATACTAGATAGGCTTATCCGATACTACGGACTACTAAAGTTATTCCTCACCGACAGAGGATTAGTCTTCACGTTAAACTTCTAGTAATTACTTGTTAGTTAACTTGGAATTAAACACAAACTCTCTACAGCATACTACCTGGAAACAGATAGCTAAACAGAAAGAATAAACTAGACCCTTAAAGTCTATCTACGCTATTATATAAACTACAACTAGAACAATTGGGTTTCGCTACTACCGTTCGCATAGTTAGCGCTAAACAACCTGCGGAACGAGTCCACCGGGGTTACGCCGTTCTTTGCGAATTACGGCAAGAACCCAAATATATTATTAGAACCGTAAACAGGTCTAATTGCGCCTATAGCTACTATTAAGGCCTAAGATATACGAGGACTACACGAACACCTTCGGCAAGGAATATAAAGAATACAAGACAGAACTCGGGTACCTATTAATAATAATAAGAAAAATAGACCTTAGCTTAAAGAGGGGGATAAGGTGTACTTGCTTACCAAGAATTTGAAAACAAAAAGAAAAACAAAGAAACTAGATTAAGTGAAGGTCGGACTATTTTTAATTAACAAAGTTAAGGGACTAGTTAACTACCGACTCGTATTACTAAAGGACGCTAAAATCTATCTAGTATTCCACATATCTATGCTAGAACCGGCCGACGCCGAGACACCCTTATAGGAAACATTTCATTTTGAACCTAAAGCAGCAAATGAGTATAAAGTTAAGGGAATTTTAGAATAGAATTAGAGCAACAAAACATACCTCATAAAGTGGAAAAACTATAGACTAGAGGAGAACACCTAGGAACTAGTACAAAACCTAGAAGGAAGCTATAACCTGTTAGCAAAGTTTTATTAGTATAAGGAAAGACTATATACACACCTAAATCGACCTCGGGAACTGGAACTAAACAAGGCTAGACTAAGGCTCGCTAGCCTACAGAACTTTCGCTAGTAGCTCTAGCACTCGCCGAACCCGCGACAAAGGATAGAGGACTAGTTTCCTATATCTTCGACGAGACGTCGAACCCGTAACTATTAATAAGGTCCTAGGTTGACGGAGAGAGAGTAAAAGACGGGCTAGGCGCGAACTCGAGGAGTTCCTCCGCTTCTTGTCTTTCGATATCCGCCTCCTTAATAGAGATAGCCTCGGCCTCGCGCTTTTCGAGCTAATCTATCAGCTGTCGTAGACGCATTTCCTTAGTAAAGGCCTTGTTAGCTTCAGCGCGAGCTGCCTCTTCTTAAGCACGAGCTCTTTGTTGTACCTCGTGGGCCTCCTTTAGACCTGCTAGTAGCTTTTCTCGTTCCTCCCGCAAACGGTCCTACTCCGACCGAGTTACCTAAAGATCGCACTAACGACCGCGACGGACGCACTCGCCGCATTTCCCTAAACGAATATAGACCTTATAGATATGTTTCTTAGTTTTATAAAAGGAGCACGGCTTCACTATAATGTCGCCGTAGGAATCGATAAAAGAAGAAAGGACTTGATAACGACGGGTAGAAGAAGGACTTATTCTTGCTTACCTACCGCCTAGGGATAGCGACTGATTTATAACGACGCTCCGGGACGGAGCTAGGCTAGAAGGGGGATCGTGTTACGGGCTAAGCCTAACGGATTAGCCCGTATAATTAATCCCTTATAGAAACAACCCCACGGTCGTTCCCGCTAAGCAGAACCCGTAAGGGAGAAAACAGACAACCGATAGAAGTCTTGGCAAAGGATCGCTCCCGTGCGGGAAAGCACGTGCGGCGCTTACTGCTAGGTAAGCACCGTAAACGCTTAAGCGTAAAGCGATCACCCGCTTAGAATGCTTACGAACGAGCATTTATCTTATTGTGTATATAGACACGTAGGAGAACAACCCTTATAGTTCGTTCTTAACTTAAGTTATAATCTAATTTTTAGAAACCCTATACTAAACAACGAGCCTCACCTCCACAACTTAGTCGATCTGTGTTTAGTCTTTATAGATCCTCGTTCTAGTATTACTCGACGCTTTTACTAGTACAAACCCCGTAACTCTTTCCCTCTTAGGCTCTGCCTCTAAGATTAGGTTATAACAATAACGTAGACTTAGCTAAAATAACTATAGCGAATTAATGCTTTATCTGTCTATAGAATCCGTAACTACTGCCTATCTGTCTAATTCACGTGCTCCTAAGCCTAGTAGAGCCTATTAGCCTTATGTTTATCGGTCAAAAATAGCTTCTTTCTTATAATATAACGGTAATATCCTTCTTTTATAAGCGTAGCTCGAATCGTTCGAATATCGTAGGGTAGGCGCTCGTACTAGCCGAGTTAGTTAAGTCTAAGACGTCTGTGATACGTATCTTACGTTAGCCTATCGACTAATCGACGTCGTTTCCGTGTTGTTATAGTAGGTAGTCGCCCTCGGCGTAGTGGAGTTCGTGGCTCTCGTTTAAGGCGAAGAATTAGTTTTGAAATAGCGCCTTTTGTGTATTCTAGGCTATCTGCGATTCGTTGTAACGGCTAGTAAGCATGTTTATATAGGCCCTATATCTGTCCTTGTTCAAATAGTGTAAATAGACGTCGAGATAGCATTTTGAAGGGTGTAGAAGGGCATTAACGCGTGACTGAACACGTTGTTTTGCGGTATGTCGTCCTAATTAGGAATAGTTCGAAGGATGCACGCTAGCAGGGGTTTCCATGATTATTGCCAGAGGCTGTACTGCACGCCTTATCCAGACTGTCGCCTCACAACAAGCCATATCCGCACGTTGCGGCGCACCTGCCTGGCAAAGATTTCCATTGCACTTGACGCTATCGCGAGGGGCGCTAGCGGCGGCACGCCCGTGACGCTCGACATGTACGCCAGCAGAGCCGTCTCCCGTGGTACGGTCGAGATGCCGGAGCTGTGGACACGACACCGCTCTCTTACATAGAAGCCAGAAACTCTGTGTGTCATGACTTGGGTGGAGACACGGCCTTTATCTCGGGCTGTGTCGGGACATTCAGGCGAGTGCACGGTTGCGTGAGCACGTCAGTGGTTGTCGGATGCCCATCGGTCTTCACGCCGTACTGACCGATTCTACATGCCTCAACAGGGACTTTTAAAAAATTTGTCGCTTTGCTGAAAAATCGGTCGGACTCATCTTTGCCGTGCAATTCTTCAAGATGTCCAGAGATTCGAGACGCTAGCCAAACGCTACTCCCGAAAGGCGTTAGCGTCAGAGTTGATGAATGTCCCAAAGAGGACACCCCCCATCTCCAAGACTCCGAGAGTCCCGAGACACCTTGATGAGAGCAACAAGTGACGAGAACCTGGAATGGTCTTGTCCATCATCCTTCTTGCATGTCACTTCCCATGTCGGAAGTCGGTGTGGACACATCTTTATTAGTACGTCTTCCGTAATCTGAATATCATCAAAGCGTAGTGCCAGGAGCACTTCAACAACAGCTACACATTGTCACAATTACAGGGAGACTCTGCATGCCAGGGTCTCACGACAACCGAAAAGTCTTGACGTTCAATCAGAGCACAGGATCAACAAGCTCGTCCAATTTTCTGGGCTCTACAGTGGTTTGGGAAGCTTCCCACCCTACCTCTGTCAGAAAGTTTGGAGGATCCGCACTTCTCTGAACGCAATTGTCTCATCAAGTACAGCTATCGTCTGATAACGTCGGGATATCAATTGCACACCAAGTGGATTCTCCGCTCGACCTTGCGTCTCGATTGGTGAAATGATGGGCAGAGTTTCAAGGTGCCATTATAGCGCCATGTGATACCTCCGACACTGATATGACGCTGTACACTCTATAAACGCTGCACGTCAATCTATCAAACCGACCTCATCAAGCATGAGCCCTTGTCATTAGTGCGGCACACAAAGAGACGATCATCACTCTTGTCGTGTGTCGATACATGAGGCATGTGATCCACCTGCATTGGGCTACTAGCACAGGGGGGTGTGTGTGTGTGTGTGTGTGGGAGAGCTTCTCCGCCGATAAGCATCGAACGGCAGATCGAGAAAGCATAAAATTTAACTTCGTGGTGTGCGAGTGGAACCGGGCAGAAAGTCACGATGGTAGCTTGAATTGACTTCTTCTATTCTGCGTGCTGTGCTTGCAGCGTTCTGTTGACCAAGCGGTGCACGAGCGCCTGACCACTCGTAATTGACATTAGTTCCATGCATCTCCCCAGTCTTCATCTTCTTGCTCGACTGGCGCTGCGGGCTTGGGCTTTGCGGCAGGTTTGGCGAGCACGCTGCTTGCAGTTTTACTTCTCCCCGTCAGCGCGGGCTTCGCTGCTGGCGTAGATGTCGATTTCTTGGCGAGGCCTTTGGGTAGAGGCTTCTTGCTTGAGGATTTGGCTTGGGCTTGGGCGTTCAGCCATCCTTCGAAGTCTGGTTCTCCACCATCGTCATATGAGACGCTGGGTGCGGTGGTCGTCGCCGTGTCGGCCGGGTCAGGCCAGGCGTCAACGACGGGATCGTCTTCGTTCAAGTCGCCCCAACCGTTGTCGTCACCAAAGTCTTCCACAGGAGGAGCAGTGGCAGTTGTGCTATTGCGGAGATGGGACGACGCTCGAGGGACGGCAGGTCTCGCAGCGAGGGCAGGCTGTTGAGATGTGCCATTGATGGGCGGTGGCATCGCGCGCTCGGTTGGAGTCACCATGCCGGTGCCGTTCGGCTGTATCTCTCCAGTAGCCGCGCTCAGCTTGTTGGTGAATGAGGAAACTGCCCAACCCATGCCCATTCCCAGGAGAGATTGTTGTGCTGCCTGTGGGGCAGGAGAGCTGACTCTTGTACCTCCAGCGGACGTAGTTCCCGGCGGCGGCTGGATCGTCTCCGGCAGAGTCAGCGCATACTTGCGTACTCGTTCCAAGTAGATGTTCATTGTCTTATTGCCCTGATCGCGGATCATCTTCTCCTTATCGACAAGGGAAGGGCAGATCGCTGGAAGCATCTTGATAGCACAGTCGTCCTCGCTGAAGATGTCGACAGTCGCCGCAAGGGCCAGCAGCGCGGCATTCCTCGCATGCATGAACGGATCTCGTAATGCGCGGGAGAACGCAGCGCTGAGGATTTTTGCTCGCTGGTTTGCGGCAAGGTTTCTCGCGATCTTGCCCAGACATATAGTGGTATTCGTTCGAATCCCGGGCTGTTCATCGTTTGCTGTTTTGGCGAGATGTCGTAGCAGCTCTCCGTTGACGATTCTGTCAGACAACTTCGGTACAACCACAAGCACTGCTTTGACAGTCTGCTCTCGAACTACAGGAGCGAGGTCTCCGAAACCGGTGACCATCTGCGGAAATATCTTGTCTGTAACGATTTTCTGGCTCAACCGATCGATCATCAATGGAAGGTTGTCTAGAAGACAGACTCTCATCGCACGATCTGGACTTGTGAAGAGACGAACGATTATGGGCGTGATCTGCGTATCGTACTCGTCCTCGGCTAACTTTTGTGCAATGCGGATGGCCAAAGCCAGGGAACGAGGGCCTCCGCCGCCGAACTCCACCGACTTCAGAAGTTCCGGTAATATCTTGACCTTGAAGAAGTCTTCTGGAAAGTCCTCTGATCCCGCAACTGATTCGAGTTCACTGGGGCATGTGTCAGTAGAGCGAGTCTTCTACAGTAGTGTCACGTACCTGAGAAAGGCGTCCTTTTCTAAGTCGTCCTTCAGCCCGAAGTTGTCGATGCCGTCTGTAAGTTGTATGAGTGGCGTATCGAAAAAGCCACCATTCCTGCTTCCCTGTTCCAAGAAGTGGGCAACGCTGAGTCGTACTTTAGGTGCGGCGTGCGTCAAACGCTTGAAGCTGTTTTGCATTGGCAGTGGAATGTTCTTGGTCGAACCGATCTGGTCGGATCCCGAGAATCCTCCGTTGAATACTTCAGTTACCAAAATGCCATAGTTATATGCATCGACAGCATGGGTGGGATTTGTTCGCACAGTGCCCCAGCCATTCTTGACCACCTCGGGAGGCGAATATCGTCCGATATCTGGCACAAGACTGCCTTGGGTAAACATGACAGCATCATCCTCCTTCATGGAGCTGCAAATGTCCAGTCCTGCAATCTTCCACTCGCCGCTTTCGCTGGTGAAGATGGATGAGGCACGTATGTTGCCGTGGACTGAAGCCGCTTCGTCGTTTATGAATTTGAGCGTTTTGGCCACATTGCGTAGGCCCCATTTCAGACTCTCTTCTGGTAATGCTTTTCGTCTGGTCGACCAGGTTAACGGCGTTATGCGTTCAGTCGCAACGTAGATAAGCTGATCTGTCTAGCTTGGTGTCCGGTAAGCTCGCATCCACAGCCCGAACCAATGCTCTTATGCCCACCTCGATTGTATCCAGAACTTTCACTATCCCAGGGTGCCGCAACGTCTTGAACTTCCTCAGCGCATTCCTCGCAAGTGGCAGTCGTGATCGGTTCGCGTTAACGTCGAAGGAGAATATGCTGCATTTCGAGCCGTCTTCCTAGAGAAATCCGTCAGCACAATACGGGCCGTAGTGATGCGTCGATTACACACTCGCTTTGTGCCGTTGTGCAAGGTCCAGATGGACTGATCAATATCTACGCGATCACCAAAGGAGTACGCGAATGCTGGTCCTTTGGCGATCGAGGCTACTGCCGACTTGAGAAAATCCATGGCCGCGCTAATTTCGTGTCGCTTCAACGAGATTTAGAAGAGTTCATCTGGCGGCCTAGAGGCGACATATTGAGAAAGCTGTCCTTAGCAGGAGCAGCAGCATCGTCGAGCATCGCTGGAGTGCGGGTGGGAGTCGCCCAAGGATCGTGGCGTCTCCCGGACCCCACATTACAGTGACGGGACTATCCTAGCGCAAACTCTGCGCCTATAGCACTTTCCACCAGCTCGTCCCTTGAAATCAATTCCATCACCCAGACATTAACTTACATGTACACAACAACAGGTCCATTCCTGCCGATCTTGCTCGACGCGTCTATTGCCAGCCAGTAGTGTGGCAGACTGTGTGTGTGGGGAGAGTATTCGACAACGCTCCTTGATTGCAAGGAGATCGTAAGGCACTTCACACGTGCCGCTTCACTGCAGGTGGTTGTTTGTTCGACGTTCACAGCAGAGGGGATGCCACTCTCTTCATCCACCCTTCTCAATGCAAGCATTAGGTACGAGCAGCGACTACAATCTAGCTGGACGAATGGGTGCGGAGCATAGTCTGACAGGAGAACGACTTCCAGGCGCGGTAAGTCTGTGTTCCTTCTAACATACTTCCACACTGAGATGAATATCTGGTAAAAGGTCCGAAAGAAGTCCTCTCGATGGTTACGGCTTGCATGTAGCCTCGGAAACTTGGCTGACGACTTCAAAAATAAACTGAAAAGATCTGAGCTTGAACCTGACACTCGTTATCAAGCAAAATGTGGCACAAACAGTCAAAACTGATTATGCCTTGCAGGGCCTTACGCAAATGAACCATGATACATGGGACTTGTTACAGCGTGATAGATCTGATAAACAAGGTATGACTTCAGGCCGAGCATCGGACGTATATCCTTCACCGCGAGCACACGACACATATCGACCGCACGATGCTGGCGATTACTACAGACCGCGACGAACCTCAGATACCGCCCGCTCGCCTCCAGATGCCCGCCTATCAGTCAAAAGAAAACACCAGCGATCAAGCTCGCCTCCAAGGCATCGGAGTGACAATGTCGCGGGCACCTCGCCAGACCCCTCTTATGCTCGGCGCGGATCGCCTCTTAAATGCCGACGTACGTCTCGTGGATGGCAGTCTTCGCCTCACCTGGAGTCGTCTCGCTTGCCACAGGACAACTATGATGGGCAGAAGCCACGTCTACACCCAAATGAGTTTCGAAACCTGACCTGGAGAAAACCAGCTATTCCTTCAGCACCATCTGCCCCTTCGGCACTGATACCAAGAATCATTACCGAATTCAATGGCGTGAAGAATGTGCCCACAGGCCCATCTGACAGGCTTCAGAGACCAACTACTGCTGTGGCGAAGCAATTCTTTAATGAGGGCGTCGGAAGCATCGATATCGACAGGCAAACGAGCGTGACTGGCAGCACTAGGACAGAGCCAATTACCGACGACACCCTGACGCACGCAGCCAATGAGCGAGCGCCTGTGGTTGTTGGCCCAGGTTATGACACCTACAAGCAAATGTCACCTCGTGAGCGCTCTTATGTCGTTGCTCGAGCAGACAGCCCATCTCGTGAGCTCTCTCACGCCGTTCCTCGAGCAGACAGAGACGACACTACGTCTTCCATCAGTTGCTTGTCCTCAAATTCTAGCTTGCGTTGCCATGTCTGCAGAGGACGCTCGGATTCCTTGATCAAGTGTACGACCTGTAGTCGTCGCTATCATCGTCATTGCCACCATAGCAAGACCATACCCGAAGACGAAAGCCTTGCGGATTGGCAGTGCCAGCGCTGTGTGCGAAAGGGTGTTCCACCAAAGCGACTTTCTCCTAACGTACCCGCCACATCTGAGCGACATAAACCAGTGCGTGTTGACCTTGCCAATGACAGAATCTCTCCAAAAGACAAACCGAAAGAGAATCGACCAGATAGTCATGATCGACCCCAGCCTGCCATGCGTCTCGGTGATAACGAAGCAGTCGAAGCCGATAATTTGGTACAGAGAAGTTTCGATATGAAGGAGGCGGCAATGCAAGATCAAGCAGACGCCGGTGTGAAGAAACTTGGTTTCGTCAGAAAGAAGATTCCCACGATACCCCAGGTTCGCGAAAGCGATGTACAGAGTTCGCTCGTCACTGCGTGTCCAAATATCGTCGAAAGTGCTGGTGAGCATGGCGTTGTTTCGCCAGTTGATAGTGTGGTACATGCTCCTGCGAAGGCTCGTCGCTCGCTGCAGTCAAGAAGTGTCAAGTGCACGCAGTGTCGAAACAGAAAAGTGCCGCGCCACCCCTCAGGAGTATCGTTATGCATGAAGTGCCAAGGGGAAGCTGAAAAGGTCAAGGACGTTCCTGCAGACCTGTCTGTTGACGAGAGTATCGGCAACGAGTTATCGAAAGCATCGAAGACGGCACTATCTGGCCCTGCTGAGGCGGATTTGACCGTGCCAAAAGACAAATCGCACTTGCCACAAGACCAGCCAGCACAGCCAGAGACCACCCACTCAGCTTCAGAACCTCGCCCGAATGCCTCCGATTCCTCCGCATCAATAGCGCGTCCTGCCGTCCAAGAAAAAGCATCGTCGCAGCTTCCGGTCGAGGCGCCGCCTAGCACGATCGAACAAGCCGCATCAGGCCATCAACAGTTCCCAAGCATCTTCAATGAACCACTCCCTCGCGCTGAGGTATCCGACGAGATAAATACAGACCTCGCGCCTTCACTGCGTACAACAAAAGCTCAGTCGCATGCGTCCAACGTGGTCGTTGTGCCCGCAACCGCTTCTGACAAGTCCAAAGAAGTCCAAGCAAATGCGCAAAGTGTGAGATGCGACAACTGTAGGCAGCCTGAAGTCCGGTGTCCAGGAGAAACGATCTTCGACAATTACACGCAGAAGCGCAAGATCTGCGGGAACACCTCGACAGAACGCCAACCGGCAGCCGTTGCCGCATCGTCGGCGAGGAATGCGGCTGCCGATGAGCCTTCAGCATTGATGTTACAGAGTCAAGGAAATGATCGGCAATACGAAAATGAAGCATCGAGGGTAGATGGTTACGCAAAGAGCCCAGTGAAGCGATCCGGACGGAAGAAGTACAAGAATACTTTTTATGGAGACGAGGTCCAGAACAGTCCACCTCTTGCGCCAGTCACCGGGAGATCCGGCGCAAAGCGACAATCGCACGTCTCAAATGCTAAACACGAATTCGACCTGGGCGATTCGCACACTAGGCCTAAGGGGACATTCATCCGACTGATGGCATTGGCGCTATGCGAAGCCCCTGCAAAGCGCTTGCAGGCCAAGGATGCACCCAAATGGATTGCCGCCAACGTGCCCAATTACTCTCTAAAGGTCGGTCGCTGGGCAGAAAGCCTGAAGTCGACCATGATCTTGAATGTTAAAGGCTCCTCAGGCCATCCCATCGCTAGGCGGGTACCATGGCAAGAAGGTGACGGTGGCAAAGACTCTAGCGACTGGTACGAACTTCTGCCAAACATTGAGAATCAACTGGAACACTGGGACTACTCTCTGAAGCGGCCAATACCACCTGATGAGGAAGCGCAGAAAAGCACACAGGATGTAGACGAAGCGGGCGATGTCGAAATGCTATCTACCAAGAGCCAAGATGCAGCTCCCAATGTCGATTGTGGGGTCATGGACACCGACGCAAATCCAGAGCTTGTTGAAGAGGATCTCTCGGACTCTGAATCTCTCACAGTGAGAAAGAATAGAGAGTTGCGACTTGGTACGCCAATTGCTTCATCTCCCAGTGGCCATTCGCCACCACATGCTTCGGAAGACCAAATGGAAATTGACGCGGCGAGTCCGCCAAGACAAGAGTCGCGCCATGCGGTCGAAGAAGACTCCCACGAAGTGACGTTTCCAGTTCGACCTTACGTCCAGAACGTAGCTGCCGTGACGAGTCACGATCGCGATGAAGTATATATGCTTTCCCTGGTCAACGATCTCATCAATAGCAAACAATCACGGAATACCACATTCAATGATATTTGGCCAGAGTATCGGGTTGACAGCGAACTTGATCGGAATGTCATTGCA
The DNA here is from genome assembly GCA_002785985.1 of Microcyclosporella mali. Taxonomy (NCBI): domain Eukaryota; kingdom Fungi; phylum Ascomycota; class Dothideomycetes; order Mycosphaerellales; family Mycosphaerellaceae; genus Microcyclosporella; species Microcyclosporella mali. The sequence continues at coordinate 169,299 of NHNU01000021.1, read as the reverse complement.
CAACAGATCAAAGCACGGCCGAATCGAAGGAAGCGTTGCGGAAAGCCTCTTATGCTCTCACAACAATTGCAACATGTTTCAGGTTCTTCCAAGAGACCGTTAGTGGTGGAACCTGTATCCACAAGTTCCGGACCTGAAGACAGTACGTTGACAATACCTTGCAGGAGTCTAGACGAATTCTTCAACATCAAGGACTCGCAGCCACTGATTCCTGTTTTGGCCGATAAACAGCTTGCTTTTCGGTCTGCGGGTTCTCGATCACGAAATGTGTACAAGCTGGACATCTGATGTGACACTATCGACTTGTCATGTTGCTGGGATTGCTTTTCCCCTTCGAGCACATCCAGCTCTTGTTTATGCTCGCAAGGAAGATTGACGACACGGCTTTGCGGGAGTGCTTCGTATTGTGTGCTTCAGCGATGGCATATGGAGTATTGAATACTTGCGCAAACTTGGTAGAGAGCATAAATAATGATGGTCAGTACTCGTAATGAGACCGTGTCAGGCATGTTGATCACGCTGATGTTTTAGCTCTGCAATTTCACGTTGCAGCAAGTCATTCTGCTTTTCCAACTCGTTGACACGTTCAGACAGAGGCTCCATCTGCTCAGCAGCTCCGGCGCTCAGCTCGTCGATGATCTTCAAAACTCTCCAAAGTCGGAGCACGACGACTATAGAACCGATCTCCTCGACAAGAGTGCCACGCTCCAGAACATCGATGACGAAACCGGTCACAATGACTATGGCGTCGAAACAGTGGAACACGGATTTGAAGAACCTGTGGCACGACATGAGCTAGTTTCTGCCATTGGTCGAGAGCACCTAAATCTTACGCAAGTCCAAATGCCCAGATACTGGCCAGCAATTCGACCATGAACAGACATGAGAATACCAGGCTCACGATTCCAAGCGCTTCACTAGCTTTCTCTGCGTCCTTTGAAGAGAAGTAGTCCTCGCAGGAGAGGGAGGCGATGATCAGATCGGCAAAGATGCAGCTGACGTCCAAAACTACGAGCAAGAGAACCGCATAGTGACCAGTCTTAGAGGTCAAAAAGCGCTTTGTTTGACGCCGGGCTGTTTCGAGAGTTGTTTTGTCGGAATGGATGCGATCTGACGGCAGCAGAGGAGTGTGCTCGTTTTCCATGTCCCAGAAAGTCCGATTGCCCTGGCGGCTGGCGTGGTGAAGATGAGATCACAGCGTATGCCCGTTTGCCATATCCAGCAGGGCCTATGACGGTTTTGCAGCTGAGGCTTGTCGAGGCTTGTCTGGTGGTTCACGGTTGTGATGGTGGAGCTTGGAGGTGAGGTTGCAGACAGATGATGTGCCAGGAGCGCCGATCGCTTCTGCTTGCGTGGCCAGAAGCGAGGCTGGTTCCATGTCTTCTGCGCGACACCACGCCGGCAATCACGTTGCCTCAGCTGCTGGCTATCGGCGACCGCTTGAAGTTATACTGCGCATGCCTCCTGCCTATTCGCGTAAATCTCTTCTGTCCGGTGGCCGACCCTCGAGATGATCTGCTCCATATCTTGATGGTGTATGCGCTACGACACTGCGGCTTCATTCAAGAAGCGAAAGGTCGAAGTTACGTCAACTCATGGCGCTTTGCGAGTGGCTGACTATGGAAGATCGACGTGCGTAAGTATGCAAGGCAATCAATACCATGGATACGTGCTGTACCAGCTCCTCAGTCGAATGGTATAAAGATCCACTCCTGTTGCTTCCTTCCTGAATCAATTCTTTCACTCAGAACATTGAGGAACAACATGAAGATTGCACTCTCGACAACCCTGCCTCTCGCCATCGGCGCTTTGGCTCTTCCTACCAGCCAGGAGGAGGGCCCTGCTTTGATCCTTGAAGAGCGCAGCGAGAACCTCACGGAACGCGCCAGCTCGGTCAAGGGCTTCGATGTTTCGCACTACCAGACATCTGTCGACTTCAACGCTGCGTATTCTGGCGGCCTACGTTTCGTTATCATCAAGGCCACTCAGGGCACTACCTACCAAGATCCATCTTTCAGCTCGCACTACGTGAGTCGGACTGTCCTCATCCCAAGCTGTTGGAAAGACGAAGCTAATGCTTGACAGGGGGGTGCCACAGATGCTGGCTTCATCCGTGGCGGCTATCACTACGCAGACGGTACGGGCGACGGATCCCAGGAAGCCAACTACTTCCTAGCTCATGGCGGCGGCTGGACTAATGATGGCATCACGCTTCCGGGCATGCTCGATCTAGAGGGCGACTGCATCTCGGTCTCCTGGATCCAGACTTTCTCCGATACCTATTACGCCTCCACTGGACGGTACCCTCTGCTATACTCCTCTCCCAGTTGGTGGTCGGAGTGTACAGGCAATTCGAATGCCTTTGTCAGCACAAATCCCCTGGTGATGGCGTGCTATAACAGCAACCCTTGCACACCGCAGGGATCGTGGCCTTACTATACTGTTTGGCAGTATGCTGACTCCAATACTTATGGAGGTGACTCGGACAGCTTCAATGGCGACTTGACTCAGCTGAAGAAGCTCGCGACTGGTTAATTGGGCACAAAATGGAAGCAATGAGACGTCTTTAAGAGCTAGATCAAACAAGACAATGACCACTGTTCAGCAGACGGCTCGAGGATTGACCAGAGCTCAGATCGACATCACATTTGCATCAATGTTAGGTTTCGATCAAGTATGCCAAAATGCTTGTGTAAATGTACTCACACGACACATGAATATCGATATTCAAATCATTCTTCACGTGCACATATTTAGCATGTATTCCAAAAGCGGCTTAGCGTTCGAGCCGCGTCTTAAGACATGCACGCTTCTCTTGAGCTTCAACAATCTTGCTACGTAACTCTCGAACATCTACAACTTCTCGTGCTCTTGTAACGTTACTCAAATACAAGCACAACCGCACTACAGTTGCGCGACCCTTGTCACACTCGCCAGACAGCACCACAAAGCCCAGGTACGTCCGTGCGAGCACCACCTTTATTTATTTAATTTTCTGCCACAACCTGCAATGTCGGAACACCTCCACCTAACCTCCGCGTCCGCAGACAGGACTCCTTCCGCCGCATCTTCGCACACGATGGCTGACACCGACGCCAAGCATGAGGATGACGCCCTCGACCGCCAACCCGAGGACGAAGACGTGGGAGATGAGGAGGAGATCGCGGCGATGAAGAAGCGCGTGGAGGAGATGGAAGCAGAGGCTGCCAAGCTACGAGAGATGCAAGCAAGTATAGATGCGCAGTCGGATAGCCTGCGCGAGAGCAAGGAAGATATTGATAACAGAAGTATCTTTGTTGGTAACGTCGATTATGGCGCGAGCCCGGAGGAGATCCAGGCTCATTTCCAGAGCTGTGGGTCAATCAATCGCGTCACCATTCTGCTGGACAAGTTCACGGGACACCCAAAGGGATACGCCTATGTGGAGTTTTCAGAGCCAAATCTGGTTACTCAGGCTTTGGTCTTGAACGACAGCTTGTTCCGAGGACGCAATATCAAGGTATGCGTTCGTTTGAATCCGAGGAGAATACAAGAAATTGACTTTCGTGTGCAGGTTGTACCCAAACGGACGAACCTCCCGGGTATGACTCGAGGTGGCCGTGGCGGCGGAGGTCGTGGAGGAGGCGGTCCTCGAGGTGGTCGCGGTGGCTTTGGTGGAGGAGGATACGGCGGGCCACCTATGGGTTACGGCGGAAGAGGCGGCTTCGGTGGAGGCATGCCACGCGGTGGCGGCTACCGTGGTGGCTACCGTCCCCGCGGTCGCGGCTACAACCCATACTGAGTGACCTTCCGAGTCCTTCCCTTTGCACGAGTCGGCTGCTGAGAATATATGCGACTACGTGGACAAACCACTGGAAGCTTTCAGTGATGCCTTGCCCGAAGGAACGTTTTACGGCCAACGGCCGATCTATACCATTGCCCATCTGTCAAGGCGGAGTCAGACTTGTAAGATTCGAGGAGGGTTTGAAAAAGTAGAATGAAGTTGCAGAAGAACCTGGGCGAGAAAGAAGCCAAAAGAATTCTTGTCGTTGGAGTAAGAGCCATATATCGCCATTTTCATTATACGATGAAGGTCAAGAGGTAGTCTCGTGAAAACCAGTGCAGAGGAGCGAGAAGAGACTGTCTTTTCACTATGACGATCGAGATGTGGGATGTTCTCATCACAACTGCCAGATCGTCTTGCATGCGCTCCCGTTGTCGCCGCTATGTCGGTACTCGGAGAAATCAGCATGTGCGGCGACCCAGATTCGCATTGCACGCGCAAGCAGGATTCGAATTCCGTCCGACGAATTCTTTCGCGCAAAGCTTCGTCAGATGCGCGCATATTGCTCGTCTCCACGAAGACGCTGTGCCGGCAGACAGCTGATGGACTCACGACAATCTGCCGCGACACGGAGCCTAGACGTTACACTTGCGTGCGCCCTGATCATCTGTTCGATTTTCGGCGTGTCCGAATCCGCAGAAAGACTTCGAGCACACAATCTCGAACATCAGATCCAAGTACACTGCTGCCTGAAACGAAGACGACCAAGTCGGAGCGGATGGCGGAATGAGAAGCAAGCACATTTTATGCAGCTTATGCTAAGCCTCAAGACGACGTACCTACCCTTCTCCGCTACGCCAATGCTTCTAGACGTTTGCAAAGAAGCTGGCACATTCGGCTTCACAGGCTGAAATGACTGGGGCTGTGTATCCCCACAGGTAGACATGAACGCGTTGCACGAGATCGGCAAAATGCACCCCAGCGACACTTGAATCACGGACGATGGCAGTGCATGTTGACGATCGGACAACGTTCTGTCACACTGCCTGTTTTCTCGAGACTTCCACTGGAGGCTCCGATAGCTGCTCTCTAGAGAGCTTCTCGAGCTGCAACAGGGGTACTGAAGTGGCAGCCTCTTCAGGTCGCACTGACTGCACTAGGCATGTCGCTGTGCAGAGGAAACCCGAGAGCATCACGAGGAATCGCAAAACCGAACAACAGCCACGACGTGCATCTTGTCACCAATAAAACTAATGATGAAGGACCTGCCCTTGAATCATGAGACATTTTTGCTATCGCAACCTGGAGACAAGAGCCATCGTGAACAGTAAACACAGCTACCAGCAACTATGGAATACTTTGTTGCACCTTTGTGGTATCAGGTACAAGTAAAGCGCAGACTTCTATTGCCAAGGTGCCAAGTATCTGCAGGGCGTAGGTACACATCTGCACTTTCTGGTCATCTGTCGCAAGCCAATCGCTTCCCAGAAATGGAGTCAAATCTCGAAAGAGCTATGGCGTTGGCGAGCCACGATATTACACGCGGCTTCAGCAACAAGTGAAGAGTAGCCACTTGTATGTTGTTTCAACACGGGCATACCACGGGCATACCAATTGTCCGACGGGTGTGCACTGCCACGATGAGCGGGCTTCGGGAGAGGCATCATTTACTCAACTTCCAATGTCGGCATTGAATTGACTTCAGTCCGACATCCGTGCTGATGGGACGTCAATGGCTGAGGCCAGTCTGGTGAGGAACGATAATGTCACGGGTGCAGTGCAGAGAAACGACGAAAAGGGTGCGCCTGCCAGTGATGGAGTGGAGCTCGTGTGATTAGCCATCGGCTCGCTACAGCATGTCTAATAATGCTCTCGCGCACGAGGCAGCTGGAGGAGTCATATAGATTGCATCCTGCGACTTCTGAGGTTCTCGTTTTGCTGCCAATCCAGCTGGAGAGCACGAAGACTCTTCGTAGCCTTCCAGCGCAACACCATTTCTGAGGTTTGTCAGCAAAATGTCGCGGCTGAATCACATCTGATGAGATGATGAGAAGCGGATCAGGAGGACGAGTAGGAAACTCCGGCCAAGCTCACGTCTAGCCAGAAATGAATTAGGCGCAGGGCTCCCCAAGCTCTTGCGAAGCACATTGCAGTAAGCGAGTACACACCGCAGCTGAGCATGAACATTCATTCATTCAAGCTTAGAGCTGCCCGAAGAGTAACAGGCACTTTGTCCAGGTGACGTCTGACCGCAGGCGTCATCTCGTCTCCCTTCTTCGACTCATACTCTGCCCCTTGACTGCGGCCACAAGGGTCTTCAGCTCTTTCGGACGTCATATATTTTTATTCTCGTCGTTCGATTTGTGTATGGCTTCGCGTGCCAGGCAGCAACAACGTCTATATTCACGGAGCTATATGCCTATACTAATAACACAAGAGTGACGGGAGTCCTTACTTCCCTTTTTTCCTTTCTATGCTCAGGCATGAACCTGTGTTGACGTTTTCTCCTTCGTATATACTACTTCTTATTGTGACGTTGCTTGATGGAGAGTAGAGCACCACGCGTCGGACACAAGAAATCGCGCTTGGGCTGCTCGCAGTGTAAACGGAGGCATGTAAAGGTAAAGTTGCCGAGTCTTCCTCCTCTTTTCCTCTTTCCACCACTTTCCAAAACATATTGCTGAGAATCTTGTCCGTAGTGTAATGAAGAATCACCCTGTGCAAACTGCGTACGACATGGCGTTTTGTGCTCCCTGGCCGGAGGACCGAATCTACCTCGAGATGATGCCAAAAGCGCGAAGAAACAGGCGGCGGCCGCGGCGGCCGCGCCTTCGCCTACGAATAGCAATCTCTCTAGCACGACATCTCTCGAGACGCCGGTAGTCAGTACTGTTTGTGTGTCTAGTAATGCTGGCAGTCCAGCTTCGCCTGGTCCTCTGGCCAAACTGACGGGACTCATCGCCAGACCACTTCCTGGACTGCATCATACCTGGCAACTGGACCTACAGCTGATGCATCACTACACAACGCACGCCAATTTGGTCTTCACAGAGTACCAAGAAATCGAGTATATTTCCCGGATATGGAAGGTGGAAGCACCGGCGGTCGCTTTCTCGTGCGATTATGTGATGCATGGCCTCCTTGGTTTCGCGGCCCTGCACAAGGCGTACGTGGAGCCAGATAAAGCACCAGTGTTACATGCGAGTGCTGTTGACCATCTGGACAAGGCGCTCATACTGTTTCGACGGGATCGGAGTGTGCCTTCGGCCGATAATGCCAATGCGAAGTTCCTTTTCACGTGGCTGGTGGCGTTGTTTGCGTACGCGGTACCACCGAGTGTTCCGCCCATCGATGCGATGGTAGAGCTGTTCATGTTGGCAAGGGGCATCGATGCCGTCTTGACGGAGACTTGGTTCTGGGTGGGACAAGGACCTTTTGCCCCCATTCTCACACGAGGTCTCCAAGAAGCCATCGTCATGCCTTCTGATGGGTGAGTCAGACGCGACCTGTAAAGAATCAGGGCAGGATAGCAACTGATGCGGAAGCAAAGGTCGAATTCCCTACCAGAGGGCATAGATTTCGGGCTCGGCCACCTTGAATTCATGCTCGGCCTCCATCCCATGCTACCGGACGACCGACGAGTATGCACCCTCGTCGTACATGAGATCAAGTCTCTTTACGCGTCCATATCCCTCTCCCCTACACGTGGAGGTTCCACCAGCGTGGCCTCGATCCTCTGCTTCCCGAAACAAGACCCGATCACATTCGCCAGTCTCGTGAAGAGGAGGGTGCCTCAGGCACTGGTCATATTGTGTTTCTACTGTGTGCTTTTGGATGTGCTGGATCGATGGTGGATCAACAATCTGGCGAGTAAAGTCGTGAGTGAAGTCTTGGAGACCTTGGACGAGAGCTGGAAGAGCTGGATTCAATGGCCTGTCGAGGTGATTCTGACGAAAGAGGGCAGAGTCTAGAATCGGGGCTGTTGGTTGTTGCCATCGCCACTTGACCATTTGTATACTATTATGACGAGAACATGGACGGATACTGGCGGGGGGCATACATGGCGTTCTCTGGAGGCGTGTATTGTACTGTATACCAAGCATAGACGTGTTTGTGAAGTGATGTCGAGTTTTATCCTTGTGGTCTCCTCGAAACAGCGGTATTCCGTGAAGAAGTGGGGCAGTTGTCGCCAGGCAAGACGGCCATGACAATCAACCAGACCACGGTGACGATATACATCATCAGCATCAGCATTATCATCATCATCATCACATGTCCATGTTGCTTGTTGTCCCAGTGCTCGCGTGATACGTACTGTAGAGGCACAGCACGACTCCACTTCCCACCAGCAGCAGCAGCAGGAAACACTGCACTCACTGCAGGCAGGAGAGTTCGCAGCCAGGGCCGCACCCCGAAGCGGGTTCAAGTTGCAGCACTGCCACTGCCACCCACCGTCATCCTTCCTTTTGCAGACATCCACCTCTACTACACCCAACATCCACAATCCTTCCTCGTTCTCGTCACAACGGTCGCCGTGTTTGCCCCCTCCACCCGATCGCCGCCATACCACCCTCGACCGCCGCGCCATCGACCCGCCGACTGTCTCAATACTGCCCGAGTGTGCCTTTGCGGTGCATGGTAGGCGCACTTGCCGCCCTCGAACTCTCCCGCCTGGCGCTGTGAGCCGCTTCACCTTCACACCTCCACTCAGTGGCGGATCGTAAGGCCACGCCATGGAGCTCCCTTCGTCGCCCAATTTGCGTGTCACCATCATCGCCGCCGACGGCCTGTACAAGAGAGATGTCTTCAGTGAGTAGACGGACACTGCCCAGGCGCGTGAGGGGTGCAGTCGCATCTGCTAATGCCATGATCAGGGTTCCCTGACCCTTTCGCTGTGGCCACTATCGGTGGTGAGCAGACCAGGACTACCGGCGTGATCAAGAAGACGCTCAACCCCTACTGGAATGAGAGCTTTGATATGTCAGTGGACATCAATGACGGCGCTGACCTTCAGCCCTCCGCGGAGCAGCATGCTGATACCTTGGCAGGCGAGTGACAGAGGACAGCATCCTGGCAGTTCAAATCTTTGACCAGAAGAAGTTCAAGAAAAAGGATCAGGGCTTCCTCGGCGTCGTCAACGTGCGCATCGGAAGTGTCATTGACCTCGACGCTGGCGGTGATGGTATGTGAGGCAGCATCAGGCAGAATTGCTCCAACTCGGCTGACCTCGACAATAGAGATGATCACGAGGGATCTGCGCAAGTCCAACGATAATCTCGTCGTCAACGGCAAGCTCATCCTCAATCTATCGACTAATCTTCGAGCTCCAATTGCGAGTGGTGGTCAGAATGGCGCAGTCAGACCAAACGCTTCCTCTGCCGGACCTTCCACTAACGGTGCTCACACTCCCTCGACTCCGTCAGGTGCGCAATCTGTCGCCTCACTGTCCACGGATCGACCCAACAGCACCGCGGGATCCGCCGCCATATCCCGGCAGACTACGAGCACAACTACATCTCCTCCATCAGCAACAGCGGCGAATGGCACTGCTGGCAACGCACCCAGAAGAGCAGATGGCTCGGGCTTCAGTGCCTTCGAAGACGCTCAGGGTCGACTGCCACCCGGTTGGGAAAGACGAGAGGATAACCTAGGAAGGACATACTATGTTGATCACAATTCCAGGCAGACGACATGGATACGTCCCACGGCGAACTTCAACGCTGGAGAGCAAAGAGCACAGATGGATCAGCAGACGAATTTGGAGCGCACACGACATCAGCAACGTATGCTGCCTGAGGATCGTACAGGCGCCAGTTCGCCTACGCTTTCCGACAGACAAAACTCGCCATCTCAGCCACCACCTGCTGCATCTGCCCCCAGTGCCAATGCTGCTCAGATGGTTGCTACTGGTGCGACAACTGCCGGGACTGGCGAGCTTCCTGCTGGCTGGGAGCAGCGTCACACGCCAGAAGGTCGAGCATATTTCGTGGACCATAATACCCGCACTACCACATGGGTCGACCCAAGACGTCAACAGTACATCAGGATGTATGGTCAGAATGCCGCTGGGAACAGCACCATCCAGCAACAACCTGTGTCGCAGCTTGGCCCCCTTCCCAGTGGATGGGAAATGCGTCTCACTAACACTGCGCGCGTGTACTTTGTGGATCATAACACGAAAACCACAACCTGGGACGATCCAAGATTACCGTCATCTCTGGATCAGAACGTGCCTCAGTACAAGCGTGATTTCAGGAGAAAGTTGATCTACTTCCGATCGCAACCCGCGCTGCGCATCTTGTCGGGTCAATGCCACGTCAAGGTTCGCCGCACGCATATCTTTGAGGATTCTTACGCGGAGATTATGCGTCAAAGTCCAAACGACCTCAAGAAGCGACTCATGGTCAAATTCGATGGGGAGGATGGTCTGGACTATGGTGGTCTTTCAAGGTTTGTGCTATTCCTTACATCTGCTCAACTGACATGCTGACTGCGAAATCAGAGAGTTTTTCTTCCTTCTCAGTCACGAGATGTTCAATCCTTTCTACTGTCTTTTCGAGTACTCCGCGCACGACAATTACACTCTTCAAATCAACCCTCACTCTGGCATCAATCCGGAGCATCTAGGCTACTTCAAGTTTATTGGACGAGTCGTGGGTCTGGCCATTTTCCACCGACGCTTCTTGGACGCCTTCTTCATTGGCGCTTTCTACAAGATGATCTTGAAGAAGAAGGTCACACTCCAGGACATGGAGGGCGTAGATGCCGAATTTCACAGGACCCTCAGCTGGGCAATGGACAACGACATCACGGATGTCATCTACAGCACCTTCTCAGTCGAGGACGAACGGTTTGGAGAAAAGGTCACAGTCGACCTCAAGCCTGGTGGTCGGGACATCGAAGTGACGAACGAGAACAAGAAGGAGTATGTGGAGCTGATCACGGAATGGAGGATCCAGAAACGCGTCGAGGAGCAATTCAATGCCTTCGTTGCTGGCTTCCATGAACTGATCCCTGCGGACCTGGTCAATGTCTTCGACGAGCGTGAACTGGAATTGCTCATCGGTGGTATTGCGGACATTGATGTCGATGACTGGAAGAAGCACACCGATTATCGCGGATACACCGAGAACGACGTCGTTATTCAGAACTTCTGGAAGGTAAGTGATACGGCGTGAGGGATTGCATGACAGACCTCAGCTAACACATGGTCGCAGTGCATTCGAACTTGGGACGCTGAACAGAAATCACGTCTTCTGCAATTCGCCACGGGTACCTCCCGTATTCCAGTCAACGGTTTCAAGGACCTGCAAGGATCAGACGGACCCAGAAGATTCACCATTGAGAAGTCGGGAGAGGAGACGCAGTTGCCCAAGTCTCATACTTGCTTCAATCGCCTGGATTTGCCGCCTTATAAATCGTATGATGCGCTTACGCAGAAGCTCACGTGGGCAGTAGAGGAGACGGTCGGGTTTGGACAGGAGTAAAGAAGCAAGGCCATATCATCTCTTCCGAGAAGCGTTCTGGGGCTTTGGACATCGACGAGTCGTTCATTTGTCATCAGTCGAGATATGCATGCGCGGGAGGAGATCTCTTTCGCAGTGGTATTCGGGGTGGGCAGCTTCTTTTCTATCACCAAGGATATGTATATATTCACTGGGTTGCTGCTTGGAAGATGAAGTTCCGAGATGAGGTTGACCCAGACCTGGCGCATTAGCTTTTCGGCGTAGATCTTTACATTTGACGAGGTTATGAGAGTGAAAGAGAGAGAAAGAGAGCAAAAGTGTTACTGTATCCAGCTTTATCAAGCAATAAAGAAGGTATCCCATGAATGCCCATTCTTATTCTGTGGCTGCTCGGGATGGATGTTCTGGAACACACGGCACAGATGTTACAACAAGAGGCGTTCACCTTGCCTTGCCTTGCCTTGCCTTGCCTTGCCTTGCCTTGCCTTGCCTTGCCTTGCCTCGCACGATGCATGTCTGCGCTGCGTGACCTGTTTTAGGTTCGGTGCATGCATGTGTGCTTTGGTTGCCCCCCATGGGGAGGCGGGCAAGCCAAGTGCCAGCCACGCGGTCGACTTCTCGGTGTGTTCTCGGTGGTTCTCTCATTCGAGACGGTTTTATAACCTAACACAACGATGATTTTCTGTTGTTGTGGTTGTTGTTGTGTGTATGGGAAGCTGCTGTAGTAACAAGACGACGTTTGCAGTAAGTGCTTGGTAGTAGAGTCTATGAATTTCACAAATATGGGTGCCGGTGGGTGCCATTCTTCTCTCCATGCCGATCTTTCGGAAGCATGACGGATCTGCACCTATACCACCGCCGCCTACTCCTTCACCACTACCACCTTCTCCTCGAAAAGTGGGGTTGTTGCCGGCCAGTGTGCGTGTGTGTGTACTGTACACTCTATGTACTACTACTGCACGTCACCCGCAAAGGGGAATTCGATGCAGTCTTTCTTCCCAGCGCGTTTGGAAAGATTTGAACGGCATTGCGGGGCCATGACGCCTCTTGCGATCTTCTCCGCTTTTTTTTTCCTCCCCTTCATCTCCAAAAGCACTATATCGATCATTACCAAAGTACCTGCTAGCGTCCTCGTGGCATTGGATTTCTCCAAGTCTATCCACTAATCTGAGTAGGTATGTAGTGTGTGCGCTTCGTTTTCTGTGTTCGTCTGGTCTCTTACGCTTTTGCCTCCTTTTCTATCTCTGTCTCCCTCTCTCTCTCTCTCTGCGTCTTTGGTTCACAGGTGGGCTGTGTTGGAACAGGGTGTTTAGCAACTACCATGGTTGTGGATGTTGCGCCATGTTGAGGTTGTTGAGATCAGCACCGACGACTCGATGAAAGAGCTTTGAGGGTTGACGTACGAAAGAGTTTGGAGTGCTGGGACACGAAAGAGTCTGGAGGGTTGAGGATGGGCTTGTGGAGTGTGGGAGGGTGACAAGAAGAAGCAGAAGGAGAAGAAGCAGAAGAACAGAAGGAGGAGGGACAAAAATAAGATGGAGTCGAATGGACATGGCGACCTCAGAGGTCGCAGCACGGCGGTTCTGGCCGTCACCATCACCATGCTGGTGCTCTGCTCCGTCTTCGTCTTCTTCCGCATGCTCTCGCGCGCTGCGATCGTCAAGAGGATCTCGTGGGATGATTACTTCATGGTCGCCGCCTGGGTGCTCGCCGTTGGTCTCTGTACCGCGAACTGCTACGGAGCCTCGCATGGTCTGGGGAGACACGAGATCAACATTCCTGTTACATGGCAGTCGAGTCTGCGGAAGGCGACGTATGCCTTTACAATCCTATATCAGCCGGCTCTGATGATGACCAAGACGAGTATCCTGGCTTTCTACCTGACATTCTCCTCGGCGAGTCGCACATTCAGGTGGGCTTGCTATGCCACTCTGTTCGTCGTCAACGCGGGAGGATTGGCCTTGACCATGGTGACGGTCTTCCAATGCGACCCTATCAGCGCGGTCTTCAAGCTCGTCACGCCGGAGGATGCGAAATGCACGGACATATTGACGATATATCTGGCATCGATACCGCTCAACATCATCACCGATTTGGTCCTGCTCTTCCTCCCTCTCCCGGTCCTCACTAGGATGCGTCTGCCGCGAAAACAGAAGATCATCGTGATCGTGACTTTTAGCTTCGGTATCTTCGTTGCTGCAGTGGATGTGGTGCGCATCTCATATCTGCAGTCTGCGTCGATGATGCGTCTGGCTGAGATTCAGAATAATGCTGCCACGACAGACTCGACCAGAGCAGCGGAGGAGACGGACTCATCTTTCTATCTGGCCTTCTCTTTCATGTGGAGTGCTATTGAGGTGACGATCGGGATCATGTGCGCATGTGTACCGGGACTGAAGCCACTGGTTGCGCGATTCTTACCAGCCATGCTGCGAGATCCGAACGATCCGTCTTCGCATACTGGATCAATCTCGATACCTAATTTTGAGCTACAGAAAGCCGCGCCTTCGGTACCGGATGATGTGCATCACAGAGATCTTGGCCGAGCTCCAGAGGAAGAAGGCGAAATGGACATGTTCGAATTCCTCACTGGCAGACGGGACTTTGCCCAGTCTCCGAAGACGGAACATGAGGATCCCTCAAGTGCTATGGAATTCTTGACAACACCAGACATGCTGAGCATGGCGCCCATGGAGCGAACGAACACGGCCCTCACGAACACTACAAGGCATACGAGACCGGAATCGCCGGCATTCTTTGACTTTGTCAATATGAACCAGAAGAAAAGCTTCGTTCATATGACCACCAGAGAGTCGCTATTCCCGGTCGTCGCCGTCACGGTATTGTTCTTCGTCTGGGGATTTGAGTATGGCCTGCTGGATACATTGAACACGCAGTTCCAGACTGTGGCCCACGTCAGCGATGGTCAGGCGCTAAGCATTCGATCAGCCTATTATTGTGGATACTTCTTCGGACCACTGACAATAGGACGCCTGGTCCTGAAGCACTGGGGGTTCCGAGCTTGCTTTCCAGTCGGTCTCAGCATCTACGCGGCGGGTTGTCTTATCTTCTGGCCTGCTGCAGTCTTGACCTCCTGGCAGACTTTTCTGGTCACCAATTTCATCGTTGGATTCGGGCTTTCCAATCTGGAGGTCGCGGCTAATCCTTTCATTGCTCTGTGTGGGCCCATGCAGTACGCTGAGATACGACTCAACCTCAGTCAGGGTGTCCAAGCGGTCGGAAGTATTATTGCACCCCTTATTGCGGACAAGGCCTTCTTTCACAGAACGGAGAATGCGCCTTCGCTCGTGACTACGCAATGGGCGTACCTGGGCATTGCTCTGGCAACAGTCGCTCTGGCGTTGGTGTACTACTACATACCCCTTCCTGAAGCTACAGACTCTGAACTCGAGGACTCTGCCGAACGAATGGATGGCGCGAATAAAGCCAAGATTGGAGACGTCCGTGTCATCTGGATTGTACTCGGACTCGCAGTCTTCTCTCAGTTCTGCTACGTTGGGGCTCAAGAAGTCAACGGAGCAGGCTTTACAGAGTACCTCAGAGCCATAGCCCCGACCTACAACTCAGCAAATTACTTTGCCATTGCACATACCGCTTTCGCCGTCTCCCGTTTCCTCGCCGCTGGTCTAGGCTTCTGGATCAAACCTCGAATCATCCTTCTCGCGTTTTACTGCCTCACCATTCTCTTCACGGGCCTTTGCACGCACTACACCGGCGGGACGGGCGTTGCACTCTTCACGATGGCCTTCTTCTCCGAGGGCCCTCTGTTCTCGCTCATCTTCGCACAGGGGGTTCGTGGGCAGGGCAAGCACACCAAATTCGCCAGCGTGCTGATGACCTCGGCCATCAGTGGCGGTGCCCTCTTCTCTCCCGTTGCCACCGTCGTCGCAAACTCTGGGAAGGGACGACAGTACAGCTTATGGGTTGCCTTGGCCGCGTTCGTGGGAGGATCAATCTTTGCTGTCGGACTCAGTTCCTGTGCGAGGATTCGGCGGCTGGTGGATCCTATCGGAGATGCTACGGCTACAGGCAGAGGCTCGAGACCGAGTTCTGTGGGGAGCAGGGCGTTGAGTTTCTTGAGTATCAAGAGGAAGAAGGGCGAGGTGGAGTACAGGGAAGGAAATGGTGAGGAATCATGATTGTTACCGGCGTTTTTGGAGTATATAACAAGTTTGGGAAAATGGATTGAAATCGAGATCCGACATGTGGCTCCAGAGAAGGCTGGTTTTTTCTTTTTTTGAGATTTCTTGAGTGGTAGTCTTCAGCAATCGATACCCCCAAGCAGGTTGTTTCTGCTTCACGACTTGTACAGAGAGAAGTAAATATCACGAATCATTGTTTTGCAAACGAACGGATTGGAAATTCGGATTCCACCACACTGTCCCTTTCATCGCCTTTGAAGCCTGCATCGTGTCGGCTTTTTCGTCAGAACGAGATGAAAGTGATATGTCAGCTTGACGAGAATGGGGCTATGTGCCACGCCTGGCTTCCGCACTGGATTCTGTCAAGCATTTGCCGGAGAAGGTCCTCATCCAGTCCATCGAAAGCTTAAGAGGTAAAATGTTGTGTAACGCGGCTGAATGGCAGTAGTGACCATCCTGGTGGTTCCTCCATCTTAACTCCGCTGCTTCAACGTCATAAGGCGAATGGCAAAAATATATGAATGAACCCCTCCGTATCTATATCCAGGTGGCAATCAACTTGACGCTTCTCCATTTTCAAATAATTACAACAGACGTCCAGCAACTGCCACCATGTCGGTCGTTCAAGATACACTCGGAAGCCTCACCGGCGGAGCCATTGGCAACAAATTGCCCACCCGCAAGCTGGGCAAGAATGGACCTGCAGTCACTGCGTTGGGCTACGGAACGATGGGTCTGAGCGCTTTCTACGGCAAGCCGAAACCAGACTCGGAGCGCTTCGCAGTCCTGGACAAGTTATACGAGGAGGGCGAGCTGTTCTGGGACTCGGCAGACATGTACCAGGATTCCGAGGATCTTCTCGGTATGCTTTTCTTCCCCGCGTCTCCCTCTTCTTCTTCTTCTTCTTCTTCTTCTGTTTTTCTCTACCACCATTCGAGTGTATCATGAGTGGGCTTGACTTGGCTGACCACAACTTGGCGAAAAAATAGGCAAATGGTTCAAAGCCAACCCAGGCAAGCGCGAGAAAGTCTTCCTCGCGACCAAATTCGCCAATTGCGTGAATCAGGAGGACGGCAGTCGCTATGTCGACTCGACGCCGGAGTACACGCGTGCAGCATGCCTGAAGTCTCTCTCGCGCCTCGGAGTGGACTACATCGACCTGTATTACGCGCATCGTCTCGATGGCGTGACGCCGGTGGAGAAGACGGTTGAGGCGCTCAAGCAGCTCAAGCAGGAGGGCAAGATCAAGCACATCGGAATCTCAGAGTGCAGCGCAGAATCATTGAGGCGGGCTTGCAAGGTCGAGCATATCGATGCTTGCCAGATCGAGTACTCGCCTTTCAGCTTGGACATTGAGCATCCCGATGTCAAGCTGCTGGAGACGTGCCGAGAGCTCGGTGTTGCTATTGTGGCGTACTCGCCCATCGGACGGGGTATGCTAGGCGGACAGATCAAGAGCCCTAATGATTTCGAAGAGGGCGATTTCCGCAAGTTTGCTCCGAGATTCTCTGCTGAGAATTTCCCCAAGAACCTGCAGCTCGTTGACAGAATCACCGAGATCGGCAAGAAGAAGGGAGCTACGCCTTCTCAGATCACTCTGGCCTGGTTGATGGCGCAGGGAGACGATATCATTCCGATTCCGGGAACGACGAACCTGTCGAGATTGGAGGAGAATTTGGGCGCGCTGAAGATCAAGTTGACCAAGGAGGAAGAGCAGGAGATTCGCAAAGCATGCGAGGCGGCGGAGATCCACGGCAGCCGGTACCCTGAGGCATTTGCAAAGGCGCTCTTCGCGGATACGCCACCTCTCTAAGACTCTTCGAGTTCTAAGAGTCATCAATTATAGCATCACTAAGGTGAACGAATGAATGTAGAAAATTATTTTAATCATGGCGGAAGCCTTGACGATCTTGTTCTTTCGAATCAATCTTACACGAAGCAAATTGACATCAATACGTGCCTGTTATGCCACAAGAAGAAGACGCTAATGTCCAGAGTGAATTCTTTCCTCTTTCCAACACTTTTCCCAGCGATTGTAATGCTGCACGCTACATCGGACGAGCTTAAAGCATAGCGGCGAGACCGAAGAATGCAGCAAGAAGACCTGGGTATGCAACGACGTTGGCAACAGCAGCACCAGTGGTGGCAGAAGCCGCAGAGCCCGTGGGAGTGTGCGAGCCCGAAGTCCCAGCAGTGCCCTCGGCGATGGGCAACTCGGAGGTCGCAGAAGCAGCGGTAGCCATGGTCGTTCCGCCGGTCATTGTGCCAGTTGCGCGCGAAGAGGTGGAGCTGGGATAACTGCTCTATCTGTCAACCACAATCCAAAAAAGTCCGCCTCTGACATTTTCTTTGTTTATTCTTCTTTTTTTTTTCCCTGGATTTCAAAGCGAAGTCTGAACTTACGCGCTGGCAGCATTGCAGTACGAAGTCTGCTGCTGAAGGACACCGTTACGGGCGGGATCGCTGGGACAGTTGTTGTAGCACGTCAGGACATTGGTGATCTGTGTGCACATGCAGTCCCAATCGTTGGTCGCGCAGGCGTTGTATTGCGCCATTTCGGTGCCGACGCAGGAGGCGATGATTCTACACAAAGTCGCAAAAAATTGTGAGTTACTTTCTTGTTTTTCTCTTCATTCAATCCATCGATTCGTGGCGTTCGTACGTGTCAATTTGTGTGCCGCATCCTGATGTGGAGGCCGAGGTTGAGGTGCTGCTGACGGCGGCGGACGTGGTTTGCGCGGCAGCGAAGCCGGCAGCAGCGAGGAGGAGAGCGATGGAGGCGTGCATTGTGGTTGTGCTTGAGATGTCGAATGGAAATGGGAATTGGTATGGATGCGATCTTGATTATTTGTGGCGGTATGTAATCGATATGAGCAGGGAAAGAAGTGAACAGGTATCAAAAGGAGCGACTTGAAGGTTTGATGCAACGACAGGGTGGACGGGATGGAGAAGAGGAGGAAACAGGAACTGACTTGCCTAATATCCCTGAGGTCGGTTAGAGTTCTAGGCGGGAGTCGAGGTCATATGTATTCACGCTAAAATACCCTTGTCTTGTGCCCGATATGGAAGTGCCCTTGGAGGTTATTCACATTGCACAACACGCCAGGATGTCGTGGACTCCCGTAAGATCATTGGATGGTTGGGTCCTGGCTCTTCGTGCCCGTGACCATGGTCAGATTTGCTCGCCAGGGAAGCTCAGATTCCGTGTTTTTGTCCCTCGGTCTCTGGTCATTCATACCAGGCCGACTCGAACGTCTCAAAGATTTTGCCGTGCTGTTGAGTGGTGGACGGAGCGGCCTGGGATCTACCGAGATTCACAACGATTTGGTTCTCAACGGCCAAACGGCCCAGCGCGAAACCCTTTTCCGGAACTGCAAAACGACGAGACCCTCGTAAACGACCCAGTTCCGTGCGGGATATTCTTCTTTTCGCCACTGCAGCTTGAACAAGTGCCCTCCTTGTGGTGCTAGCCAGGGGTGAAATCTTTTTCACGAGAGAAAGTTCACGTGGGCCTTCGACTGCGGCTAAGTGAGCAATTCTCCAATAGCGGACTGGAGATTCTGTGCTGTGTTCTAATCAAACGGCATTTCCAGAGTCGAAGATGTGAGACGAGAATGTCGCATGCAAAAGCTTGCTGGATTGCAGAAAAGTAAGAGGTGAGGTTGCCAGCTGACCAGCAGAGAGGGAAAGTGGAAGGCATCTGTGCCACAGAAGTGCTTTTGCGCGCACACGAACCAGCACACGCGTTCAGCATAATGTTGGCACGTGATCTTAAATTGTGCAAACGATATGTAGCCATGACCAACGCTTCGCTAATCTATCACAGGGTATCATATTTCGAATGTCATTCGAGAGCTCACGACCTGGCTTCAGCCTCACGCGTCCTAATTTCTTGCTCTTCCTTCTCGGCTAACTTTCGGGCATCCATCACTTCATGCACCATGCGCATGGTATGGTCGAATGACTCTATGATTGGCGGTGTCGCTATCGGGATCAGCTCTGGCACGCCAATGGTGCGTAATATATCACCAATCTTCTCCGTCTGTATCGTGGATTTTGCGATCCGTGGCTTGGACAGTCTGTCGCTCGCGAAGGAGACGCCGCTTGGCAGCTTGTCCTGCTGCTGAACGACGCCAAAGCGAAGCATATCTGCTTTCGAAAGCTCGACGGGAAGTGCGCCCTGAGATGCAGCTGACGGGAGTGAGTCGCGAGTTGGACGCCGACCAGATGCGCCCGTGTCGGACTGGCCAGCGATAGAGTCTCGAGGACGAGCAGAGGTAGGCGTAATCGTGGGATAGCCATCCACAGCGGCATTTCCAGTGGCTCTGAGGCGGGGGTTCTTCTTCATCCGGTCTTGTGCCAAAAGCTGTTGCCATAGTTGCTGCAGCGCTTGAGATGTTGTGTATGTGTAGCCAGCGCTGCTCGTACTGGGATAGCTAAGGCGGCTGCGCAGCTCTTCTCGTTGGTTGTCGAGCTGTGCCTGGTTGATCATGATCCTCTGCAATTCTCCCAGCAGCACAGCTTCCTCATCCACCTCGTTCGCTTTGCGATACATGTGACCTTCTGCCAGCTTTTTTCTCGACAGTTCTTGCTCCGGGTTGAATTTCGACAGAATCTCGTAGGCAGTGTAATCGGTGGTCGTCATGGACGTGATCGGAGTGTGCAATTGTAGTAATATGGCGGAGATGCTGTAGAATCGTGCTTTGAGCTGCTCGAGGGAGCGCGTGCTGTCTTCGAACTCATAATGGTCGGCTATCACGGGCCATTTTCCACCGCAATCACGGTACACCTCGATCAGGTATTCTGTCTCTTCCTTGCTCCATTCGATATGCGTCAAGTGCTTCTCATAGGTCTCGTCGTCATATGCAGGCACATCAATCTGCACGTTGTATCGCGTAAAGTCACGTTGTTGGCCTGGGATCTCTGTCGCTCCAGCTGTCCGCACCCATCTCTTGATCTGTTGCAGGTCAGGTCGGCTTGCGGCGGAAGTCTGTGTCCATTTCGCCGCTTTACGAGGCTTGACCAGTCGAGCTCCTCGCGGTCTGTCCATAACGCCAGAACCGTCTGCCCGAGATAATGTTGTTGGTGGTGTTGGAAGTAGTTTGAGTTCACGTGTCTTCAAGACCGCACTAGCATACAAGCGGAAAAATACCCGAGTCCACACTCCTCCTGCTGCCTCAGCCATCTGTTCGGGCTGTCAGGCTGTCTCTCCATTCACTTTCGCCACACGTGCCATCATTCTGCCTGCCTAGTGCTCTTATCGATATGCATTTCACCGCGGCTGACTCACATGTAATACTGCTGATCATCCCCTTGTCCCCGCGTAGCGCCGTGCACTCTCGAAGACCACATTTGGTATTACCTTTTTCCTCGTACAAAAGGGTGTCTCCTTTCCCGGGGTGGCTGCATGAAGCTCGTACAAGCAGGTTTCTCACACCGGACTTTCATGTCGTGAAGCGGCGTCCTCGATCTGGCGTTGACTCATTGGCTCGTTGCGGAGCCCTTGTGTATCGATACGCATCCTACGGCTGTTGCCTCCATGCGTCGATGCCTTGACGCCATGTCACATGCTAAGTTCTCTTGGTATTATGGAGGTATAAATGTTCCACTTTGCAACACGTACTTCGTCTCATAGTGCTATGTACTGTCCTAGAGATACTCCTCCCCCAAGCACCGTAGACTACAGCGATTTCTTATACACTTGCGCAATTCTCTCAGACGACGACGACAACGACATTGACGACGACTGCGGCGACTGGTGCATCGACCCCTACGACTCCGAGTCCAGCGACGATATGGCTCGTACTATGCAGGCAGCTCGCCGGATCGGGCGCGGCGGGCCTGTCCGCACGAATGAGGCCGTGGTCGGCATTCCTGATGTCGACGAGGAGACAGCCAAGAAGCTGAAAGAGATCGAAGAGGGCTCCATGCAAGCCTCTCTCAAACATATTGACCGCAAGCATACCGAGAAAGGCCAAGTATACTACGCCGAGACTGTCGAGGAAGAGATTCCCGACCAAGTCAATTGGTGGAGCAAGTTCGCCCTTTGCCTCGTCCGACACCTCGATCGTCAGAATCAGTCGGTCCAGAAGACAGCTCTGCAGGTGTGTTGTGGCGTTCTACGAGATACCAATACGATGACTGACCTTTTTTCAGGTCAACTCCCAGCATTTGAAGGATATTTTGAAGAAGGTCATCGGCGAATTCCCAGGCATATCCTTTCAGACCAAGGACATCACTATCGATGCACCATATCGTGTCCTCTTCCACTACAAGGACGAGTTGGAGAATGCCGCTTCCGAGCTCGACGATGCAGAGGCTCTGGCCCATCTGAATCTGCTTCTGGACTTCATCTATGAGCAGTTCAAGGACACCATCGAGCAGCACACGAATCTGATCGAGCAAGGCCTCATGTCCTACGAGCATCTCTGGACCATATTCCGTCCTGGCAAGACGATCTACGCACCCATTTTCGGACAAGCACGTGCGTTCACGTTACAGAGCTATGCTTATTCTTGCGACCCACCTGGCCTGAGTTTGTCCGTGGAATTTGTTGATTTTGACGGAACAGAATTCGGCACACGCAACACCAATCGCCTAGTCTACGCCTTTGCAGGTGCACAAAAGATCACCAATCTCTCTGCTTACCCGATATATTTTGCTTCGTCGCCGGACGCTCTCCGACAGGAGCTTATTGAGCGGGGCAGGCGGTTCGAGAAGTATGCTGGTATGCACTTCCACTCTTACTCAGGCGTCGCGCTGGAGAACGATGGTTGTAGAATCAATCGCTACAACATTGACGGCCGAATTGTCGTCGACACAAAGACGTTCCATCGTCTCAATGCCGATATGGCATTTGGTGTTGTCGCGTTCGATTCCGACGAAGAGAAGCGCACCAAGCGTCGTCGGGTACAGAACGGAGTGAACCTCGAAGAAGAGAGCACGGATCTTGTTCCCGGAACAGATGTGAACCTTGAACCTCTCACTGAGGAGCAGTGCCTCCTAGCCAGCGCCATGGTACGCGGCTTTTCTTTCGCCGAGAAGCGCTGGCTTGACTTCTTCGTCGACAAAGTGGCACCAGCAGGCTGGAACCATGATTGCTTTCAGCAACTGGTCCTGCCTGAAGCTCAGAAAGATCTGGTTCAAGCGCTCGTGGCGAATCACGTCGGCCAACGCAGCGACTTCGACGACATTGTCAAAGGTAAAGGCAAGGGACTGATTCTCGTGCTTCACGGGCCCCCGGGCGTCGGAAAGACGCTGACCGCAGAGACTGTCGCCGAGTTCTGTCGGCGCCCGCTGTACATGGTCTCGTCCGGCGATCTAGGCACCGACAGTTCCACCCTCGACCAACGCCTCTCACGCATCCTCGACATGGCGAGCACCTGGAAAGCCGTGCTGCTCATCGACGAAGCAGACGTCTTCCTCGAGCGTCGCAGCCTGCATGACATGGAGCGCAACAGCCTCGTGTCCATCTTCCTGCGCGTGCTCGAGTACTACACAGGCATTCTCTTCCTGACTTCCAATCGTGTCGCCACCTTCGACGACGCCTTCAAGTCTCGCATCCACGTGCCCCTCAAGTACAACGACCTCACTTTCGACTCGCGCAAGCAAATCTGGAAGAATTTCCTCGCCAAGACGGAGGGCTGCGCTGCTTTGGACGAGGCAGGATATGACGCTCTTGCGGAAGCGAACATCAATGGACGACAGATCAAGAATGTGATCAGGACGGCGAAGAGTCTGGCGCAGTTTCATGGAGAGGACTTGGACGGGAAGAAATTGCAGCAGGTCATTCAGATTCAGATGGAGTTTGAGCAGGAGCTTGAGTCGAAAGGAGGGCACGATGTCAATGGGGTGCATTGAAGACGATATGCTGCTGATGAGGATGAGGATGAGGTGAAGTGGACGTTACAGAGCCGAATTAGTGCTCGAACCCTAGTAGGTCTGGTGGACTTTGCGACATAGATTCGGAGACTGCAGTCTTCCTGTTCAATCTTACTTGAGAACTTCTGTGAGTCTCAGGCATTCTAATTGATTATATCGTAACTTGTACCTCGATCGCTAATGCTGCCTGAGATGTCTGGTCATAGCAGCCTGGCATTTGGCGAGTCGTGTACTTCTTCGGTGTGCTGGCCTGGGAGCATATTCATGCCGCCCGGCTCAGGCAGCCATGCACTGTCTGTGTCGGATGTTTGACCAGATAGGCACGCCAGGACGAAGCGGTGTACATGGCTTGCTGAGGGCTGAGACCGAGACCGTTGAGCTTGGGCAGCACAGTCAGCGACGTCTGCAATGCACTCTCTTGGTTTAGCATGTGGTCGTCGGGAGGTGGGCAGAGTCTATGGTCAAGCAGAAAGCGAGCGGAGAGACTCCGGAGGGTGAAGGCATAGCGTATCGAGATATATTGAAGTCAGTAGGGGTTAGTTCATGCCTCAGGCGTGCTGGCGTCTCAGCTGACGAGGCCTTTCACATCGGCCGGTCGAGCTCAACAGGGATGTCAGCTCTGAGAGCATCAGGCTGAAACGGGGCCACATGTGCCAAGCGATACGCTGCTGCTGCTGCTGCTGCTGCTGCTACTGCTGCTTTCGTGATGAGTGCAGGTGAGAGAGGGCGTGGATAAGCAGAGGTACATAGCAAAGTCAGGTCAGGGTGGCGAATGCGGGCGGACGGCGAGGTGAGGGTAATGAGGCATCCATGAGGCATCCGCGCGTGGTCATGGCAGCGATCTCGATTCTGTTGTCCCCGGGGCGGTTCAGGAGAGTGGTCTGGCCTAGCCGTCCATTCGTTGCACCAGAAATGGAAGCAAGCTGTGCGGCCGTGAGGGTGCGTGCGTACATGCAGACGTTGCAGTGATGAGAAGAGGGAGTGAAGAAGGTGGACCACCACCTGGCAGCACTGTCCGCTGCCAAGGAAGGTTGTTGCTAGGGGCGGGCGGGTGAAGGCGACCTTGACACTTCCCATCACCCCAAGCCGTCTCTGTCTGCCTTGCTGCAAACACCAAACATCACCCACCATCACCGCCTCCAACCTACCTACGACCTCCACTTCCACCCAGCACACCACAACCTGTCCGCCAGCGAGTACTCGCTCGCTCGCTCGCTCACCCACCCACCCCTCTCCGCCCTCCTCTGCTCACCGACGCACGAGCAGTCCGCCCGTCTCGCTTCCGGCGCCCGCTGTAGTTTCCAGCCTAGCAAACACAGCCCAGCAGCCGAACCCAAAAGGTACATCCAACCTAAGCCTTCCAACCCTCCCTTAACCATCGCACTCTCAACCCATCCACGACCACCTCACCCACTTCATCCACTACCACCACCAGAAGCGCCACTGCTGTCACATTCCCGCACCGACACAACTCATCACCACCACCTAATCTCGGAATCCCCATTGACCTGTCGCGCAGATGGCGGAAATCCGTCGCAAGCTGGTCATTGTTGGTGACGGTGCCTGCGGAAAGACCTGTCTGCTCATGTAAGTTCGCCGACTGTCGGCAGTCACCTCCTAGCCGCCGCGTACTGACCACGCCGCAGTGTCTTCTCCAAGGGTACCTTCCCAGAGGTTCGTCTCACCACTCCATCCACCCCCTTTAGCCGCCGAACCGCGTCATCGCCGCCGATAAGGCCATCTCGAACCCGATGGACGATCCACCTCGCCACGCATGAGCACGAACGCGTATACTGACACGGCAGTTTGTAGGTCTACGTCCCGACTGTCTTCGAGAATTACGTCGCCGATGTTGAGGTCGATGGAAAACACGTTGAGCTAGCGCTATGGGATACGGCTGGCCAGGAAGACTACGACAGACTTCGACCTCTCTCATACCCCGACTCGCACGTCATCCTCATCTGCTTCGCCGTCGACTCGCCAGACTCCCTGGACAACGTTCAAGAGAAGGTAGGAAGATGCTCACGTGCCATTTGCATATATGCTGGATGCTGATTGGCTGCGCGCCTATAGTGGATCTCTGAGGTCCTACATTTCTGCCAGGGTCTTCCCATCATCCTCGTCGGCTGCAAGAAGGATTTGCGATTCGATCAAAAGACGATCGAAGAGCTTCACAAGACCTCGCAGAAGCCAGTGACACCGGAACAGGTATGTCGTCCATCTATGCAGCTCTCTGTGCGGCAGGCATAGACTTCTCTCACACACGAGTGATAAGTTGCTGACACACGTTTCCCACTCGCACAGGCCGAGGACGTCCGCAAGAAGATTGGAGCGCAGAAGTACCTCGAATGCTCCGCCAAGACGAATGAAGGCGTGCGGGAGGTGTTTGAGCACGCCACTCGCGCCGCTCTGTTGACGAGGAAGAAGAAGGAGAAGAGATGCCGGATCTTGTAAACTACTCGCCCTCTTGACACACAAAGACACACGCAACACACCTTACCACCACACTACACGTCTTCAATACCCGCGCCATGTCATACTTCAGCACAGTAAACAAGCCGCATCGGTCCTCTCACGGAAGGGAGGAGCACTTCTGGAACTACTATATCTTAAGCACTCTCAGGCGAGCGTAACAACAACAATAACAACAACAACAACAAATAATGGCTGGGAGGTGGAGGAAGCGGGAGCGACATCGACCTCGACGGCAAACCACAAGGACAACAACAAGAAGATGATGAAGATGAAGAAGGGCGTGGTCAGGCATAGATGACCACCTACTTTTCGAGGGTGTTTCTCTGGTTTGGACTTTTGCGATTCTGTGGAGGAAGGGGTAGCGGAGTTGTGCTTGTTGCTGAATGTTTGTTCTGCTTTGTCACGTACTGATGGGGCTCTATAGGAGGGAAACGGGCATTCAGCTGGCTGAACCTTCTTTTATAGGCCGGCGGTATGTGTTGCTTGTTCTTTCTCTGAAAGTCCTTGACCTTTTCTTGTACTTCTCATGTCTATTCGAATCATGGCAATGATGCCAGGTGGTCTTGTAGTCTCGGTGGATCATCATCATGTTGATATGACGATGAGAGCCAACGCGGCGATGTTCTGTAAGCACACGTGCAGCCGGCCTTGCTTGAGAGAATGCTCTCAGAAGGCGAATGATAAGGTAGGGTGTATCACCACTGCTCGCTTACAGATCGCGTGGAATCACTCAGATGACTGTTGGGTCTCACGTGGAGGTAAGAGCCACGGAGTCATCGCTCAGTCATGGCTGCCCTGCTTTCCATTCCTCCACCCGCAAGCATACCACGTGCGAGGCCTTTCCTTCAGGACACTGATGACACTCGACAGATTGCGAGGCTCGATCACTCCGGCAGAGCGCCATGCAAAACATGTACTTTTCCAGGCAGGCAGGCAGGCAAGGCAAGGCAGGCAGACAGGCTCACGGAAAGGATATGAGCGACGGGAGTGCGCCGTGTGATGAATAGAGTTGGTATCATGCATGACAATCACGTGGGCGTGAGAAGCGAAGTCATTCATGGGAGGCGACTGATGAGGGTGGAGTGCATATGCATGCTTGCTTGCATGCAGGAAGGAAGGAAGAGGGTCGCCGACTAGCTACACTACTATGGAATTTTTTGTTTTCCCTTTCATTCTCTTGCTTGTTGTGGCTTTGCGTGGTTATTGTTTTGTCTTGCTTGGGATCGTGTGCATGTGGGAAGAGGTGCGATGTATGGATGTCTGGACCATGTATACAGTAATGTATAAAGGCGAAGAGGATTGGTGGTGGGTTGTGTGGGCTGTGGATGCTCTTTATTGGACAAAGGGCGTCGTCGTCGATAGCAGCGCGCTTTCATTTTCATCAGCATCAGACAGGTGAGTGGGCTCTGAGGAAAGGGTAGGCAGGTGGTTGGGTGGGTGAGTGGGTGTTATGTGAAAGGTGAGCGAGCATCTTCTTGTTACGACACGCATGACGAGACAGAAGATACATGTGTTCATCAGGCGACGACGAAGAAGGCGGAAGTGTACATGTATGTAGTAATGACATACAGTCTAGACGCAGACATCGGCCACATCCGGCCACTCGTCCTTCATCAATTCCCGTCCGTGTGCGAGCCGCTGCTTCCGCTCCCAACTCCCACTTCTTCTTCTTCGCTGCCGCCTTTGACATCACAGCAAGAAGAAGTCTCACCCGCCCAACCACTCACCTCGCTCTACCTAATACGCCACTCACCACTCACCAACCACCAAACACCCTTCAGCACTGTTCAAAACGACACATGATACACTACACACACCATTTCTCACATCATAACCAATCCAGCGGTCCGGTGGTGTAGAGTGGAAGAGGACGAACGAAGGGTGACTGGCATCCCGCGCTAGAGCTCACGCGACTTCTCCCAGCGCCGTCGACTACACTCGAACCTTCGTGCCCTCCTGCGCCCACTTCCACCATTCGCACAACTCCGAATAGTCACCCTATACCGACCTTCCACGATCGCCAGACAGTGGACTGTACAGGGACACTTCCATCACCCACACCCTATTCCGCTGTCGGAATTCGAGCGCTGTCTCTCACTCCAAGCTGAGCGACACTCTTCCTCGAACAACGACACCCAGACAACCCATTTTTCGCAACGACATGGACCTGTGTTGTTCCCGACCATCAAATCAGTCAACATGCAGCGTCCGGTGATCTAGAAGTAGGGGTCTCGAAAGGTATGTCCTTACAGAGCTGCGAAAGAGGCGAGGCCTGGTGGTGTCGTGTGCTTACCTTCTCACCCCGAAGGAGTTTTGAGACTTGGTCAACGGAAGGCTTTATGGACTGACAAAACTTGTGCAGGGCAGCTGCTCTCTCCCATCCACCTCTTCTCCCCACCACCGACGACGACTTCTCGTCTCTTTCGAGACTATAAACACATTCATCAACTACAATCATCATTACAGAGTGCAAGCAGGACAACTTTACCGCTCGCTCAAACCGTCAAGCATTCCTTGAAGCAGCGCCTAGCACAATACACGAGTACTGCAGGTCACCCGACCTAGAAGTGGCAGCATACGGGATGCCATTCCTCGACGAGCACGTGTCCTCTCCAGTCATAGAGTCTGCGATCGACGATCCGAACACCGCATATAGAATGGGGAACGACAAAACGTCAATGGGTCTTGTCAAGAACGCGGTGCGGAAGCTCGAGAAGCGAATGGCTGAGAGCGTTGATGCACTCGAGCTTGAGAACGCGCAGTCTAACGTGATATCACCACCTTCTTCAAGCGAGACGTCTCCTCCCGAATCCGGCACCGTTACACCTCGAGTCCAGGTAACGATTGCACCCTGCCCAGCAAGACTCACGCCCATGCTCCCACCAAAGAACTTCGGCGCAGTGGAGAATGGCATGGTCTTCCGCAGCGGGTTTCCGGAGTCGCAGAACGTAGAATTCCTAGAGAAGATGCACCTCCGCACGATTTTGACACTTGTAGAGACCGATGCGGAGCCTGAGATTCAAAGTTTCACAAGTCTCTACGGCATCAACCATGTTAAGATCCCAATTGTAGCCAACAAGGAAGGCGAAATCCGGTCAACCCCTGCCAGCCTTTGTGCGGCCGTCATGATCGCAATCAATCCGGTCAACCATCCTCTGCACATCCACTGCAACCGTGGAAAACACAGGACTGGCTGCATCGTGGCGTGTATTCGCAAGATTCAGAGGTGGCCACTCGAGGAAGTTCTGGCCGAGTACGACGCCTATGCCTCGCCCAAAGCACGACCCGAAGATATCGAACTCATCAAACGTTTCGATCCTGAAAGTGTGTACGAGCACGCCAAGCAGCACAATCTCGTTGAATGCTGGCCACGTGAGGAAGGCATGGACTCTCCCGCCAATGTCTGGGAACTTGCAGCTTCACTGCCGCCGCACTTCATGGTACACACTCCGTCCACCATCTCAGAGGTCAGCACTGACGATGACCTGATGATGACCAGCGCAATTGTCGGCTCAGTGCGTCCTACCTACGTCCTAGATTCTGAGACTACGGCAATGGACGTTGACAAGACCACGCCTGCTGAGGACACACGCTCTGAAGTCACGATCGCCGAAGTCGAGGCTGCAGACGTTGCGATGGGATAGAGCGCCGTGCGCTGCGTCATGGACCGACAACGCCGCTGTCACATACGAGGATACGATGTGGTCAACCCGGATGGTCCAACGTGGGAGCAGCAGGAGGACAGCTACCTGTGATAGAGCTGTCGCGGACACTGGCCAACGGAATTAGCATGACAGAAGCGAAGCATCTCCACCGCTGGCCGATACGACTCTCCGTACGGGCGTGTATGACTACGAAAAAGTGTGACTCGGCGAGATGCAGATCTACCATGAATTGGATTTTAGCGTTGGCGCTGGTGGTCGAAAAGAGGCTCTCATGAGAGAGGTGCACTCGTCTTGTGTCTAGTGTTTTGGTCTTCTTCCTTTACATGTATCATTGGCATCGAAGATAATCGACAGTTAGAGAAGAAAAAAAGCACAGTACCACTACCTGGCAGAGTGGCAGTCTTAATGTTAAATTTTGCCAACCAGCTCTCTTTTTCCAGTCGACCTTGGTGACTCTGCCCGACTTTCACCACCAAAATCCAACATCGTTGACCTCAGCCGTCTATGAACTTTAAAAGGCGGAGAAAAGGTACTTTATGTCAGACGACGTTGTCAGACGACGTGCGACTTCTTGAATTCTTTTTCTTTTTACTGCCTACGAGAGTACGAGTTTGTATGATGTCCAATCCTGTTTCGCAAAAGTCTTGAAGCGTAGAGCTCGCTTTTTTTGTGTTGGAGGAGTAATAATAATGATGATGAATGTGGATGAAACGTCCGTGCTGGTACTGGTACGAAGAAGAAGGGAAAATCGAAGAAGGGTGGGTCTTTCTAGGGCAGAAAGCAGAGAGAGAGAGGAAAAGGATAGCCATGTATCTATTCCCAGTACCAGTGTGAATGCAGGCAGGCACGTCGTGTGAGCAAGGTTTCCTGCGTTCGAAACTACATCGCTCTCGGATCGAATGAGAGCTGCGGTGGTGGTGGTGGTGGTGTGTTCCAGGACGGTGGCTGGTGAAAGTGTTGGGAATTATTTATGAGGTGCTGTGCTTTGGCGGCTTAGATGTCATCCCTGTCGTCTGCGTGGTCGCAAGCGAGGTATGTAGTGGAGGATGAGGATGTGGTTCTTGTGCCAGGGGACCTGGTTGGTGTGGCTGATGCAAGCTTGTCGTGACTTCAGGATGAAGGGGGGGTTGGTGGTGGAGAGTGAGGGAGGTGATGAGCGCTGCTTTGGATGTGAGACTAGAGGAGGAGGAGGATTGGTGAGAAGTGCAAGGTAAGGTCGATTTCGTTCGTGTCTTGGAGTTGCAGAAGACATGATTGAATTCAAGGGTAGTGGAAATAGCATTGGTCGATCCTTGATCGTTCTCAAGAGGAGAGCGCATTGACCTCGTTCGCGATTCGACGAGGTGACAGTATCTCTTCTTCAGTGCTCAGAGAGATCGGCCTTGAGTTGCAGTCGGTGAAACGTTAGAGTTGAACTATATGCCTTACCGTGGGAATCGCATTCGCTGTTTGACGTAAACACTAGATATTCGATCATGCGACGTGCGACGTGCGACGTGCCTCAAGTGCCTCGAGTGCTAACCACGAGATCTGGATTGCGGCATCACATGACAATTCGTGGCGAGGACGTGCTCGCAGGATCACACCTCCTTGGTCGCAATCAGATCCCAGTGGCAATGTGGAACAACATTCTTTCAGGGTCCCGCATACCATCTTACTTAGATAGGAGCCTAAGCCATACATTGGAAGTCTCGGATGGGATGGTATAAAACCGCTTGGTCGTCGACTGCATACATCCGGTATGTGTTTGCTGATATGGCCATCATATCGTTGGAGTAGCATCGGCCGCTGGTCACGCAGAGCATATCAGAGCCGTTCCAGCGTTCGCAGATCCAGCGAGAGCTCCCGCCATGTGTTTCCAGCAGCAGCAAAGAGAAAAATCAAACGACGCAGAGTACGATCTAGCCCCTTTCCAACGTGGCAACGTGGCACCGAACGGTGATGCAGAATTTGTCTCCTTATGCAACCGATCACCTGCGGTCGAGAATCACCTCGCCCGAGGAAGGGCTGGGAGGTCGTCGAGGATGCGAACGCGATTGGTTATGTATCACAGGTTCTGCCCGGACTTCCTGCTAGTTGGTGGAGGTTGTCGAATGCCATACGTTGCTGACCCGTCAGGAGCTTTTGATCTCGCTTCGTCGATCTTGCTCTTTGCAAGGCTGATTCCGGGTACCACCCAGTCGCCACAGCTACACTGCATTCCTTGCCACGCGTATTTGCCGACATTCGCTTTACACTTTGGGCACTCCAGTCGGCCGTCTAGTTTGCCCTGCTCAAGCTCGGACCTCATCCAAGACAAAGGATCCAAGAAGTAGTGCGAGCATGCTGCCGCTGATGTCTTTGAGTTTAGAGATGCAAGTGGCTTGTGATTGTTCAAGTACTGAGACGTCGCCAATGTCCGCCTGTGGCCGTCAGTGATAAGCTCTGCGAATTTTGAATACGACATCGTGCGGCATGTATCCTTACCTGCATTTACGACATCTCAAATCAAACTCTGAAGTAGATGCGTCTTGAGCATGTTCGTCTTCGAACCTGATCTTGTCTGCTTCGGGTGCTTGGCCACATGCGCGGCTGAGCGCCACTTCCTGGAGATAGAGCCATCTTTGGTAGGTCGGAGTTGACTCCACATCGTCTGGAGCATGCATTTCGTGATAGAGTTCTAGCTGCTTCATGAAGCCCTCGTTTGGTTCGACAATGGGTCTGCTCAGTCGTATCCTTTCCAGCGCCTCAGTGGGACCACATCCGTATCGTTTCATCAGGTAAGCACACACGCAGGTCGCGGATCGTGATTTGCCCATGGCACTGCATGGCACGTTACTTTGCTGTCCTTTGCAATCGTTGATCATCGCTTCTCCCGAAGAGGGTCACGTGTCACAAGGGACGTCGTGGCACACTGCACAAGGCAGTGGCAAGCCAGGTGAAGAGTATTCTCGGCTTGTGAGACCAGCCACCGAAATTTATAGACAGCCAATGATGATTCCCAAGATGGAAACAGGACAGTGATTGCCCACTTACCAATGCACTAAGACACCGCCGCCAGAATCAAGACCGTCTTGAATGAACTTATTCGTCTCGGGGAAGTACTGAATCAGGTTCTCGTCATCGACATCGTTGACTTCGACGACCTTGTGAGCGAAGCCTTGGAATAGCTCCTGATTGAGAGGCAGTCTGAGCACGGACAGAACGTGGGTGATTCCGGACGCCTGCAATGCTTCTTTGCGGCGCAGAGTGAACAACCTACCAGCGATCAGAGTCTAGACGTGGCGAAATATGGCAAATGTGCTAGGAGCGCGTCCCAACAGAAGCCTTGATGAGACGAACCCGCCGATGTACAGCTCGATGTCGCCATATACTCTGTCTAGAAGCGCCATGGTAATTGTGGGGGTTGGATAACGTGAGAAGAGTATTCGAATGGATGTAGGAAGTGGTGATACAGCGACGGCATTTTCGAGGTGGAAGGTGGGCACCACGTCCCTTACTAGCCTAGCGTGACTGTCTCATGGAGGAAGCCTGAGCTTACTTAAGCAATTGGGGCCAACCTCATGTCCTGCCTATGCCCACTCAGACATGCATCTCAGTAAAGCAACGTTTGGGTTCATCAATATATAAGCTGAGTGGTATATCACGATCCAGCAAGACATACATTCATATGAGGACTGTTAGTGCCTGTAAGCAAGTGCCGAAGGAAATTTCCAAACGGCGGTAAGTGATAGTCCAGGCCCTTAGAGCTTGGAGCAGGGGTCCGCCGACGACTGATTCGGCGTGCCAAGTCGATTTTTCCGCGGCAAACTGCTGGTGATTCATCCTCAGCCCTACAAGGCTGACGTCGTCAAATCATAAGGCGTCCTGCATGTGACGATGGC
Organism: Microcyclosporella mali; assembly: GCA_002785985.1. Taxonomy (NCBI): domain Eukaryota; kingdom Fungi; phylum Ascomycota; class Dothideomycetes; order Mycosphaerellales; family Mycosphaerellaceae; genus Microcyclosporella; species Microcyclosporella mali. Next base: position 136,023 of record NHNU01000021.1, on the reverse strand, counting down.
TGTACATGGGCAGGCAGAGGGCTACGACGGACACTGCTCGAGAGAGTGAGCCGTCGCAGGAGTTTCGCAGTGAGTATCCATGTTTGAGTGGAGCCAGCGATGCTTATACTGCGATTTGCCCCTGATTGAAGCAGCAACAGGAGTAGCGCACCATGGCTAAACATGCTGCATGATGCTGCGGCAGGTTGTGCAGCCGCGTTTCTTGCAGGCTCGGCGCACGGGCTGCGGCCAGCACTGGTTGCAGCTTGAGGCAAGCTGCAGTTGAAGTGGGGTGACACGGCAAATTGCCATCTTGCGTACATGTAGTATAGAACAGCAAAGGTCAAGACTCCAGGAGGCTAGATCATGGAGTCTAAACTCCTGATGGCCGACGTGAATTCGTGCTGCTGGTGTCTCCGCTTTGGTCTCATCCGCAGTAGCAAGCATTATAGACGACGGCGGCGAGCATGTTGGTCGTTCATGCGAGCTCCGCATCAATCCCAGCCCGTGTCATCACTGTTTGATGAGCAAAGTTGAAGACGGATAGGCATCCAAGCCCCTCGAATAATAAGCGCTTTCGCTATGCTCTTTGGGGCTTGTGTTTACTCTTTGCGGGACGCTCGCTTACTTGCTCTGACAGCTTCGTGACCACTCCTCTGCACGCTTCAGCGCAGCCCTAGACGCAATGTGCATGTCTGCAGAGACCTTGAACGAATGAGCAGTCAAAGAGTGTGCATGGCGGCTCAAGCAATAATACTCTCGCGGGCGCTTTCTCGACATCCATGCCAAGTGGTGGTGCGTCCGTGATTTAACCAGCACGCATTGATTATACCTGATCCAGCGCAGCCGCCACTACTGCGTTACTGTGTGCTGTGCGTCTCGAGGGGTCGGATATGATCTGCGACTGGGATGGTCCATCAAGTGCTGCTGGACCTTGCACTTGCAGACGGACGTGCTGGTCTAGCTCTGGACGAAACCTTCAATGCCGTCTCCACCAAAGCTGCCCTGTGCGTGGGCGGGTGCATGGCAGCATGCGGGATGTCGAAGTACGGCAGAAGAGCAGAGCAGGTACTACTAGCTAGTGGTGAGCAGGCGGGCGTCACTCGCAAGGACACCAAGTCAACATGCCCCTACTGGCCAGCTGCTGGTGAGACCAACGCAGCGAAGGAGCAGCAGCTGCTAGCAGGCCTCTGCGCAGTAGTGATGATAGGGACGATGGTAGGGAGTTTGGTGTGCGTGTGCGATCATCATCAGTGCATCGGCTATTCTGTTCTGCAACCCTACTCCGCCTTTGTGCTTGGAGCCGGGTAGCGACTCCGATGGTCGTCTCCTGGTGGTCCCCTTTGCCTTCCACTCCCAGCAGCGGTATTGTGGCTGTGCTTCTCCCCACGAGCGACGGAGCTTGGGGGAGGCCCGCCATCCTTGCCCATTCCATCCTTGTCCTGTGTCGCGCTGCGACCGAAGAAAGTTCTCCTCTGTGTTGTAGGGCTGCCGCGACGGGCCAATCAATACCGCGGCCTTGCTGGCTCGCATGATGATCGCACCAGGCAGGCTCAGACTCCGATTCAGCTATCGTTGTTATTGCCATTGCCGTCCTGTCTGCTGCTGCTACTTGCTCCCAGCCAGTGTAGCGGTTCGCCCTCCAACTTCTGCTTCAGTCGTAGTAGTAGAGCATACCACTCACCGCAGTGAGCTCTCGCCGCGCTGCTCGTACTCTCCCTCTTGCTTGCCGCACCGTGCCGCACCGACTGGCTCTTCGTTCGCTGCACGTAAAATCATCAGGCAAGCTCGCCGCTCGCCACCCCAGCCAGGCCAGCGGGAGAGGGAGAGCTGCTCTCGCCTTGGATGGTGGCTAGTCTGTACCCTATAGCCTTTGCCGTGCGATTTGCAGAGCGGGCCTGGCTTCGGTGCTGCTGCTGCTGTGCCTTGCCAGTGGTGGAGCTCTTCGACTCATGAAGACTGGGCCCTGCTGCTGCTGCTATCGAAGAAAATGTCAGGCACCCCGTCCATACGAATCTCGCACCACCAACGGCTCGCCAGCCCGCCCGCATCCCGCTGTCCCTCCTCCCCTTCGCCGCCGTACGCAGCGCCAATGGCGATACCGCGACTCCAGGGAGCTGCAGCGCCGCCTCCGTTGCCACCACCCACTTATATACCGGAGATCTCAGCAGGTCGCGACCCTGGCTGGCAATGGGGCAACGACCCAAACAAGTCAGACTTCGGCAGGCCCGCCACAGTGAAGCCGGGCAGCAGTCTGTTAGGAGGAACACTGAAAAGCTTCCGGCCAGAGATTGAGAAAGAGCACGACTACCCACTATACCAGTCCGTGGACGAGGCACGACGAGGGAGTTCCATTTCCACAGTCACACTCACTCGCAATTCTCGGGAGATGCAGGACGGCAGCTTGACTCCGAGCGACGATGGCAGCAGTCTCTCGAGGCCTCCCTCGAATCACAGGTACGTTGTTTCATTCCTTCACCGCCCTACATGTATGCATGCGTCGGTCTCCACAGACAGGACGGACGACCACTACATTGTTCACCTGAGATTGAGATTCAAAGTGTCCAATTTCAGGAGGCTCAACATTGCTCGAGGCTTAGCATCGCTCGAGGCTTCTGCGGACCATGAATTGGACCACGAATTTGCGGCAACCCTGTTATGCCAGTCTGATATGAGGGAAATCCTTCCTAGACCGATTGACTGTACCAAACATAGCCCTAACACTTCAGTCGTCTGATATGGACCTCGCAAAGGACCATGCGAAGGATTGATCTTCGGGTGGAGGAACGAAAGCTGGTTGACTAGTTCACGGGAGCTGCCACCTAACTGTTCCAGTTCTGGTCTGGAGTCCCACCGATCCAACACACAAAGTGCGGCACAGCCGTGAGCCTTTTTTCTCTCTACTATGGAGCACAACTCAACAACCGAGTCCCCGTACTCGTGGCGTTGTGGAACGCTTCTGGAGCTAGGCGGCTTTTTGTGTTGCGATTCTGTTAATTTCTCCGCGCTCTTCCTTGGTCTCATGTCTTTCACTTGCACCATGCTAACAACCACGGACAACAGATTACAAGGCGAACGGCAGCTTGAACAGCGGACGTTGGAGGCCTCGTCGAACACATACGACAAGCAACTTCTCAGCCGGATCGGAGGACCCAATGGCGTACCCAACACTCCCAAACGCACCTCCATCTCATATACAGCAGGCAGCATGCAGGAGACGGCACAACTCGCCCACACTGAAGCAGAGCGACGCAGTTCAGCATTGCGCCCGCTGTCAATGCCTGAGCGTCGGCAGTCTGCCCTGGAATTCCCCGCTAGTAGCTCGCGATGGCCTCCTTCGGGCGCTATTTCACCTGCCTTTGTTGGCTTCTGGGCTGAGCACGGCCCACAGGCGCAACCTTCTTCACAGACACGGCATGGCAGTCTCTCGTTCGACGACAGCGCCTCGCAGCACGGCGGTAGCTATGATCAGCCCATGTTCGGGCCCGACGACATTGTCATGGAAGACAGTCACATGAGCTCGCTCAACATCCATGACCGCAGCCCACGCGCTGCGGAGGATTACCAGTTGGGCGCTCGCGCCGGCACCAAGCGCCGTGCCTCTTCACCGCCGCGAGACGGGCCTAGAGAGGAGCGCTCATCTGTGAGCAGCGCTTCTGGACATAGCGATGTCTTCCCGCGTCGACCGCTGCAGCAGCTCCCCAACAGGGCTTCACCTGTATCACGCTTCCATCCTAATCACTCATCGCTATCGTCAGCCTCATCGTTCGGTCCACGGCAAAACTCCCTAGGCTCTTCACTTGGCGTCTCGAGCATTCCCAGCAGTGCAACCAGCTATGGCTCAGGCCGTCTATCCCCGAGCACACTTTCCCCTGCCTTCGATCCCGGAACCCACAATAAGACACTGGGCGCCAATCTGGCATCTTCAAACTCTACGCATCAGCGAAGCTTGTCAGAAAGCACCCAGGGCTGCACTCCTAGGACGCCTGTTGATAGCACGCCACACTCGCGCAACAGTAGCGTTTCTCATCTGCAAGGCATCTACATATGCGAATGCTGTCCAAAGAAGCCCAAAAAGTTTGACACGCAGGATGAACTGAGGTAAGCATGAAACCTACCTTAGGCACACACCCAGAGTCAGCAGTCTTGCATCTCTCACCTCAGCACTCCATCGTGCAACCCGAGTTCCGTCTCTGGAACATGCTGACCCGTCTCACAGGTTACACGAATCTGAAAAGCAATATACGTGTGCTTATTGCCCGAACCGGTTCAAGAACAAGAACGAAGCTGAACGACACCAGAACTCGTTACATCTTCGGCGACACTCGTGGAGCTGTGCCGCACTAGCGGGCGTTGAAGCTGCCTTTCACTCCTCGCTTTCGGGAAGTGGCGCTGACGTTTGCGGGTATTGTGGTGAGGAATTTCCAGGTCCACCTCAATGGGAAGTTCGTGCGGAACACTTGAACCGCATTCACAAATTTGGTGAATGCAACCAAGCGAAGAAGTTCTTCAGAGCAGACCACTTCCGACAGCACCTCAAGCACTCGCACGCCGGCACGAGTGGGAAGTGGACCAACATGTTAGAGATTGCATGCATGAAAGACGAACCTTTGCCCGAGAAACGGACAAGCCCGGGCGCAGCGCCGCTTCCGGATGGTCAAACACTACCGCCTACACTAATGGTGTCGACATCCGGCCTACCAGGTCCGCAATAGGGAGGGACTAATGGTACGAGTGAGGAGTAAGCTAACATTTAATGTCTCATGGGCGACTATCACTGTACTCCATCTTACCTGCATCATGAGAGCTCGTCTTCTGTCAGCTCTCGCAATTCGGCTTTGCATATCGCGGACTAGCTAGTCGCCGTGTCCCTTCAGATAGAAGAGGGGTCACAGGGCTATCCGCTACGAATAATGACAGCAATTTCATGAAAGGACGGGAAAAGCATTGCAACTCTAGCGAAGCATCTGAGATGGGCCTTTCGCATGCCCTCTTGTACCCGGCGTCACTTGTTTTTTTGGGAATAGACGCGTGCTCCTGCATGCATGGTACAATCATCCCAGCCATTTGCTTGCTGGTAGCTTCTCTTTCGGGGTTCAGCTATGGCACAGAAAACCTGTCAAGATCAATAGGTCGGCGACCAGCGCCGAGAATGGCCTCGAGACCGGGGAAGGCCTACTAACGACTAATGCAGTGTCTGCTGCATGCTGGCACTGGCATCGCCACAGCACTATGCCTGGGCGATGGTGAGTCAGGGCTCTATAGCCGTTCAGCATTGTTGAGGATTGAACTCAACCGCAAGCCTTGGATTCGTCCCGACGGCCTACCGATGATCCGGTCTTGGCTTGTGATCCTGTCCGCGTGAGGCATCACACTACGGTGTACCTCAGCTACAAGAGCCCCGCCAGCAGCGGAAGGATGAAGCTCACACTGAGTAGCATACTCAGGGTTTGAGCACAGAAGGTCTAACGAGGCATTGAGCAAGGAACGTGGCTGGTTGTCAGCTGCGTGCTGAGAGGAGCTGGTGTAGCACAGGACGGCTGGGTGCATCACCGTGTGCCCCAGACGCACATCTGTACATATCAAGCTCTGTACTGTCGTACACTCGGATATGTGGAATCAGACTCTTCTAATCATGATGCCTAGAGCTGACAGCTGGTGGTTGACTCCGCCAATGACGAGGCTGACTCCGATTCACCAACCAAGTGGATGTGTAGTCAGCGACCGGGTCACTAGCGTCCACCATGATCTCAGGTGGCAGTTCAGATCTCATAACAATTGTCTGTGTTATTGGGGACTGAAGCAATCGCAATGACTGATATTGACTAAGTGTCGGCAAGGTCGCCGCCAACAGTCCTAGTTCGGCGTCCTTTCGAAGACAGCACTTGGCCTGTTTCAGGTCCAGACTTGAGAGCCCTGCACGTTTCGTGAGATGTCGGCCTCGCGGAGAATCCATGAACCTGTCAGGTTAACCCATTTGTTCTACTCCAAGATCATAACCGGCATATTCCGCCGGGAGAAGTTGGGGATACAGCGTTCCTCGAACTATAGCTCGTGAAGAGGAGTCTCGATGCAAGGACCCGAATCATGTCCACTCCATGTGCCTTCACAACGCCTCCCCCGGGGAAGGCGTCTCCACCGCCGCGATCTAAGCCACGCACGCAGGATTCAAGCCTCATCTCAGGCAGGATTTGTCTCGGCGAGATACCGATCCCATGTGGTTGTGGGAGGACAGTGCGGCGATTCCACAGAGACTTCCAATCTCGCTTACAATCTACATTTCACATGCACATGGAAAAGACACAAAAAAAACCAGCCCTAAGCTTGGTTTTCGACGATGGACAAGACTTTGTTCGATACGGAGACAAAGGTACCTCGATTTTCTTTTGAGATCGTCCAAAAAGCATTGCCCAATTTTAGGTACTGCGGAGTCACGAGCCTCCTATTGGTCTTCGCAAATCCTGAGAACGAAAGCACGGACTTTATGGATGGATGGATTCATGCTGGAGACCCAGGCGGAAGCAGTACGCTTTGATGATCAAGGCGCTTAGAGCGCTGCTACCGAGAGTCCTAGACGAGCAGGAGCATTCCGCGAGCTCAGCCATGTGATTGGTCGAGCGCGCGGGCGACTGCGTATGCTTGTCGGCCCTCACTGCGCTTGTATACCGACTCTACTTCGCTGTCATGTGTTCCAGCGAAGCACGAAAGTCTTGGGTACCATCAGAGGGCTCCGGAGATAAGCTCGAAGTGGCTCGAAGTTCAAGGGGCTGTTGCATCGTGTGCATGCCCTAACTGAGTCTACAGATCTCTGCTGCAGGAATCGCGATGCTATGTGATAGTGCTCATCTTGAGTGCCCAGCATAATGTGGTTCCATTCACAAGGAGACTGACGGACATTGCCACACTGATTGCGAGTCAGGTCGGGAGCAGTCCGCGCAGCCTTTCCGACGTCCAGTGCTTGTGCTATGAAGATCACGATAGGGTCCGGAGGATTGGAGGGCGGGATGATTTGCTCGTGGGCGATGCGGCCATGCCGACGAAGGCTGCGGGACCACTTCCAACAGGGTGCAGGCTTTGCCACTCCTCAAGCACAGGAGGGGAGCACGGATCGACACTGTAGCAAGGAGAGATTGTGTTTCTAGGTGACTGAGGGCTTGCTCTTCTCACATCGCCATAAGTCTCCAATCTCGACTTTGCGACGTGGTCACCAATCCGATTGCCATCAACACCCCGCCCCCCATCTCTCTCTCTTGCTGCAGACTCCAACACAAGTACGTAAGAAAGAGCTGGACGAATCACTGAGGCATAGAGAGACGTACGTTCTGACTTCTCTTCGTCCTTTCCTTCCCCAAACAGCCAACTTCACTCATACTATTCACTCCTGTCCGGAATGCCCAGTATAGCCCTCCATCTGTCAAGACCGATCTCCACAGCATGAGCGCCTCTCAGATACGATTCACTCTCGACCTTGATCGTGTAATACTCGATGGCGTTCGACACCGGGTTACGGACCCCAGCGTGGAGGGGCCTGACCCTTTGCCGTGAGAGGTCACGGCGGTAAGGCTCGCTGAAGCCCCCAAGGGTGACGTCTGCTAAGTTCATCTCATCGCGCATGAACTGGCAGGCTTCACTCCACAAGTCTCGCCTGGACAGTGGAATCCGAAGATATAGCACTCTCAGAGTATCTTTGTGGCGGGCGAGGTACCCCAAAAGCTGCTGCGAGTCCACAATCTCTGAGACTATCTCGAGCACTCGTAACCTGCTAGTCGTCGAGGATGTGAACGCGCTCCTGATGGATCGACTTCGTGTTCTGTCGCCGTCATGACCCCTCTCCGTGAAATTGATGTCTTCGAGAGGTGTCGGGCTGTCTAGGAGGGTGTGCAATAGCCCTTTAGGTTCGACGACACATGCTTGTTGGGCTGCTTGGCTTCTTGTGAATCCGGACCGCTTCTGTATCCTGGGTATCGGTGTGGTCCCAGCTCCCTCAGTGTGAGTGCAGTGATGCTCGTTCCAGCCTAGAAGCACTGGATCTTGGAAAGCACATCACGCCGAGAATCTGGCAATAGGTCGATGATAACCTTGTTGAAGACTGCCTTTGCGCAGACCTCGTGAGTCTGTTCTCTCAGTGTCGTGCAGCTTCGTCTCAGAGACAAGAGGTCATGCTTGCTGCAGTCTAAGACAATGCCCAGTACCAATTCTGTTGGCAGATCTGTGATGGTGTTCATGGTGACGCGACATAAAAATGGTTCACATCAGTGACATTCGCACATATATAGATCTGCTGCTGGGCTGAGGACATTCTATCCGTGGTGCACATACAATTCTAGACGTCCCACACTTGCCTGATGAGGACATCATAATTTGCTAGTCGCGATTGAGGACAACAAGGTCCCGCCATCGATTGCAAATGAGGAGAGAGTCTTTCGGAGCCAGTGGGTGAAAGACTTTGACTGACGAATTGTGAGAAGACGTGAGCAATGTGCGAATTTGTCATGCAACATCCTCTCCCTGCTGTCGTTGTAACGTTCAAGCCAAGCAAGAGCGAGAGGCGTAGATGGGGCCCACGAGCGAGGAAAATGAAGTGCTGCTGGCCGATCAATCTGGGTCAATGTCTCAAGCCTTCACTTCGACTTGACTCCTCTTATTGCACGTAGCGTGAGCTAGGTTACCATACTACATGTACAGTGCAAAAGAAAAAGTGGAGACCCAAACTGAGGCATTCCTACCAGCTCCCCAGATACATGGTCAGGTACCTGGGTTGACCGACGCTAAAAGGTCCGTTATGTGGTGAATGGCTCTCTTAGCCAGCACAAGGGCGTATAGGCCACATCAAACAGGTTCTGATCCTGTGCGAGGGATTCCGCCATGGGCATTGGAAGAGCGGCCATCCGAGTGCCTAGTTGTATGCCAGTCGTTTTCTGTTAGGCGGCATTTGTCTCAAGCTGCTGCAGGACTTGACAGAGCACGCACGCACCGATGAAATTCGACTTGATATTCTCTATGTCCTTAGCTAGCTGTGAGTCATTGGGCGTAAGGAACTCGCGGTGCGCCTGACAGCCGGCGTTGACGTAGCCATGAACTGCTTCTTGCCTCATCGTAGAGAAGTCAGTGTGGCCGTTGTTAATAGTCTTACATGCGCAGATTCCGGTGGCTCAGAACGACGTCGATGAAAACCTCGCGCGGGAGACAACCGCTGTATGGGCCTGTAAAGCCTCCTGTTCTATTCCTGCCAAGACGCGACACTGCCGGGGACAAAGACGGGCCATCGATTATGGTTGTTGGAAGCAAAATGCTCCTACTTCCTTTGGTCTCTGCCTTTAAGTGCCTTTGGAAGCAGCTGAGCTTACGCTATGTGGTCCATCTTAGACTGTATCAGATGAGCAAGTATCATATAATATCAAGATACTGACCAAGACCTGACCATGGACAGTGTTGGCGGGCTCAGTCGCAGGAGCTGCAACACATACATTCCTTGTGCGTTTTGATTGGCCACTGTTCGGAATTGACAGTCCGCGAACAGAGGAATGCCTCGTAGGCTATCGCCACTCGTCTCTGTCGCCTTGACCAATCCTTCGGCAATGCGAACTCTAGAATCAATGACAGCAGTAGCGAAGAAGCGTGTCGCACCTCTGAGAAGAATCATGACTGTCGTGGCTCCAAAGGGACCTGCTCAATGCCCGTACGATCGTCGAAAATGGTGTCAGCCAAGCAAGAGTCAGACAGTAGCGATGAAAAGTGCCTTGATTGTGGCTGCCCTCTAAGTGAGAAGGTCGACCATGCAACAGATAATGTCGATCGTGTGCGTCCCGAAAGATTGGTACTGCTTGTGCTTGCGTTGAAAACGCAGCCCTGATCGGCGACAAGTGCTGTTCCGGTGCTGAGGACAGCAAAGTAGATTCTCCCATCGTTCACCTTACCCTCGTATAGGGGGAGCTGGCGGCAAGAGAATCGTCCCCCAGCCTGAAAGTGGATGCGGTCGACCGGAGGTGAATACAGGCTGCTGTACGTCTCACTTTGTTCACCGGACTCGCTGCAATGACTCTGTGGCGAAGCAGAGCTCTGGGAAGTAAGGGCCCACGAGCAGTGATTTTCAGACTTGTAGGAGACTTCCTATGGAAGCTTGTGTCGGGAAATGATGCAATATCCATCTGCGCGGACGCACGATGGAGGTGCCACCAATCTGACTGTCAATTACGCCATTGCTATGCTTGGGGTCTCGTGCCCTTACGCTCTGGATCTGGCTGCCCATGGTGGTTATCATCGCTAGCGGTGTGGCTGCCAGAGCTGGAACCGGTGTAAGGCAGCAGATGCCATCTAGCGCGGCTCGTAGATAACATATGTCGTCTGTGACACAGCAGGTACTTCCATTGAAGGCGATCCGCAAGTCGTTCACGAAGACTTCCACGATGAGGGCACGCACGAGATGTGCATGGCGAGAAAGCCGTCCTCGAAGCAGCGAGCATCCTGTATCCGTCACAGTGACCGCCCAAATCTCGAAAGCATCATCATCGTCTATCAAGTCCACTCGAAATAATGTCATGTTCATAATTGATGCTAGCATCGAGGCTCGCTTCAAAGGGGCTCTCTTGCAAGTGGATGAACCTCATTGGCTTAATAATGAACATCATCGGTATCATACTGATACTGAATCCTTCTGGCCACAGCCGCTCCTGCTCAGCCTCAGCAAACATCACTCCCAAGCAAGGTTAGTCGCCACTCTTCCGACCTGCAAATTCTTGCTGCTGGCGAGGGATTCTTTTCCGCAAAGGCGGCATGAATTCGACGTGGTGTTTCTCCCTTCAGCCAGTGGCATTGAAGCGGATTTCGCGCTCCATACACAGCCAATGTAATGGTGTGCTGACTGCATACAGCTGAGCCGAAGCGTTGCGGGATCGACGCGGAAGGAACGAGCGACCAAGCTCTTTGCTCAAATGACCAGGACTCTAGTCTACTGATAGTGCGTAATGCATTCTGCGCGATGTGTGTGATGTATCACTTTAGCGAGGATCCGTCTGTGGCTAGTGATGAAGGTATCGGCGCCCAAGCAAAGCTCCTCGCTCATGCAGGAAGAGAGCTTTCAGAGGCCAGGTTCCAAGCAGGATTGTACGGGATTGTGCGCGTCTGCGTGCTGCTGGCATGTATACTAGCTTACTTTTGCATTAGTTGCCATATCTTGCGCAGCTCGGCGGAGGATACGAGAGCCATTGCGGCACGAACTCTGAGACAAATCTACTGGGCGTACATCGAGCATGAACCAAGCTGCTGAGACGTACGACGCGTGTAAGCCACTGCTTGTGACAAAACTCATGGGTCGCCGGCGGGCACGCTAGGAAATGCATTCCCACCGCGCAAGCGTTCACGATCTCTCTTCGCTCGCTCCAGGTCGCGCTTCTTCTGCAGACGCATCTGGTAGAACTGTTTTTGCAGCTCAAAGATACGTGGACCTTCGATCGTTGCCTTCTCGGGCTCCTTCTTCTTCTCCAGCTCTTTCAGCTTCTCCTCTTTCGCCTTCTCGTCATTTTGATCGTCGTGCTCTTCCTGTTTCTTCTCGTCCTTGGCTTTCGTGCCGTTCTTCTCGTGCTCCCTTTGCTTGCGTCGTTCCAGTTTCTTACGCAGTTTCTCCTCGAATTCGGCCTTCACAGCCTGAATCTCCTTCTCGAGCTCCTCGTCCCGCTTCTTCTTGGCGAGGTCTTCGGCATCTTTTGCAGTTGCGAACTTGGGATCCTTGAGATGGCCAGGACAAATGTAGAAGTAGTCGCCCTGGTTTGCAGAGATCAGGACCGTTGAGGACGGCTTGTAGCAGATCATGCATGCCTTCGCCGCAGTCTCCGCTACAAGCCTGCGGTGATACAAATTGTCGAATAGCGCGGCAGACATGGATTCGTGAGATTAGTGTATCCTTGGAGCGCCAAAGGGCGAGCTTCGTCGCTCTCGGGCAGAAGGGGTGAAAGTGAAGAGGAAGCTATCGTGTGCTGCTGCTGCCCATGCACACAGCACGATCTCCTATCACTATGATGCGCTAGAATATATATGGCTAGCGTCTTCGAGGCGAGCCGTTATCGCTGCGATAAGATGCACGTCGCCGTGGAGACAGAACTTTTTTGAAGAAGGCATTGTGACTCCACTTGTTCCTACACATCCGAAAAAGCTCTCAAGAACAGTCTCCAAAGACGTAGCAGACGTGCGATAGCATCATTACAAGTGCTCTATCAGCATGGCGTCCAATAACGATGTTCCTGCCGCTGGCAAGCTATGGGGTGGCCGCTTCACTGGCGGCACAGATCCGATCATGACCCAGTACAACGAGTCGATCTACTTCGATCGTGCTTTCTACTCTCAGGACATCCGCGGCAGTGTTGCCTATGCAAGAGCGAATACCAAGACTGGACTTCTCACCGAGCACGAGTTTTCGGAAATTGAGCGTGGCTTCAAGCAAGTTCTTCAGGAATGGAAGGACAACAAGTTCGTGATCCAGCCCGGAGTTGACGAGGACATCCACACTGCCAACGAACGTCGCCTGGGAGAGATCATTGGCAAGGACATCGCGGGAAAGCTCCATACTGGACGGAGCAGGAACGATCAAGTTGCTACGGACATGCGATTGTGGCTTCGTGATGAGCTAGAGAAATTGGAGGGCTACCTTATCGCATTCTTGAAGGTCATTGCTGCTCGTGCTGAGAAGGAGATCGAGCATGTCATGCCCGGGTACACTCATTTGCAGCGAGCGCAACCGATCCGATGGAGCCATTGGATGCTCCTGTATGGCTCTTTCTTTGCTTCTGATCTTCAGCGGTTGCGGGAGGTGAGGTCACACATTAATAAGTCTCCTCTCGGCTGCGGTGCTCTCGCTGGAAATCCGTTCAACATTGACAGAGATGCCATTGCAAAGGAATTAGGCTTTGATGGACTCATCATGAACTCTATGGCTGGCGTTGGCGATCGCGACTTCGTGGTGGAAACGATGCAATGGGGGACGATGCTCATGACGCATTTGTCCCGTTGGGCAGAAGATCTGATCATCTACTCGACTGGAGAGTTCTCTTTCGTCAAGTTGGCGGACACATATTCCACCGGCTCATCGCTCATGCCTCAAAAGAAGAACCCAGACTCCCTTGAACTTATTCGTGGCAAATCGGGACGTGCTTTTGGCCACATGGCGGGTCTGATGATGAGCATCAAGGGTATCCCATCTACGTATAACAAAGATCTCCAGGAGTCAGTTGAGCCTATGTTGGACCACATCAAGACTGTAGGCGACAGTGTCCAAATTGCTACTGGTGTCCTGTCCACATTGGACATCCAGCCAAAGAACATGCTGAAGTCACTATCCCCAGATATGCTCGCCACTGATCTGGCAGACTACCTTGTGCGCAAAGGCGTGCCATTCCGCGAGACACATCACATCTCCGGCCGCGTTGTGTCTCTCTCGGAGAGCGAGGGCGTTCCAATGGACACTCTGTCCTTTGAGCAATTGCAGAGCGTGGATAAGAGGTTTGAGAAGGACGTGCTTGCAGTCTTCGACTATCAGAAGAGCGTTGAGATGCGCTCAGCCAAAGGAGGAACGAGTCGCAGCGCTGTGCTAGAGCAGATTCAGGCCATTAAGAAGACTCTGGGAAGCCAGTGATAGCCTGTTCCAATGCTTGAGCGCTTTTCTAATCGCTGTTGTGACAACATACCAAGACGTGGGGGCATTAAAAGCAACGAATGCAAAAAGCTTTGATGAGGATATGACACATTACTCTGAGTGACGCAAGAAGCTTGTGAATTTCAACAAACAAATGCAAGGAGTTTCATACTCGAACACCCTCATCATTATGGTAATCATCGCGATCGGAATAACGACTTTCAGGCCATTGTCGTGCCGAGCGAATAGGAGGACATGGATCAACAAGGTCCACGGCGGTTCTCGGAGTATATAGTGAGACTCCCGTCGCTTGCAGTGCTGGTGAGCTATAGGTCATGGTCTTGAGATATTCCACCACTGGGAGCCGTGGCCATGATGGTGAAATTATCTTTGCTATCGTGCTGGTTATGCAGGATTGCTCAATGACGCTCCTCTGTCGATCGCCAGTGTGGTTGGTAATCGCTCGAGTGTTGCTCTTCACGCCAGTCTCTCATCTACAGTGACTGCCCGTACACGAAAGAATTCAGGTTTACTGGTCTCGTCGGTAGAGAATGCGCATCCTCAAATGGGCGAGCGCCACCGCCTTGGCGTCTCCGCAGCTGCACAAGTGGGGCTCCCGACCCGGACAAAAGGTCCTCTGCTCTCACCCGATGATTCGTGCAAAAACATCTTCCGTGGCATGCACCAGCCTTGCGCCGCCATTCTCACGTCGCGGTGCGCAGGCTGCTTGAGCATCTGCCCACGGCGCCGGCGCTCGCCTGTGCTGAGCCGGCAACAGAGTACAGGTGAGCACTAGGGAGGATTCGTCTCGAATGAGCACTCCAAAACGCGATTTCTTCCTTCTGCTACGAGATTCCGCCTCAATTCTTCCTATCAGCTACTTGCTATCTGGTCACCATATGCCGACACTCATCTCGCTGTCGCACTACTGACGTTCCTCTCGGGATATTGGACCCACAGTCTTTCGAGACACACGCCTTCATACAAAACTGCTTGCGCTGCTTGCCGATTCCTGTTCCACCTCTGCGTGGAAACGGAACTTGCATAGCAATGTGTGGTTGGTTAGGGCAGAGCGTAGCACAGCAAGTCCGACCATCCCATAGCACCCAGTAAGCTCCCCTCACCTTCGGAGGACATTGCATTGGCTGCTTCGATCAATGTGAGGCTGCAGAGAGACGCAGTCGCTAACTATGGTCGCAAACAGTCTCGGCCACGGGGCCCACGATATCTCGATCCGGTGACCGGCAGGTAGCAAAAGAACGGTTTACACACTTCACGTCTGCACTCGAAACAGACGGGCCCCGCGAAGCACTCTGACAATGATCAAAACGAACGCGGTCATGAAGATCGAGGAGTTGATCGACGGTATCACCGAGCCACCGCGACTGCTCGTCCTGTACGAGAAGGGTCACGAAGACATCTGCAGGGCCATTGCTGACGCACTGGGACACAAATACTGCCTGGTAGCCGAGTCTTTAGGCAATGCGAAGGGATGGTCGAACGAAGCAGTGGTCGGGTTGGACATTGGGATGGTGACTGAGCTGGATGCATTACACAAGGTTGAGAGAACGATCATTGCAACACATTGCATCGATGCACACGACTTGAGGAACGAGGAGTTGACGGCAGCTTGCGACTACGAATATCTTTACACACAGAAAACACCGGATCGAAGGGACCTGTCGCGATTCTTGGGATTCGTGCTTGGGCAAGTCCAGCCTCACCAAGATCTTAGGAAGAAACAACGAACGACATTACTGTCGACAACATTCCAGGACATTCGAGGAGCCTTACCCAACCTTGACATTCTTTCTGTGGGCGCCGACTCTATTGAGCTTCGTGTTGATCTTTTGAGAGATCCAGCTACCGATTCCGAGTTCGGCAGTGTACCTGGTTTGAATTATGTTGCCGAGCAGGTGATGCTGTTGCGTCAGCGAACAGAACTCCCCATCATCTTCACGATAAGGTGCACCAAAGAGAACGGCCGCTTCCCCATGGATGATCCTATGCTGTATCTCAAATACCTGAGCAAAGCGATACAGTGGGGCTGCGAATACATCGACGTTGAGCTCTGGTTGCCAGAAGAGATACGCAGACAGCTGGCAGTCAAGAAGGGCAATAGCAAGATCATTTCGGCGTGGCATGACTTCTCTGGAACGTTCAAATGGACGTCGCCGGAAGCCCGCCGACTGTTCCAGGAGGGAGCTGTTTATGGAGATATTGTGAAGGTGAGTAGTCTCAGGTGTTCTGACAAGCGAGGTCCTTCATATGCTACTGTAAGTCTGTCCACTGACCAGTCCACAGATGATTGCGCTCGTACACACGATGGAAGATAACTATGAGCTGGAACAATTCCGATCGATTATCCAAAGCAGCCAGTCGCACCCACCATTCTCGGGCCTGAATATGGGATCTATGGGGCAGCTTTCAAGGACCTTGAACAAGGTGTTCACGCCGATCACGCATCCTCTCCTCCCCATGATTGCTGCGCCTGGTCAACTTAGTGCCGCAGAGATCAATTCAATGCTTCACTCGGTGGGACACATGCCACGACTAGATCTGTACGCCATTGGTCATGTCCGCGCGAACGGGCTGGCCACATTTTTCGAAAAGTGCCTGAACGAGCTGAGCCAACCACACCAACTACTTCCCGTTGAGAGGCCACCACAGGGCACAATTGAGCCATTCCTTACGCAACCGCAATTCGGTGGAGCCTTTATCAACCCTCCATTGCCAGTTGAACACGCGCCATATCTGCCCATTCTCACAGAAGCGGCTTCAGCCATTGGACAAGTCGACACTGTAGCTGTACGGCCAATGAACAATGGCCGGAGCCTCATTGCAGACAATAACGCTTGGAAAGGGATTCGCGCAACACTGACAAGAGAATTCGTCCCATCGGCATTCGCAGGACGCCGCGCGTTGATCGTCGGCAACTCTGAAGCCCATGCGGCGGCGGCGATATACGCTTTGACGACATTGAACATCGGATCCATCAACACTATCGGCTTCTGTGCAAGGGACTGTCGCCAGTTGCAAGGCATTGAGGAGCTCAAGCGTGTCGAGGAACCCTTCGTCGTCATCTCAGCTCTGCCGACGGAGAAGTCCATGGTCGTTCTACCAGTGCTCAAGCACTACAGTCACAGCACGGCGAAACGAACGACTCGGACGGGGAGCATCTTCGTGGACTTGTCGAATGGCGTCAAGGGCCGGAACGACTCCGTCGCCACCTCGCAAGCCCTTGGATGGACTTCTTACGGGGTCGTCGACGTCAACGCATGGACGGTTGTCGAAACGCTACGCTTGCTGCTAGGGGAGAACGTGCCTGCAGATTTCGTGCGTCTCGTAGGTGGGAGGAACCTATGGGCGTGACGTGGCGCTAGGGTAACACATGATCTTTATATCTCATACAGGGGCACGGGACGTGTGCGGACTGAACGACCACGGAACAGCGTTGCGCTATACGATCGATATAAATGTAATTACCGGGATGGAGCTGGTCTGATGTGGATATAACAAGATGTTCTGCAATTTGTGTGTTGTGGTTCTGAAACAAATTGGTCCTGGGTGGATTTCTTACCAGTTCCACACATCTCGTTGGCAGACCACCTGTCAGAGCTGCTATTGCCTAAGGTTGTCTTCGCTACGAGATCTTGGGTCTGTCCGTGGTGGGGCTATGACGAGACTCGTCGTAGGGTAGAAGACTAAAGTGAACTTGACCTGGTGATCTTGCTTGGTAGCGTCACGAACCATGTTCCAGGTCTCTGTGCAACGTCGTATCCGGCACTTTCCACGTTTCTATGCCATGCGAGGCGTAGCACAGAGAGAAATGGATCCTCATCAGCCTTGCTAGACAGGGCGCTAAGGCGTGAAATTTAGGCTATTTCTACATCAAAGTTCAGTGGCGCGGCATGGGGTGAATGCGGGGATAAACGTGAGGGTATGCGCTCCTCCTGCTCGTTTTGGGATGGCCGTGATGCCCGAGGCATTACAGCATTGAGATTGGCAACGATCTACTTCGACTGGTACGTACTTCTGATGGTGTTGTGAAGAAGGTGGGAGAGCGCTTCGGTTGCAAAGCACGACCCCGAGTTGACAACATGATATGAAGTAGGACGCGGAGTATTAAACATACATGTACTGGTAGAGCTGCATGCTCGGATCGACGTCCGGGTCGGAGAGGGTATAACGTGACCCTATTGCCCCTCTCTGCCAGCGGACATGTGCCCTACTGAAGAAGATGGTTACCAAATACGATAGGGCGAACGAAGGGATCGTCGTATGCCCCCTGCCGACGCGACCGACTCTTTTCGGACAACAGCAGCAGCAGCAGCAGCAAGCATCTACTGCATCTACTGCATCCAGTCTGTCGTCCAACCATATTCTCATCACACATACTCTACCTTGCCGACTAGACTCACACCTGCACACGACTTGGTCCCCTCTTTCCTGAGCAGTACAGTACCGCAGAGAGAGCCTGCAGATCCCCGCGCCCGCTGGACGGGCGAAGCGCCCTCGTGTATGTCCTAAATGAATTACAGGTAGCTCGCTTTGACTATGGCGCGCCGGCTCCACAGCAGCTAGTGGTTTCGCGCGACACCATCTGCATCTGAACCTCGTGCCTCCCCGGCCCGTGCTTGACTCTTCCTCGGCGTCTGTTTTGAACTTCCTCATACATTTCTGCCGAAAGACGACTCTCGCACATACGATGTATTGCAGAGATAACTACATTCTATTCTGCGAGAGGTGACGAAGATGATGGCCATGGATCCTCTGATCACCATGTCGCGACCCATTGACCGCTTGCCGGTGAAGAAGACGGCCAATGAGCACAAGGAGGCAATGAACTGCAAGAGTTGTCGGAAACGAAAGGTATGACTTGGAAGCGTCGAGGACGAGCTTGAGGTTCTGTGTGGACTGACAGCTTGTTGTGTAGATCAAATGCAACAGACTCAAACCAAGCTGCGAGGCATGTCAGGTCTTCAATTGTGCTTGCGTATATGGTAAGATGAAACACTTGAGGCACAATCGGAACAACCTCGAGCTCACGCAGTCGATTCAAAGATGCCATACCCAAGAAACGAGGACCGAAAACAGACGTCTTGGAGGCTCTCTTGAAGCGAGTCAACGGCTTGGAGAAGCGCTTGAAAGATGAGCAAAAGTCGGCCTCGCCTGAGCAGCAACAAGAAGCTTCAAGCTCTTCCACCACTAAAGAGGAAGAGAGGATATGCACGACAGAGGATCCAGAGAATAGCCAGTCGCCTACGATGCCTTCGCCCGTTGTGCAAACCCAACCCGAGTTGAGAAGAATTCGCTCGAATCCCGTACCTGTTGAGCTCACACCACACGTGAATGATGCTCTAGCCTTTACGGATGCACTACTGGATACATTCTTTGCAAGAGTGCACCACAAGCCGTACTACATCCTGGATGAAGCGGCAACGAGGCAGAGATTGAGGGACGGACGAATACCGAGGTTTCTTGTCAATGCCATCCATGCAGTATCGATTCGATATGTCCCACATCTGTGTGGCGGTCATAACGGAGCAATGCATGCGAGCCAGGATTATGTCATGCGGTCGAGAGCTGAGATTGATGTCGATGAGCCCAGTATCGACAACCTGCAGGTACGTCCGTTCGGGTCGACTTAAGGTGTTGGAAGAGCCACTTGCTGACTTTCCTATAGGCCCTACTCCTTCTGACCATGGCCAACTTCCAGAATGGCAAAGGCAAGCGCAGTTACATGCTCGTGACGCACGCAGTCAGCATGGCCTTTGCTCTCAATCTTCATCGCGAGCTCCCATCCGACCTGCGCATCGCCACCCCTGAACGCGAAGGCCGTCGGAAGCTTTTTTGGACCTGTTACCTCATGGACCGCTTCGCTGTCGCCGGCTCCAAGCGCCCCTCAATCATAGCCGACGAAAGCATATATCTGCGTCTCCCCGGCTGGCAAGCGCAACAATGGGTCGAAGGCGCTTTCTTCCCGAACGGCTCCAACATACCTGGAGCCAATGCTGCGCAGGGCAGTAGCACCATGCTGATCGAGATCGTACGAATCCTTGGAGTCACAAATCGCTATCTAAGTGCAGGAGGAGTCAAAGGTGACTCGCATTTCCCCTGGCACGCCCAATCCACCCTCTCCCGGATCCGTTCAGATCTGGACTACTGGGCCGCGGCAACACAGGAGACCTTCACCAGCATCGATACCCTCTTTGGTAGCCCGGACTCGCCCACTTTAGTCTTGAGCAAACTCATCTATCATCTGGTCCACTGTCTCATTTACCGCCCTTTCCTACCCATCGACCTCTCGGAACTCTCTGGCAGTGGCCAGAACCAAAGCTGGCAGATCGAAGCCACAAATCTCTGCTTCCTACACGCCAATGCCATCGCCGAATTGGTAGAGATCGGCAAGAACACTGCTCTGCTTGACTGGCCCTCCTTTGTCGGCTACTGTATCTGCACGGCAGGTACAATCCACGTCCACGGAGCCCACTACATCTCGTACCGAGACGGAGACGCTTTCTGCCACTCCTCGGAATTTCTGGCCAGAGAAATGACTCAACTGGGCGAGTTACGCAACACGTGGGCCGGCGTTCAACACCAACGCGATACCCTACAGCTGGTCTACGCGAGCCACGTCCAGCTGGTCAAATCCCTCGCTTCGAATCCCATGCGCTTCTCCCCCGTCTTCCAGATGGAAGACTTCTTCGAGCGCTATCCTGACTCGTACATCGACGGCGCGCACTGCACCTTCGCGGAGACGATCGTGGACGCGGTGTATGACAGTCCGCCGGCGTACGATTCTTTCCATGCAGGACCGGACCCTTGGGCTGCCATGTTCCCGCCTGAGGTGGCCTTTGCACCTGCTGCTGTGATGCCTTCGCAACAGCAGCAGCAGCAGCAGCAGCAGCATTATCCGACTGTGGTGAGGCGGAAGAAGCCGAGAAGACGATCCACGGCGACAAGCTCTTCTCTGCCGTATGCTACGCCGCAAGCGGAGACGGGAGGAGGGGTGCAGCGGGGTAGTGCGGCGATTGATGAGGAGGACGAGGAGCCTCCGCCTCCACCACCGCCACCGCCGCCGCAGGAGCAGAATCCCATGCTTTATCAGGGAAACGCCACGCTTGAATTGGGGTTCAGTCCGATGGAGTCGGGACTATCTGTGAAGATGCAAGAGAATGGTGGGAGACAGGTGGATGGCATGCTGGAACCTGGATGCGATCCTTTCCTGAGCTTGCTGGAACAATTGGCGGAGAATGATGCGCAAGGCCTAGGAGGGAATAGGGATTTTGACTTTTTATGAGGCTCTCTGGGCAGGCCATGTATAGGTAAAAAGAAAAGCAATGGTGGCCACAGTTCGGCCGATTGGAAAGGCTCAGGGACATTGCATACACAGCATCATAGCTGAGTGAAAAACTGTCGTCGCCTCACGCTTGAGGGTAGATCACAGAATACCGGGGATAATAGCCTTGCGGTTACCCACCCGCTCCTTGCCGAATTTCTCAACATACCACTTCTTCCCGTGCAGCGCTCGCGGGAGCATAGCCGCAATCTCGTTAAAGAGGAAGCTTCTCACTGGCACACAATCTCTCCCGGCGATGAGCCAGAACGCCGCCCACTCGCACCACTCGGTCAGATAATGCGGGTACAGGATGAAATGGAACAGGCCATTCTTGGGGATCATGTACAGCTTCTCGACGCCCTCGACAGGTTTGCCGTCCTTCTCCGCTTGGGCTTTCTGTCTACGTGCAGCGGAGCGGCGGATCTCGCGCAGGTCGTCGTCGTGGAAGATGTTGGCCATGAAAGACCAGCCCCAGAGGACCAGGCCTACCTCGATGGCGTACAGGCGTCCGGACCAGTCAAAGACGGTGGTGGGGCCATAGCCGCCAAGCCAGCCGCCTAGCGAGAGGCCGTTGGCTATTTGCCAGCAGAAAGCACAGAGGAAGACGATGGGGTGGATGGGAGACATGCTGGGATTGAGCACGAGAGGGCAGAGGATGGCGCGGTAGGTGTAGTGCATCACGTAGAGGCCGACCATGGTCCAGTTCGCCCACGGAAGGCCTGTTGCCGTAAGGGTGGCGTTGGTCTGAGGGATGGAGAGCATGCAGTAGAGGACTGTGAGCATGCCGGGGATCTCCATGAAAAACCAGGCCCATTTGCCCGGGAGGTTGAATTTGGAGTCGATAGAGGTCTTGCCCATGGGATAGTAGTCGGTAAACCATTGCGCTACGTTGAACTGGATCGGGGAGGTTAGTGGAGAGACTGCATGAGGGGGGATAATGGAGCGTACAATGGGGAGGAATTGCCAGGCGTAGGCGATGAGTTCCCAATTCTCGCGTGAAGGCGGCAGGATGCCCGGGACGAGCTGCAGGTTGGGGATCGGGATGGAACCGAACATGGTGGAGATGGCGGACATGTTGGATGTGGTGTGCGGTGCGAGGAAGCACGCATCCGATGTCGAATGAAGTCCGATGGGATGGAGTTGTTGTTGTTGTCTGATGGTATGGATACAAATTGAGCGTTGCCGGTCGTGTTGTTTATCGTGTCGTCACTGCCTCGTCCAAGCGTCAAACTTTACGACGTCTGGTTGCGACCTGAGGTGGGACGTGAATCGCGCCTCAAGAGACATTGCCACTCTACCTCCTGTCCATGCGTACATTTGAGTACTGATTGTCAGAATGCTACATTCCTCGAATGTGTTGAATATGCCGACAACAGAAATACCGTTGAATACCTGAGGTTGGACCACACCATCCTTCATATGCCAGGGTGTGTGGCTACGGCATACTATAGAAAGCAAACACGACCATCACGACATCAGGTGTAAATTGTAACACGTCTTCCTTGCCATGAAACAAACTCTATGATGATGATAGTGAGAGAGAGGAAGGTCAAATCGGTGCAGCATTCAATTGAATCACGGACTTACTCTAGGGACGACGACAATGGCTTCGAGCTCGCTCCGCATCACCGAGCACGACGAGGCAGGGAATGTCACGGCCACCTACGTACAATCTAGAGGCGAAGGCAAACTTGAGAGCCGTATTGATGTGATTGTAAGTCTTTGTAATCGCCAACACGATCGTGTCTAGATTCTCGCTGACCAAAAGACAGCCACCAGCCGACTCAAAGTCACTATGGCAAAAAGGCCTCGATGTCTTCCTGCCCGTGGGCTATCCCAACAGCGTGACACACGATTATCTCGAGTAAGCCTCCATCAGAGTTGTCCTGTTGCTTGACTGATGTCCGTCAAAGATACCAGATCTACGTAAGATCCCCTACGTGCTGAGAGATGACACCATATATATACTGAACCACACCCGTCCAAGGACTCCCTCCAAGCCTTCTCCTCCAGTATCGCCTCCCTCCTCTCCTCACGAGCCGTGCTCTCCAGCGTAGGCGTAGGCGATTCGACAGCGTCTCCCACCAACGCACTCCTTCTCTCCATCTTCCAAGAATCCGTCGGACGTCTCGGTAAGAACAGGACCTCCGCTCTAAAAGGTATCCTGCTAACAACAAGACTCAGCAACCATCCTCTTCGCCCACCGCTTCGGCACAGCCCTCGAGCCCGAATGTAAAATGTACCGCCTCCTCGCCGACATCCTCAACGACACCGGCTTTCTGCTCGACTGCCTGTCTCCCATCTTTCCCAAGCCCATTCGTGTCGTCGTCCTGAGCTTCTCCTCCGTTCTCCGCTCCCTCTGTGGCGTGGCAGCAGGTTCCGCCAAAGCCAGCCTCTCCGCCCACTTTGCCAGATGGGGCAATCTAGGTGAACTCAACGCCAAAGACTCCAGCCAGGAGACCGTCATCTCGCTGCTAGGCATGTGGGCGGGCAGTCTGGTCGTCACCTGGATCACGACTCCTTTCGCCACCTGGACAGCGCTCGTTCTCCTCTTGTCGATCCATCTCGAGACCAATCGCAGGGCCGTGAGAGCCGTGAGCATGCGCACACTGAACCGACAACGCGCAACGCTCGTCTATCACCAACTGCGCACAGGCAGAGTGCCCACGCCAGAAGACATCTCGCGCGACGAGAAGATCTTCGAACGAGACGGAGTGTTGCGACGAGCAGACGGCTCCATCTCAGGCTACTGCACCATCGGCGCTCCCATCTCCCATCTCCTACACTCCCTCTCATCACCCTCCGCCACCACCACCACAACAACAAAATCTCTCCGTCTGTCCTCCGAAAACCCTCTCACCAACATCCTATCCCTCTACACTGCATCGCCCTACCTTCTCTACCAGCCCCACCCGCGACAGACGAGCATCATCCTCAAGAAAGACATCACTGCTCGAGCGCTCCTCACAGCCTGGTGGCAGGCCCTGAGTCTCGACGAAGACCACGCCTCAATCACAGACGCCAAAGACTACGCCGAGACACTGCTGAGGGAGCACGCTGCTGCGCTCGAGGCGAAAGGTTGGGATCTGGATTCCAATGCGCTGGAGACGAGGTCCGGGACCAGGGTGGAGATAGAAGTGTAAGTCGGTCGACTTCCAAAAAGCTCACATATGCAATTTGAAAAGGGGTTCGAGGTCTATGATATTACTCTTCCGGATTCCGTGGAAAAAAAAAAAGGCGTGCAGAACTTCTTAGTAGTCATCGGTCTATATCGCTTTCTTTTCAGGGAGGTGCGAAAGAAGCTAAGCCCGACGAGAAGAAGAAGAAGAAGAAGAAGGAAGTGAGCAGGTATGAATCACGTGGAGAAAAGATACTTTGGCGCGAGGAGTCTGCTCCATCTGTAACGATTTCGCAAGGAAGATTTGTCTTTCAATTGTCCATTGTTGCACTGCCAACATCTTATCTTCCACTCACACACACACAACTCAAAAGACCGCAATAACATTTGTTCAAAAACTTGCTGTAGACACAATCACAAGAAAAAGCCAAAGGTTGACAAAACGAAGCTTTAAAAAAGGGAAGTACATCGGGAAGCCCCCCAGGGGGTAAGATTATGCACATAAGAGGGCCCAAGCGCTGCGTCATTCAGGTCGTGAGGAATGGGTTGTGCTGCGAACTCAAGAGACGTGCCTCTACTCTCCTTCCTCTAAGATTTCTTTTTCATTTTCTCCCTCAGCTTGTCGTGCCCATCTAGTAGCCAGCTGGGGCGTAGGCGTATGGGGTTGCAGCTGGGGCCTCGCTCGAGCTGGAGCTGTATGGGACTGGGGTCACGTAGGCAGTGCTGACTGGGACAGTCGCCGCCTCAGTGGACGAGGAAGGAGCATAAGTGTAGGCCGGAGCGGTCGGGGCCTGCGAAGTCGATGTGGTCTCTGGTGCGGGGACAGACGAGCTGCTGCTGGGGGCCGAGTAGACCGGGGCGGATGGAGCGCTCGAAGTGCTGACTGGGGCGCTGATTGAGGCAGAGCTGCTGCTTGGGGCCGAGTAGACCGGAGCAGATGGAGCGCTCGAAGTGCTGACTGGAGCGCTGATCGAGGAGCTGATGCTGCTTCCGTAGGCTGGGACGCTTGGAGAGCCAGATGGTGTGCTCTTGGAGCTAGAAACTGGAGCGTAGACAGAGCTTGGCTTGACTGGGACAGAGCCGGATGGCTTGTATGTGGTCAAGAAACCAGAGCTACCAGCAGAGTACGAAGCGGAAGGGTATGAGCCAGGGGTGGTGGTTGGGTACCAAGCACCGGAGCTGGACTGAATTGGCACAACAGATGGGCCAGTGGCGGAAGCCTCAGTAGATGGGCCGTTGCCAACGGTGACGGTGACAGTCTGCGACTCAGTGACAGTGACGGTCGTGCCCATAGCGCAAGTGCCAGATGGGTAGCTCCCGCCAGAGGAAGCAGAGCCAGTGGCGGATGCGACAGAGGAAGATGCGCTGCCGTAGCCACCTGGTCCGCTCGAGCTTGGTGCTGGGTAGACAGTGATGTAGTTGGTGATGGTGGAAGTGCTCTGGAGCGTGGTGTATCCAGTAGACTCGGCCGAGCTGGCGCCGCCATAACCTGGCGCGGTTGGTGCAGTGACGGCGCCGGTGGCAGAGCTGGTAGGCTTGGTGAGGTACACAGTCTTGGTGAGGTACTCAGTAGAGGTGGTCTGGACGGTGGTGGTAACCACGGTGGCAGAGGTGCCGTAGCCAAGAGTGTAGGTCAAGGTCTTCTGGGTGACGAAGGTCGAGGTCTCGTATTCAGTAGTGGCACCTCCGTAGCCAGGAACCGTTGGCGCTGAGCCAGTGCTGATAGAAGATCCACCGTAGCCGGTAGGGATTGGCTTGGTGTAGCCAGTGCTCAATGGAGCAGACTTCGAGCTGGAGTATGAAGATCCACCGTAGCCGGAAGGAGATGGCTTGGTGTAGCCAGTGCTCAATGGGGCGACAATGGAGCTGGAGCTGCTGGAGGACGACGATCCACCGTAGGCTGGTACAGTTGGCTTGGTGTAGCCAGTGCTGAGGGGAATAGTGACCGAGCTGGAAGAGCTGTAGCCAGTGCTCAATGGGGCAGAGATGGAGCTGGAGCTGCTGGATGAAGAACCACCGTAGCCAGGAGCAGTGTAGCCAGTGCTGAGAGGGATCGTGACTGAGCTGGAAGAGCTGTAGCCAGTGCTCAGTGGGGCGGAAATAGAGCTGCTGGAAGAGCTGCTGGAAGAGCCACCGTATCCTGGAGCCGATGGTGCGGATGAGGTGGAGTAACCAGTGCTCAATGGAGCCGAGATCGAGCTTGAGCTCGAAGTCCAGACAGATGAGGAGCTGCTAGACGAGCCACCGTAGCCTGGTGCAGTTGGTGCCTCCGAGGTAGTGGAGATGCTGGTGCTGGTGGTCAAAGGAGCAGAGATGGAGCTGGAAGTCGAGGTCGAAGTCTCGGACCAGACGGAAGAGCTGGAAGTAGAGGTCTCAGACCAGATAGAAGAGCTCGAAGTCTCAGACCAGATAGAAGAGCTGGAAGTCTCGGACCAGACAGAGCTGGAGCCATAGCCTGGGGCAGATGGAGCGGAAGAAGATTCGTAGCCCGGAGCAGCAGGAGCAGAGCTCGTGGTGTAGACAGGCGCAGCCTCGGAGGTCGAAGAGGACTCGTAAGCTGGTGCCGATGGGGCAGCAGAAGTGGTGGTCTCGTAGGCAGGCGCGGCTGGAGCAGACGAGGTCGTCTCGTACGAAGGCGCGGATGGGGCTGAAGAGCTCGCACCATAGCCAGGAGCGGCGGGTGCAGAGCTGCTCTCACCGTAGCCTGTGCGAGATATAAGTATATGCAAGAAACGCAGGAAGCATGCCGGGCACTTGGACGAGTCATCTCGGCAGATACAGTCAACCAGGTCTCCCGTCGTCTTCCACGTCGCCAGTCTGACTGCCTGTCGAGATGTTCCCCCAGTCCCTCGTGTGTGACCATTACGTACCTGGTGCTGCGGGCGCAGAGCTGGATGACGAGCCATAGCCAGCTGGAGAACCACCGTAGCCCTCTTGACGGCCGATGTTGGCGGCATTAGAGCCAGCCGCAAGGGCGGCGACGAAGGCGATCTTGGTGAACATTCTGGAATGCGTTTGCGTTTCGAATTGTATGGAAGGTGCGGTTTAGGAAAGGCGAAATATCAAATCCGGCCGGACGAAAGCGAACACACGCAGCGAAAGAGTGAATGTAAGTGCTAAAGAGCGTAAATGTCCAACGAGGGACGAGAAGAGAGGGTGTGCGTGTCGCAAACGAGAAGGCTTTCGTGCAGAGAGAAAGGACCAAGAGAGACCAGGTTCAAGATGGATTGAGGGAGTCAGTCGAACAAAAGAGCGCGGCGGCAGGCCCCTGTCCGCCTGGCAGTCCTTCATTTGGGAGGAGGCAAGCGGACTGAAAGCTAAAGGTAGTGCCTGCAAGGTACACGCCAATCAGCGCTCCGCGGTGGGAGATGCTTACGAGCCAAGCTCCGCAACCGTGCCGCATATGGCCAAATGTCTGCGCCTCGTTGGCGCGCTGCTCGGCACGGGCGCAGGTACGGCACATGGCTAATATGTGTAAACGACGCTGCCTGCCGAATCATCCTGCGCTGTGCTGTGCTGTGCATGCTGTGTTTGTCTCTGTTCCGATGGGGGAGGGCCGTCGTGGGCAGGAAGCCTAAATCTGTGTGTCTATATTCGTGTAATGAGCGCACGCCTGCGAGCCTCTCATCGTCGTCGAGAGCGCAATGCGTGAGAGGTCTACTCCGTCTTGACGACTAATAACACGACCATCGGGCGCCTAGAGTGGTCAATAGGCGTCGAAGGAGGGCGCCGTCGTCTCCGGTGTGATGACAGAGAGAGACCCCGTATTCACCACCTGGTCGCACACTCGCTGGTGTCGCAAGCAGTGTGAGTCCGTGGCGCACAACGCTTGGTCCGCGTCACTCACTGTGCTTCATCCCTTCGGCAGACTGGCAGCCGGGCGGCCATGGGACGTTGTCGTACAGTACACTGCAGGCGCCGTACCACGGCGCCATGCGAAGATTTCCTCGCAAGACCCGAACCAGATATCGTCTTCAGGAAGCTATCCGCCCTTCTGCATCTTCACGTCACGTCCCCGACATGCAGAGAACAAGTCGTGCCCAGCCCTCGCTGCTTGGACCTATAAGGGGGGTGTTGTCTTGTTTCATCCATCTCGGCCATTCAGCACTTAGCGTGGAATCCTGCGCAGACGACGTTGGTGGGCCAGCCGTTAGGTCGCCGCGGACAGGGGCTATAGCAACGGCGTCGACGCGTCGTGAATAGCTGATTTACGCCTGCGCCGTGTCTTGCTTTGCAGTCTTGCAGTTCCATCATTCCATATAGGGCTCATCTCATCTGCGATACGAATGGTGTGATGAGCGGTGCTTTCAGGGCCATTCTCGCCGTGGAGGATGAAGTGCGACGTGTGCAGATGTCAGTCATTTTTGCACGAGAGGACGCGAAGGAGGCCCCCCAGCCGAAGCGTCTCCACCTGACGGGGATTGCGATGACCAGATCACCGCGCGATTTCTCTCTCACAATCTCGGTGTGTCCTGTTGCGGCCACAACTGGAAGCCTCGTTCCGTTGAGGTCGAGCCTGAGGCGTCGAGAGTGGCGGTCACGACACGTGCAGCTGCAGCAGCAGCAATGTCCAGTATCACCTCAGCATCACTCTCCTCTCAATGTGCTCGTACCGCTTCAAAGGGAGCGCCCTTCGCTCACTAATGCATGATATAGTCGTCGTTGTCGTCGTTGTCGTCGTTGTCGTTGTCGTCGTCGACAAGACGAGCTGCAGAACTGCGCCACGTCTGTCAATATTGTCATTGACTCAGGGAGGAGCCGATCTGCAGACGCCATAAACGACTCAACTCGGCCACTTCTCACAACGACGGGATGCGGTGTGGAAGACAGGCATACATTGCTGATGTATGCGAAGCGAACGTCACAACCTTGGAAGACGCAGGAGGACTCGACGAACCTTTTCCACTGCTCTGCAAGGAAGTGCACGACTGACTTGCATCCCCCTGCTGCGAGCATTCCAGCCTACAGTACCACCACCTCCCTGCATCACACGATGACCCCCCGCAAATTCAAGAGGCTCGAGAACCCAATGCCTGTGTGTTTCATCATCTTCCCTGAATCATGACCCTACCCAGCGAGAGAGCACACAGCCAAGCATTGATCGATTCTTTCGCCTCGTGCCGACTGGGTCATCCTGGATATGTACGAACCATGCATCACAAGATATGCTTTTGCTTGGTCGTGATTCCACGTGGTCCAGGACCAGCCGTGGAGAGAATGAAGCACACTCTCTGCCGGCCTTGGTCTCTAATTTGAGAAGTCGGCTTCTCTCCACTGACCAAGCAGTGAACCCATCCAGGACAGCTCTGTCCGAGGTCCTAGCAGTATTGAAGTCATTGACTCAAAAAGCACGAGGTGCCTTCCTGATGGTCATCACACAGATACTCAACCATTCTTTGGGCAAAGCGATACATTGAGAAGAGATATCCCCACCCCTGGTGCCAGATGCCATTCGCTCCTTTCACAGTCCAATGTGACCATCCTGCATTGAAGAAATATTAACAACATCATCTGTACAAGAAGCTCTATGATTCTATCTCCCACACCTCATCCCTCTCCTTTCACTCTCATTCCTCAAAAGGCATCTTCTCCACCTTCGCATACCCCAAGCGCCTCCTTGCGCTCAAATAATACTCATATAGCCTCAGCTTAGCCGCGACTCTCACGTACGTCACCAACGCAGATCCCAGGTGATACCAGTTCCCCGGCCAAATGATTCCTCCATTCCTCTGCACATCATCCAACTCTTCTTCCCAAACACAGTGCGCGGCATATCGAGCTAGGATCAGAAAACTCCGGACGGGTCCTTGTGATGTGTGAAGATTCTCGTCTAGACTTCGGGTCAAGTCGTTGGTTTTCAGGATGAGTAGGATGATGCGCGGCACGCGGGCAAGGAGGCCAACAATCTTCTCAACGAGGTCTTGGCCTAGTTGCTCCGAAAGTGAACGTTTCTCTTCAGCGTTGCGCTCACGTGTCACGCCGCCAGTCACGACGTCGTAGTCCCTGCCTGTGATTGCCGAAGCGAAGATAGGGAAGTCTTCATCTCCTATCCCTGCGATTTCGTATGCATATTTGCGCATTCTCGGAAGATCGACATCGAGGACCGCGAGCCACATGTGTGCATATTGACGACGCATATTCAGCGGGATGTCGCGGTAGAGTCCGTGGTCATAGAGCACGACGTCAAAGTTTCGAGGTTTGCGCCTGTTAGGGTTGAGACGGATGGCGAGGTTGCCGCCGTGCGGGTCGCAATGCAGCGGAGAGCCGTCACCGAAGATCATCTCGTTGAAGATGCGCGCGAGAGCAGCGGAGACCTCGTCACGAGATATGCCGTTCGCGTCGAGGAAAGCGAGGTCATCGGGCCGGTGGCCTGTGATGTATTCCATCACGAGGATGCGGCGTTCAGCCCATCTCACTTCTGGGACGATAAGTGGTGTGCCGCGGATCCGCGAGAAGTATTCCTTCATTCTCTTCGCGTTACGGCCTTCTTCCCGGAAGTCCAGCTCTTGTGGCAGAGAGGCTTCCATCTCCTCGCTAAGCCAGGTGAGATTGTATTCCGGGAACCAGTATCTAAGCGTCTTGAACGTGAATCGTGTCAACCACATATCTAGAGTGGCCCACTCGTCCAGGTTTGGGTGCTGTAACTTCACAGCCACCCTCTCCCCCGTATCCTTCAGCCGTGCAACATGTACTTGCGCCAAAGACGCAGCTCCAATAGGCTCAGCATCAAATTCCGAGAAGTAGTCCTCGAGCGTCTTCCCAGTATCTTTCTTCACCATCGCCTCAATACTCGCATAGCTTGACACGGGAGCCTTATCCTGCAGCGGGATAAATGTCTCACACCACTCGCTCGGCAGCAAGTAGTTCAAGCTCGTCAAATGTTGTCCCAGCTTGATGAAAATGCTCCCGTTCTTCTCCATCGCTCTCAATGTCCGCAACGCACACCGCTTGTGCACCTGCGATATCTCATCTTGGAATTGCGGATTGTCCCAGTCCTCTCTTTTCAATATCTTCAGATAGTCACGTATGCACAGATACAGACAGATCACCACTCTTCCACACCTTTCCGTTCCGATGTACACATGTCTAGCTTGCTCACTGAATGCCAGCGCTCCCATGCCCGTCACGAAAACAAGTGTAGCAGTGATAGCGACTTTGCGCCTTTCGCGCGGCGGAATCGGGTTTCGGATCTGATCGCGCCATGCTCTTTTCCCAGCCTGCGAGTAGTGTGTGTGTTGGCTGGTCGAGAAGAATTGTTGCGACAGCTGTTGTCGTGGGATGGTGTTACTGAGTGCCCGAGGGTAGCTATTGCTTGTGTTTCGGACGCATTGTCGGCAGACGAAGGCGGTGGTGCTGTTGTTGATTGGAGAAAAGCGGGTGAAAGTGGGTATCGCCGAAAAGGGCGACAGGATCGATCTCATTGCATTGTATTATGTCTGTTTTTGTATGAGCAGGGGAGATGAACGTGTATGTGCAATGGAGGAGGATGGCAACATTGGAGAACACTTTTTTGGTCGGGGATGGGATGTGGTTGGACGACATCACATTTCATAAAGCCGCGGGTCGGCGCGTTGGGATCGACGAAAATAAAACGGGCACGTGCGCCAGCTTGCGTGTGCGGGAGTGAATGAAGACAGGAATTTTGCCACTCTCGAGGAAATAGCACGCAGAAGCTTCTTGGAGAGCGTGGGCTGCTTTTCGAATATTTTTGCAGTCGTGCTCTCATGACACGTGAACGTCGTGCCTGTTTCGGCAGTGTACCGTAACGCCAACGCTAAGTTTCAACACAACCATGGGGTATCGCAAGGAGAATGCTATCTCCAGCGACACGTCTGTACTCACAACGCCTTTCCAAAACCTCTGACCCACCCACCTGATCAAACAAAGCTACTGGTGGCGGCGCAGCCTCCCGCTAGGGAGCTGGATTGTCTTTGACGACCTGCTTGATCTTCTTCTCATATGCGGCACGATCCTTCTTGTACAGGTTGTAGGCGTCTGCCTGAGCAGGCGACTCTGGGTTGACCTCATCGAGTAGCATTTGGATGCCGCAAAGGATCTCCTTGATCGTGATGGCAGGTTTCCAGCCTTCCTCTTCGTTGAGGATGCTGAGACAGACGGTGCCGGAAGGGTAGACGTTCGGATGGAAGAGCGGTGGAACGAATTTGCCTAGAGCATGTCAGACGACTGATATGAGGCAGATTGGAATGTATTGCATGCGCAAAGCATACACTTAGGTGGTTTCGTTGGGTACTCTACCACACTGTCAGCCTTGTTCACAATTCACGCTAGTATGCTGCAAATCTTACCATCTGGAAACTGGACTTCGAGCTTGAAAAGACCGCCCTCCCAGATAGTTTTGTCCTTGCCTGGTATCGCGCAATCCCAGCGCTTGAGGTCGAGTGCGCCAGTGCCCGGAGCCTTCATAGGTCTTGCCACAAATCCGAAGGGGTGGTCTTTCCGCCATTGTTTCCTGTGAACCTCAACTCAGCCAGAGCCGTTCCATAGGGCAAACTCTTCCATACCGCTCCTCTTGCAGCCTTGCAGCAGTCAACGACATATTGAGAGATTTGTAGGTGTGACTTTCTGTCGGGTGTTGACAGTGTTTCTGGTGGGCCGCGAGCGGATGTAGTGGGGAGCGAATGTCTGCGAAGATCTACAGGTCTTTAGGTCGCGTGATCACGTGCCGGGTGGTCGTCACTTGTGGTTGCATGTGAAGAAGGAGAAGAAGAAGTCGCTGAGGTGTGCAAAGTAGTATCGAACAGAATCGCACAGAGTCGCACAGTAGAACCCTCGGAAAGCTTCTGGCTTCTGGCTTGCTTGAGACCCTGTAAACTGATATCACATGTGATTGGCCGGATCCAGTCAAGCCCTCGGTATCCAGTAGTAGTACCTGCCAAACGTCTCCATGTTGACATCGACTCGGCCATTTCCACATGTCTGGAAACAATAACATCTGCCTGGAACATATACCTTCGATTTCTTTCCGAACACAGCGTTTCTCCCGGCACATCTACCCAGCTTGAAAATAGTCATAGTCCCACGAACTACCCCACCTTCAGCATCGCAAGACCCACCACAATGGCAGAAAAGGCACCACAGAAAGTAGAAGATGTCCCCGATCCCGACGAAGACGAACTAGATGATCTCGACGATGTTCTCGACGAGTTCCAAGCAACATCAATATCACAGGATCCCAAAGCCACCTCACCCACACCCTCACAGACCCCAGCAGCAGCATCATCTGGACCCGGAAGGCCAGACAGTAGCAAAGATGCCACCAAAGCAGATGCATCTGAAGACGAGATCGCCGCTCAGCTCCAGGCTGGCATGTCCTCTCTCATCAGCGAGCTTGACTCCAATCCCGAAATGCAAGCCGAGTTCGAGAAGATGATGCAAGAACTCATCGCCGCCGGCGCAGCTCCCACAGACAAGGCCGCAGGCGAGCACCTCAAAGCAGCCGCTGAGACTGTCTCCCAGCCCGGTGTAGCAGACCCATCTTCAAAAAGTAAAGCTTCCACAGCGAAGAAAGCACCCGAGGACTTCCAAGACACAATCCGCCGCACCATGGAACGCATGCAAGCCTCCAGCGACACCGCAACCGCAGCCTCCACATCTAAATCCGCACAGTCTGAGGAAGATCTCCTGGCACAAATGATGAAAGAGCTCACAGATGGCGACGGCGAAGGAGATTTCAATTCCATGCTTATGAACATGATGGCTCATCTGACAAATAAGGAGATTTTGTATGATCCAATGAAGGAGTTGGATGACAAATTCCCGGCATGGTTGAAGGAGAACGGAGCAAAGCTTAGTGGGGAGGAGAAGGGGAGGTATGAAGAGCAGGCCAGGCTGGTGCGGGATATTGTGGGGAGATTTGAGAAGAAAGGGTATAGTGATGAGAACGAGGATGATCGGGAGTATATTGTGGAGAGGATGCAAAAGGTGAGTTCTCGTATGTCAGCGGTGATGTGAGCAGGTATACTGACTAGTTGGTGCAGATGCAAGCGCAAGGCTCGCCACCTCCGGATCTCGTGGGTGACATGAATGCCGCGCAGGAAGCCCTGGGTGACATGGATGCTGGGTGCCCGACGCAGTAATAAGACGTGGCAGATAGGATTCGGTTTATGACTGAAAATTATGTACATCTGTGATACCCCTGGGAGGAGGCATCAGTAGCCGTTTCTGCTGTCCGACATCTTCCAGCAATCTCTGGTCACTTTCGCGCAGTATCGGCAAAGCGAACGAAAAACTCCAACCAACGCCTTGCTAAATTATCACATTCGAGCAACTCATGGTAGTCAGCTCATGTCCATCTCCTCGCCATCATGCTGTTGCTGTTGTGCTCGCAAGGCACACTGCGCACTATTGCACTCCTGCTCCATAACCTCATCGAATAACGCGTCGTAGTCTGCGTCATCACTCCACAAACTCGATCCCTCATCTTCCATCTGCTCCTGTCCAGTAGCAGGCATATAATCCAGCAGCGCCATCAGCTCATCCTCTTGCTCACGCTCAAATTCATCCGCTTCTTCCTGCACCGTCCTCTGGCTCGACGCCTGCGTTTGACTCCCGGCTTGACTCCAGCGTGGCAAATCATAATCATCTTGTTCTTCTTGTTGTTCTTCTTCCTCCTCGACCGGATCCATCGGCAGCATAGGCGCAGATCGCGCCAGTTCATTCTCATACGCGCGTTTCCGCTGCATGAAATCCAAGCGCATCACGTCCTCGCCACGGGCTTCGAAGCGCTTGTCGTCGCGTTGTTCGCGCACTTTGCGGAGAAAGTTGCTTCTCCGGCGGTCTTTCAACTCGCTCTGTGTTGGGGAGGGCGCTTTTCTGACAGCACGCTGGGAGAAGGGTGTACTCTTTGATGATGCTGATGATGCTGGAGCGGCGGTATTTGTGTGACTCGTATCGATTATCCTGGCAGGTTTGGTCGATTTGTCGGACATGGAAGTGTACTTGTCTCGTGGTGGGTGGCGGCCATAAATGTTTGCGCTGCGGGGCGAGAGCGGAGATGGGATCGCGGGACGATATTGGAGCGGTGAGGAAGAGGGCGCGAAGATCGATTGCGCCAGCATGTTTCACGCGCGATGGTTGTTGAATGTGATGATGTTTTTTGTTGTACCAAGGTGGACGAGGATGAGACGAGACGGGAATTGATCGAGCAGTGACGGCGAACGCGCCTGCCCGCGCGCTGTTTAGGTTTACGCGATTGTGGGGCCCTATGACTGATCCGTGCGCGACCAGGATCAAATCCATCCCGTTAGTGCATTTGAGAAATGTAAGAACACAGAAATATAGCTCCAAAGCTGATAGGAACTCGCATCGTACTGGTGGCGTCCACACTCAGTTGTCCCATATCACCCAAGGCGTAATTCCGTGCGTGAAAGCTCAAGGCTAAGACGGAGCCCCCTATAGACTATATTGAGGACTTCTCCGGACGTACGAGACATCAGACTTGGGTATTTGTCAATCTACCGCTCTACTTCAACTCCTGACGATGACTTTGCTCCATTAAAGAAGGCTCTGCGCTGGGAAACCTGCAGTTCAATAGCGTAGAGATATGGCCGATTGTGCAGCAAAGCTCTTGGAAAATATTTTGCAGACCAAATTCTAGGGGCAGCAAGCGAAGCAGCTATAAGGCGGAGTTCCCAGCGCTGGAGTCATAGTATAGAACTTTCCGCTGAATAGCCTGACGCTGTACGTCCAAGCACGCTGACCTAGAATGCGCAGTATCGCTTTTGCGTGCTTATCGATCAGGCTTCGCTCGGGTCCAGAAGCGAGGAGAAGCCTCGGGTAAACGTGATACGCGTAATCGACCTTGATGACGAGAACATGATGAAACCAAAGAGGAAGACGTGGATGAGAAAACCGATGAGGGTGAAGAAGACGATGTCCCAGAGGAGTCTGAGGGCTGTGTAGAGTAGGATGTAGGGTGTTGCAAGGTCAGGGCGTGTTGCCCACGGCCGTCCTCCGCGACAAATTTGTGTGATACAAACGCGTGGTACCAATCCTAGCAGCGACCAGTTCCTCTACAACCAATTTCGCCGGTTTGTGAGACCACAATCGTCCGGCTAGTAAAAATCCCACCACTGCCGTAGCATCCATATTAGTCTTTCTTATGCCTGCCACTGCACTGTCGAGCCGCGTCGTGATGGCAAGGTAACCGTCTTTGATCTCAAACATAGACTCATGGGCTCTGACCGCAGATCGCAGAACGTCCAGCTCATTTCGCTGTAGTGACCATTTTCCATGACATCAACCCACAGAATGGCCAATCGCTTTACATTTGTGCCATCGAGGTTGAACACTGCAGCTTGTGCTTTACCTTGCCTGAATCGCCCATGTCGACTCGATCCCACAGATATTTCTACCAGCGCATCGGTACTGGTAAACGACTGTTCTTTCAAATAGCATCAAGAGCAAGCTCGTACCGGACCATGA
The DNA here is from genome assembly GCA_002785985.1 of Microcyclosporella mali. Classification (NCBI taxonomy): domain Eukaryota; kingdom Fungi; phylum Ascomycota; class Dothideomycetes; order Mycosphaerellales; family Mycosphaerellaceae; genus Microcyclosporella; species Microcyclosporella mali. The sequence goes on along the minus strand of NHNU01000021.1, from coordinate 99,516 downwards.
GGGACACACCCAAACTCGTGGGCCTGGAAAAAGTGCGCAGGTGACTCGAAACACATATGCATCTGCCCGTATCCTGCTCCCGCCATGCTTCGACGCTTGCACTTGACTGTTCAAGAGGTGCGACGCCCATCGAACGGTACAATGGTGATGTCACTGCCCGTCACACTGCGCCTTCTCGACCGTGCCTGGGGCCTCTCGGACGAATCGTGGGTTAGTGGCAGGTATGCGTTGGCCGATAGAACGCGCTCGGTCTCGATGCTCTCATCGAGCCACTTGCGACTCTCACCAAAGTACATACCAGTATGTATGTGCGGAGTCACATCCCGGAGACGACCGCAGATCGACTTGAGCTTCGTATAGTGCAGACACATCTCATACATGCGTTCGCAGTGGCTGGCACACCCAGGGCCGTCGCAGCCACTGCAGACGGGCTCACCAGGTAAGAGCAGAACGTTTGCAGGAGAAGTCCCAATAGTCGGGCTACTAGAGTGCTTGCGTGGGCCAGTGACAGCGATCTCGATGGCCTTGAGCAGTGTTGCATCGATGAGTTGCCAGTAAACGAGAATTCGGGATTTGGAGGCATCGATGGCGCGGCCCACCTCGTAGTGGCGAAGATCGACAGCAGCGATGATTTCCCAGCTACAATCGATGACCAGACATGCGACGCGGTCGGCGACGATGGCGGCTTGAGAAATATGACTCGGTAGGCTTTCATCGTCATATTCTGTTGGGCGCTTCTGCTTCGACACGAGCTTCTGTCGGGTCGAGCTATATCGTGTGTCTGCCGAATAAGGAACATTCGAAGTGCTGCGGAGGCTTCTGACTATGCGGCCAGTAGCCTCTACAGGGAAGTCATGGGCCTTCTGAAGAGCCTCTCCTAAGGCGATACAGGTATCGTAGAGTGCCCTAGTGGAATCAAGGAAAAGTTCGGCTCCAGCATATGCGCGAGCGAGCTCGTTGGCACCATTGCGACGCTCATTGGCTTTGAACTGGGCAGCATCGTGATTTTTGGTGAACGCGCGGCGGGAAGTGATTAACAGCTCGGCGAGACGAGCCTGGCCAGCATCTTGATCCAGCGGAGCCCACGGAGCTTTAGCCGCTGGGTTTTCATCAAGACTACCGTACGCGGGTGGAAGTCCAGCGGCATGTGTCTTGGCAAAGCTCATCGTGTTATCGTGGTTCAACCGCAGGGACTCTTTGAGATCCTCATGTGCTGTCTTCAGGAGCTCCCTGTGGTCGAAGAGTTCTACTTCGACCAACTCGCGCTGACGCTGAAACGAAAGCAACACCTCACTATGCTTCTTTGCAGTGTTGCGGCGCTCAATGTCCCAAGCCATACGCTCAACTTCGAGAGTGGAAGTCGCCTGGTGCAGGTCAAGCTTTGTGGTGCTGCATTCCCGGACAAGGGCATGTTCGCGTGCACCTTGGACGCGAGTCATGCGTTTTCGTTCGCGCTCGAACGACTCAAGATCGCGAGTGTTCTTGACCCTGGTGGAGGTATCAGTAGTGAAATCTGGGCGATATTGCAAGAAGTGCAAGGCTTACACATTCTCCAAGAACAACTCTTGCGCAAGTTGCTTCATCTCCGTGCCATGGGTGGCAAGCGTTGTCTTCTTGTCGTGGGCGGCGAGCTCCAGGGCGCTTTTGGCCTCTTCAAGTGCAGCGTTCAGTCTGGCCACTTCGCCCCGCAGACGCTCGTTCTCGACGGCGAGTGGTGGCATGGTGCCGTCGTCCGTCTGCAGAGAGGGCTGGAGGTCATTGGTGGTGGTATGACGAGGGCATGAGAAGATCGAGTGAGGTTTGTTAGTCTTGTGAAGCTTGGCAGACGGCCTGGCGTCGTCTGAAGATGAGAGGAGACGCTTCTTTCGATACACAGCACCTTTGCCCTTGGTTGAGCGGGTCTTAGGCTCGAATTCTGACTCCACGATTTGCGACGACATGTTCTGCTGCTGGAGCAGAGTGCAATCGGAGCTGATGCCAGTGTGTTCTATATATCACATCCCACCGGGTAGATCTTCCGTGTAGAGTAGTTATGCATGAGCTGGCCTTCAGCACTATGTACGCGCACAGAAGCGTGTGCCGGCGATGGAGGCAGTGAAGTGAGGTCGGAGGCTGCCAGAGATCAGCGAGCTTTCGGGCCCGGGATCCCAGTAACAGGTCGAGGGGTGGGCGGACGCGTTAAGCGTGTTGTTCTCTAGGTAGGGACCATTACATCAATCGCATTCGAACGTATGTGGTTATTTCATCGACATGTTCGAATATCGCGAGAGCAGAGGGTCTCAACTCGGGAGGACACGAGCAGACGTGATCAAAGCAAAGTGAATTGTTTTGTTCCTTTTGCAATTAACATAGCAGGGCAGTCCCCGTCCCTCAAATTTCAGCGACGCGTAAAGCTTCATCTCCTCCTACGACACTCATCCTTGCGACTCGCTGATATCAGCTGATATCGGTACCTTGGCAACCTTGGTCAAGCTCATATGTCAGCGCGACCCCGAGATGGACCCAGATCATGGATTCCCTTCGATCGACTCCAAGGCGATAGCACTGCTCGTCGACAAGTACCAATCCGTCGTCACCTCCAAGCTCGCCGATCTCGACTCCTCCCGCTACGAAAGCCTACCGTCGACACTCGCATCGAGAAGGGCTAGCAAGAACGTCTATCTATCCAAGAGCGAGCTCGCTACACTAGTCAATTGGAAGTTGTCCCATGGCACCTTTCGTCCCTCCCTCAAAGCTCTCGTCAATCAAAATTCCGATGAAGCTATCAAAGGTACAACTCGAGACGCGCTGAATGCTTACGCGACCTCGACCGACTCGGCCAAGAAGAGCATGAACATCCTGACCAGGCTCAGGGGCGTTGGACCTGCGACCGCGAGTCTTGTTCTCAGCGTCTATGAGTCCGGCAAAGCGCCTTTCTTTTCGGATGAGCTCTTTCGCTGGGTGTTCTGGGAGAATGAAAAGGGCAAGGGGTGGGACCGGCGAATCAAGTATACCCTGAAGGAGTACTTGGAATTATATGATAGGGTGCAGCAGCGCGTGGTTTCGGATGATCTGAACGCTTTGGATCTCGAGAAAGCAGCGTATGTGCTTGGACAGACGGCCGGGCAAGGAGACGATAGCGGTCTCGAGACCACTCACTCAACGACCAAAGCTCAGACGAGTGGCAATGAGCATGAGCGTCGGATTAAGCGAAAGGCAGACGAGCAGGACATCGAAGAAACACCAGCGAAGAGGAGCAAAGCCGCTGGGAGTGTGAAGGAGAAGGTTGCAAACCCCACAAAACCCACGAGCGGGCGAATGACCGGCACAAGATCATCGGCCAGACTGAAGAAGAGCTAAAGTCGGGAGCAGTGCGTCCGCGCCAGTGGAAAGCATATCAACGAGCTGCACGCAAAGGTCCAGTGCATGCCGCGGGCTGTATTTTGGACGCTGCCACTGCAGTCGCAGCTGTACAAATATACGTGCCACAGAAGCACGACGGTCACCGAGCCTTACGTAAAAAGTCATACGAACATCTGCTCGATATCACCGGGGATGAAAGGTACTCTACATGTGGCCGAGAGTGCCTGCTACGTCCTGGACACTTCCTATGCCCCAAGCACGCTCGCTTGCCTCTCTGGCAGCTTGCACTCCAAGCACTAGAGCACACTGATCGACAAACTTGTCGGTCAACTGCTGATCCGTCATTGGGACCTCAAGAGATCCAACAGCATGCTTGATGTGCTTCTCCAGACGCTGGCCATTCTTGAACTTGACTGTCAGGATCACTTCATCAGACTTGACAGCTTCATCCCCTACCGCGTCAACACGGTCTCTGAGATCGATAACATCCTTTCGAGTCACGACGTTGTCTGCATACTCTGCTGGACCCGCCTTGCCATAGAGCAAGCCCACAGCGGATCCATGGAAGACGGAGAACTTCCCCTCTAGGCCGTCTTTCGGTTTGCGCTTACTCGTGAGCTCGATGACGAGTGGATGTACCTTCTCCTCCACGCTCGCGATGTCCTCAACGCGAAGATCCGACTGCTCCATATCATTTCGCAGCTGGATGCACGCGTCGATCGCAGGGTGGCAAACAATACCACAGGGAAATGGCTTGAAAGCATTCCGTTCAATCTCCCAGGTCTTCCCCAAGCCTTCGACGCCACTAATGAACTGTTCAAGCTGCGGCTTCGCACCATTATCACCAAGGACAACATTCGCCCATCCGCGTTTCGCTTCTAGTGCTTGCGTTGAGCTGGTGAACCCTTTCTCAGCCAGCATGGCAGCCATCAGCCCGTTCTGCGCCGCTCGTCCAGGGTGAAAGGACTTTGTATCAGATCCGAATAACTCTCGCAGACCAGTCACCTGTGTTGCGGCTATGCCGATGGCATGTGCCATTCTCTCGGCATCCAATTGCATCAGCTTGCCGACCGCGACGGCCGCGCCAATGGATCCTGTCGTAGAAGTGATATGCCAACCAATGTCGTAGTGTGAAGGCCACACTGCCAGACCAAGCTTACATGACGCCTCGATCCCAGCGACCAGAGCGCAGAGTAGATCTGGTCCAGAAAGTATGATAGCCGTGTTCGATTGCAAATACGCAAGCACTGCAGAAGCGACAGGTCCAGTCGGATGTATGATTGTCGACAGATGTGTGTCATCGTAATCATGAATGTGAGATGCGATTCCGTTCAGGAGAGCTGCATGTTGCGCGTCTGCTCGTCGAGAGCCACTATATCCGAGGACTGTGGCTGTTGGCTTTCCGAAGAGTGGTGAAAGTGCTGTGTAGGCTTTTTGGACTGTGGGATGGTTGGAGCCGCCAATCGCACATCCGATAAAATTGTATAGCGAGCGAGAGGCTGCTTTGGTGACGGACTGTGGTAGGCTGGATGGAGAGAGTGATGTGGCCCATTGGGCAAGACATAGCGTCGCCATTGGCTTCGATCCGCTATTGCGGCAATTTCGAGAGTTGATGCACAGAAGAAGATGGAAACAGTGGCTTTTGATCAGGAAAAGGAGGACTTGGCCTGTTCATTGGAAGAGAAGAGTGGAGGTTGGAGTCTCCATCATTGGGAGTTTGGTTTGCAGTTGCCGTTTCATCCGAGATCGGCTCTCGAGCTCCGAAGCGACGACCGGGATGGAGATACTTGCATACTACCCGTCGACATCCTAGTCCGTTGGCCTCGAATCTGTCTGGAAACGTACTGGAGCGTCCCATGACCACGCGAGAATGATTAAGGATCTTTTCTACCCCAATAGCTTTCTTGATCGCTGGCCCATATCCTTATAACCATCCCTGCCTGGCGATGGCTTTCAAATATGTTTGTGATGGTCTCTGGCTACAAACATCGCTTTCTCACGCGGCAACAAAGCTCTTGCGATTGGAAGCCATAGGCGATGGGAAAGAAACGATCGAGAACACATCAAACAAAAGCGGGGATATACATAACATCTCCTGTGCATCTCTCATATGACTGGATACTCCACATCAAACCCTCCCTCATCCCACAGCATACAACTCAGATCCTCCTCCCAAACCTCCTCTTCCCCTTGCACATACTCCAAATCATAATGCAGGTCGGCAAGAACCAATCTCATCGCCATCTGCTGCATCCACACCGGCACACCCTCATCTCCACCTCCATAGAATTCGCTCTCGCCTCGCTGGCCACAACAATCGAAATGCTGTGCATCGCCATTACCTGATTACCATCAGCATCAACATCTGCATCATATAAACCCCAACACTGACACCTCGTGAACCAACACCAATACCGATCGATGGCTTGACGTACAACATACCAACAGTAAACTCATACTCGCCCAAATCGTTATGCAATTTGCGAGGCGTAAAAGTCTGCCGTGCAGCAGAGTCCATCATGTGCGACATACCACGAGGGCGCAGGAGCCATTCGGTACCGTGGGTCTGGCGACAAGCGAGACAGGTGATGGTGTAGCAGAACCAACAGAAGACATCGGAGTCTTGGTTGATGGTGATGCAGTTGGTACAGATGTACATGATGATCACAAATTCACAAATCAGATCCCGATCATAATGGGAATGGGAATGGATGCGGATGAAATAGACTTCTTTCAAGGAAAGATGCTGCGTTCGAGATTCATCTTGGCGTGTGAACGTATATGAGTCGAAAGGAGCATGCGTGTCACAAGGCTGTGTTGAGCAAGTTCAGCTGCGCTATAAGCGTGAGGCCGCCTTGAAAGCAGGGCTAAAATATGCAAACCGCAAAGCCTTTGAAGGTGTCACTACCAATAGCATCTTGTTATACGTGGTCAGGCCTGCATGCACGTAGACCATACCAGACACCTTCCCATCTGTTCTGACCTCCGTGGCTCCTGCCATAGTCACTACTATCATCTGATATCACCCATCAAACATGAACGAAACCCTTTACCTCATTGGCCACCAGACTAACACTTGCCCGATGACCTTGACAATCGTCCATGACAGTGACACTCGGATACTTCTTGACACGACTCTTTTGCGTGCCCGTCGCGCTACCACCGCCCGAATGCTGACGTATCTGATGGGGTTTCGAGTACTGGCAAAGAGCACCATCACACTGACCGCACGGCAAACAGTCCTGGTACATTTTCGAGTATTGACTCGCAGCGCCATCCAGAGGACCCATGGCGAGTCCTTCGTGCGAGTCACGGCGGCTCTCCCTACTGTGGAAGATACTGCCGTGGCGAAAACCAGCGGCTGGGGAGGGAAGCTTTGTTGATGGATCTCGAGGCTGCTCTCCATTGAACGTGAGGAAACCCTCCGGCAAATCATCCCTGAGCTTGAGGACGCCCTCCTCAAGTCTCCTCTCGACGTCCTTCAGATCAGCATGCGAACTCCCATGAACGTGTGCCTCTGATCCTGTGACGGGCGGCAGCATCTCCAGCTCCGGATGTAGCACATGCCCGTGACTCGCCGAGACTGAAGTACGTCTATTCGCTCCGCGGAATCCCTCTTTCATCGTGAAAAGGTCACTATAATATCGAACGATATGGCTGAACGTGCGAGATGGTGCTTTCATGAGAGCACGCTTGCTCTTGCGACTGCTGTTGGTATGCTTTCCCGAAGGAAAGGTGACTTGTCCTTCGGTCGGAGTCGAAGGATTAGCAGCAAAGTCTCTGGTTACAACAGCATCTTGTCTCCCGGCAGACCCGCAGCGCTCATTGCGTTTGTGCGAAGGGAATTTTGACCAGGAGTCCAGTTCTGTGCCAATCCTTGACGGCGTGGCGAATTTTGCGTCTGTATTGGCCTGTGGCGATGCTGTAGTAGATATCGACGTGCTCCTCGCGCTGGAAGTGGCGCCTGTCCCGCAACTCACTTGAGGATTGAGCGAGGACGGTCCTGCAACGCCCTCTGCAGGCTGTGGCAACATGTCATCGGAGCAAGAAACTGAGCGGGACTCCACTTGATCGACAACCTCGACAGTGTCGTTGTCCTCCTGGATACTCATCGTGGGCAGACTCCCACTCATCGGTGCCAGTAATGGCTGCTGTAGAGCAGCACTCTCCCTTCTCTTGCTCTCCGATCGAAACATCGCCTTTTCTTGCTGATGTTTCTTCAATGCCTGGCCCATCAAACTCGCCCCTGCCTCGTCCAGCGCCTGCGCACGGCTCAATTTTCTTCTGAGTCTGAACGACGGCAATTGTGGAAACATGTCCTCGTCCTCAGAGATCTCCGGCATACGTTGCTCTTTCGCCTCCTCCTCCTCATTGTAGCCGAGCTTTGATAGTCTCCTGCGATCATTGCCACCGAGTGTGAGACGCCTGTCGTATTCGTCTATAGTACTCCGGCGTTCCTGCGGCACATCGAGGTGGCTCACAGTCACCGACCGACGGTGGCGAGAACTTCCGGCGAGCTCGTACTGGACAGTGAGGAGATCCTGCTCATTCGCTGGGCCATCGTAAGCGCCGAGAGGGCGAAGTGTACTCTGGCTCAGAAGGACTGGTGAAGAGATGCTTCGAACTGCTTTGCGGCTGCCGGGACGTAGGAAGCGGAAAATTGAGCGACGTTTTCGAACAGGTCTTTTCGGCGGCGAGGCATCCGTTGATTGTGGCGACGAAGACTGTGGCTCTTCAGCAGCTAGCACAGGCGACAGTGGTACTGATTTGGCTTTAACGTCTTCCTCTTTTTCTTCCTCGGATGGCTGCTGCTTCTGCTGCAGAGGCCACTCATTGTAAACAAAGTCCGGCCGAGGGGCGCCGCCATCAGCACTTGCTCTTGTGCTGTATAGCGAGGGACTGTACACCTCTGGCCTGACACCTATGTCTGATGGCAACAGCAGACTGACTTGCCTGCGATGTGGGCCCACGTGTGAATCGCTGATGTGCCGCATGTGCGAGCCAGCCAGACTCGGCGTACGGCTCTGCCCAACATTCCACCTGTTCTGCTGAATGAAGCCATCGACATCCTGCGCCACATGCGAGTGTGTTGAAGCAGGAGACGTACACCGGATCGCGCTACGAAAAGCAAGCGGATCCAAGTGTGTGCTCGTAGAAGTGTAGTTGAGAATCGCTTCCCGCGCAGGTCCCGTCAGTCCAGTCCCGTCTAGAGCACCATCAATACCCAAGTCATTCCTATCGATCTGATTGCCATTCTCTCCATTACCGCGTCCGAGACCATACACAGCAGAGTCTCTCCTCGTCATTGGATCCTCCTCATTACTACTACTCGCTGCCTTTATGAGCATGCCATCTATACTCATGCTTGAATTACTTTTGCCACGTTTCCTCCCTGTTCTCGTGGCAATTGGTTCTGTTGTCACGGCTTCGCCGATCAAGTCCAAGGACTTGGTCCTTTGAACGACTGTGCTCGCGGGCTCTTCGGGGTACTATCCCTTCCAGTTAGGCGGATCCGGCTCGTAGAACGAGTGAAGCACTCCATCGACATAATAGTTGCCATGATGATCAGGCGAGCTGTTGGAGATGGGCAATCCGTTGTCGGTATAATTGACCCCGTGACGCCATGAGGTTTCAGTTTGCTGAGCCGCGACACGCATGGCGATTTCGGAAACGTCGCTAGAGCCTTTCTTGCGGCCTTGTCTGCAATGGCATTAGTCGATATAGACGGAGTGGCAGAGTCCACAAACCTGGTTTGAATCCAGCCGCCTGGCGGCTCAGGCAACGCAAACTCCAGATTCCTTGTCCTCGCACTCTTAGCTTCGTACCCAGCATCCACCACTCCCTCGACGTCCAGCGAGTCGTTGCGATGACAAGACTGGTGACTCTGACGCTCCACATAGCTGAGTCCCTGCGGAGGCGAGCGAGAGGTGCCAACGAATTCAACCTCCTGTCCTCCGACTTCACTTGCTCCAACGAGTACAATTTCGATCATGCCTCGCATCTGTGGCGCTCCTTCCGAGAGACGTTCAGCGAACTGCAGATCGCCGAGCCGGCGGGTCAGCCTCTGCTCTTGGGAGCCGAAGGACAAGATCCGAGTCTGCCCATGCGCGGGCGTGTGATGGGGCTCATCCTTCTCTTTCGCAGTCTTGAGGTTCTTCACGCTCTGCTTGACCTTCATTCGCACCTGTAGCGAGTCAGTCACTACAGACCCACAGCTGTTGTAACCCATACTATACTCACTTTATCCACAACTCTCGGGCTCCTCGCAATTCCGTCGATGACGCTGTCGAACCGATCACTTACTCGCCTGTCATCTCATCAGCAATGCTCACCTGCAACCACAATACGAGGGTGCAGACCTCAAGACCAAAGCGCGTGGATGATCCTCCGGCAGACTCGCGAATGCATAAATCGTGTCCGCAATGCTGGTAGGACGGTAGGGCTGATCTGGGTCTGGAGAGCCGAGGCGTGGAGCGTGGCAGCAGAAGTGGTCCATCGCTTCGCGGGAATCTTGGATGGTGGCAGTGAGGTGAAAGATAATATGAGACGTGACGTCGAACGATGATGGTATGGATGTACCCAACGGCGTCCTTCCAATGACGCGTCTCCCAAGTAAGCGGCTCCAAGAGAAGAGTGGTGGTGATGGATCGATGTTGCGTGAATGTATTGTGTTGTTGGGTAGCCGTGTAGAAGCGGGAGGTTTGCAAGAGCAGAGAGAGGTAGGAAAGCATGACTTACGATGAGAACGCACCTTCCACTTTCACGAAATGACTACCGGCTTGTCGTTGGGAAGGAACGACACCAAGGTCCATCATTTTTACATTTTTGATCAAGTATCTACTACCTGAACCATGACACAGAAGCAAGTCATTCGTCCGCAGACACGCCTGCCGATGCATCGCCAGTCGATCCATATCCGCCGCTGCTTTTTGTCGTTGGAGCCATAGTCTACCATACGACCCATCACGCCACGTGACAGATGTCGCTGATATCTTCTGACGAGCCGTTGAGGTCGCCAATGAAGAATCATGTAACTTTTCTTGCTCTCTTCCCGTCATCGTTGCACGTCATGCCCACCCTCATTCCTGTTGAACTCCTCGCTAATTCAGAAGACGTTGAGTAAAAAGCTTGGGTATCACAATTGTTGAAAAGCAGCTGTCGACGTCGGACCGCCGATGCAAAGCCAGAGAAGACCGCTCTCGACGTGCCCCTTTTGACCTCCCATTTGCGCCGTTTTACGCCTGACCCTGTAGTGAGAAAGATAGTGCTTAAGCCTTGTCGGCGTACTTCTCACGGAAGAATTTGGCAGCGTTGACCATGTTGATCAAGGCAGCCTTGGTCTCCTTCCACTGGCGGGTCTTGAGTCCGCAGTCAGGGTTGATCCAGAGCTGGTCAGGCTTGAGGTACTTGAGCATCTCCTCGACGCGATCCTTGATCTCCTGCTCTGGTGGCACACGCGGGCTGTGGATGTCGTAGACACCTGGGCCAATGTGACGTGGGTAGGCCTCGTCAATGAAGACCTTGAGCAGCTTGGCGTCCGACTTGCTGTTCTCGATGGAGAGAACATCGGCATCAAGAGCAGCGATGGCGTGGAAGAAGTCCTGGAACTCAGAGTAGCAGAAGTGAGAGTGGATCTGGGTGGAGTCCTCGACACCAGCAGTGGAGAGCTTGAAGCTGTCCACGGCCCACTGAAGGTACTTCTCGCGCTCAGAGCCAGCACGGAGTGGAAGACCCTCACGAAGAGCTGGCTCGTCGACCTGAATCACGTAGACACCGGCCTTTTCGAGATCCACGACCTCGTCACGGAGGGCAAGGGCAAGCTGCTGAGCCTGAATCGATTGGTGGACATCATCACGTGGGAAAGACCATCGCAGGCAGGTAATTGGGCCAGTAAGCATACCCTTCATTGGCTTCTTGCTGACCTTGGCGGCGTATTGGCTCTCCTTGACGGTCATTGGGGCTGGGCGCGAGATGTCACCAACGAGAATTGGTGGACGGACGCAACGGGAGCCGTAGGACTGAACCCAGGCGTGCGTGGTGAAGACGTAACCATCGAGGCGCTCACCGAAGTACTGCACCATGTCGTTACGCTCTGGCTCACCATGGACATAGACATCCAAGCCAAGCTCGTCCTGAACCTTGATGCACTCATCAATCTCCTTCTCGATGAACTTCTCGTACTCCTCGGCAGTGATCTCACCCTTGGTGAACTTGTTGCGCTGAATACGGATCTCCTTGGTTTGGGGGAACGAACCAATGGTGGTGGTTGGGAAAATTGGAAGCTTAAGGTGGGTCTTTTGCGCAGCGTAGCGGGTTGGGAAGGCGCTCTTGCGCTCGAAGTCAGACTTCTGGACGGCCGAGACACGCTTCTGGACCTCTGGGTTGTTGGTGCGCTTGGAAGTGGCACGAGACTGCATGCTAGCAGCGTTGGCCTCAAGCTCGCTCTTGACAGCGGCAGGGCCATCGGTGACAGCCTTGGCGAGGATGGCGACCTCGACAGCCTTTTCAGAAGCGAACGAGAACCAGTCGCGAACCTCAGCGTCGAGGTTCTTTTCGCTCTCGAGAGTGTGTGGGGTGTGGAGCAGAGAGCTGGAAGTGGCAACGATGACACGGTCCTTTCCGAGCTTCTGCACAGCAGTCTCAACGAGCTCGATGGCACGCTTGAAGTTGGTCTTCCAGATGTTACGACCATCAACGACACCAGCAGAGAGGACCTGCTTGGGGCCGAGGGTGGAGATGACGGTCTCGAGCTGCTCTGGGTGGCGGACAAAGTCGGCGTGGAAGGCGTAGGTGCCAGTCAAGGAAGAGCTGATGATGTCCTTGTTGTGAACAACATCGCCGAAGTAGGTGGCGAGGACGAGCTGTGGGCCACCAGCGCTCTGGAGAGCAGTAAGCTTCTCGTAGGCTGGCTTGAAGGCCTGACGGATCTTGGATGGCAGATCGAAGACAAGGACTGGCTCGTCAATCTGGACAGTCTCAGCACCGGCAGCCTTCAGCTTCTTGAGGAGCTCCTCGTAGACAGGCAGAAGCTTGTCGAGGAGGGTGATTGGGTCGACAGACTGGCCACGGTCGGCCTTTCCGAGGTGGAGGAAAGAGACAGGACCAACGAGGACTGGGCGGGTGATGATGCCAGCCTCCTTGGCCTCCAAAAACTCAGCGACGGGCTTTGGGTTCTCAGCGAGAGTAAAGGTCTGGTTGTCCTGGAGAGTTGGCTTGACGTAGTGGTAGTTGGAGTCGAACCACTTGACCATCTCGAGGGATGGAACGTCAATGCCCTCCTTTTGCAGACCACGGCCCATGGCGAAGTACTCATCGAGCTTGTGAAGGTTGTACTTGCTGTAACGCTCAGGGATGGCGTTGAACATCTGGATGTGGTCGAGCATGTGATCGTAGTGGGCGAAGTCGTTGCTGGGGATGATGTCGACACCGGCATTCTTCTGTATCTTCCAGTGCTCGAGTCTCAGTCTCTTTCCCTCGGCGAGGAGCTCATCACGGCTGAGCTTGTCAGCCCAGTAGGCCTCGTTGGCCTTCTTCAGGTCACGCAGTCTGCCCATGCGTGGGAAGCCGAGAACGGATGACTGCACCATCGTGGCGGTTGCTGTGTGTATGAACAAGCTGTTGCTGTATGGTGGTCGTGTGAAGGTGATGATATGAGCACTTCTCCAATTCAGTAAAGAAGTGAAGTGCCGCAATAGTGGTGATGATGGTTGTGAAGGAATTGCTTCTGATGGAGAAGAAGGAGAAGCAGTCAGTGGGTTGGAGGAGTATAAGAGAAGAAGAAAGGAGGGTGAAACACGGTCGGAATGTGATTGTTGTCAATGCCCTCGCTGACTTTTTTCCCCCGCCAAACTGCTCTCCCTTCCCCTCCATCATCGCCGGCCTGCATCGCTGCTTCCATCGCTTCTCATTGGCTGATTGGAAGCCGACCTAAGCCCAATACACTTCTCTTGTTGTCGACATTCAGGGTCCCTCTTCAGATTCCACTTTGTCTGCAAGACGACAGTAATATACATGGACGACCCTCAACCACCCTCACAAGTCAGGTCACCATCTACGGTGCACTTGTCACGGCTTTCTACCGTTTCGTGGAACATGCGAAGGCCATTGTGACTCCGTGGCCGCCGGATCTCGTTGCCCGGTCATCGCTCGAGCTATCGTTGACCGTGTACCAAGATCGTGAGTACTCGTGTCGGGCACTTTCGCGACCACGACCGCTCATGTCGTTATTGGACCGACACCCGATATATCATGCCATCTTGGAGAGATAATTATGCCTGCCGCGATCAGATCACGCATGCATGTGCTTCTTGCACATGCCATTACACCGCTTGCCCCCAATAATGCCATTTTCGGTGATGGGATGCAGACTTCAGTCATGATTCTCATGGTATCATGATGGTATTTGAATGCTAGTCTGATCTAACACAGCTAGAACGATGCATCAAGACACCTCCGGCAACGCTCTCCTGATAGGCACTAACCACCTGACCGTCCACGACTCCATGCACGTACGCAACGTTCGTTTCCGATAATTCGGATCACTTCACTCAGGCCAAAGAACGTGATAGTTCAGCTGATATCGGACATGTCACGGTGAAAATTTCGTTCGTGGTCGGGAATAATGATGCTCGTTGTGTTCCACAGAAACCAGCCTGGGCTCTATGGTTGAAAGTAGCAGTGTGACAATGGTAGGTCAGCCACCATGTTGACCAGAACATCAGTCTCTACACAGCCCATTGGCATGATCTCTGCGACACTAACAATCCTTTGGTGCGACTAGGCTGATCAACGCCGGGCCTGTAAATATCAGTCAGAAAGTGGTCAACAATTCCGCAGAAGACCTGCCATAGACCTCGATGATCCAGGACGTGTCGTGAATGTGTAGAAACACATCGTGCTCGAAACCGTCTTCAATTTAGAACTATTCAGTAGCACATTGCGGTCGTCTCCTGCCAGAATTGGGTACGGTATCGAAGAACGACCCAAACTGATTCGTCCTCTACCGCGTACCACTCACAACGGCGATTGGGGCTGACATTGCTCGGACATCATACCGAATTCTGGGCGACAGTCCTGTCATATCAGAGTCCTTGTCGTATGAGATGAGACTACTGCCGCGAGCGCGACTTGCTGGCTTCGCTCCTCTGCCTTACTCTGGTTGATACAGACAACAAGCGGCCGCGGCTAGCAAGTGAGAACGGCCATAAGAACTCTTCCGAATCTGTGGATACGGAATCCTCATGGCAACTGCCTCGGATGGTCTCACGAATGCTTGCGTCGCCTCGATGTACGATACAAGCTCGTACGGTGTAAAGGAGGAATGTACGAGTTCTGTGTTACATGTGTGTGGCACGATGGGATCACTTGGATGGCCAGGCCTCACGTACAGCAGCTGAATTTCTTTTGTGACGCGTCGAGCTGCTGATGGATGCTGCACATGTTGGTGTTGTGATCAGGTCTGCTGATAAAGGCGGTTAGTGCCTCCTACACGAGGATGAAGGGAAGAAAGGGTTGCCGTGGCAGTGCGTTGCTTCCTGATTCGCCCGCGCCGTGGCATCGGCGAAACACGTCAGCCGACACTCACTTCACACCTTCTGCAAACCCTCTCCCGAACGACCTCAGCACCAAGCTGGACGAGCCTGTCGAACTCCGCGAGATGCGGCAAGGCGATGACACCGAAAACGAGGCTCAGGAGCCACTGATTACTGGTGAAGTAGACGTAGATCGCCAGTACGACGATGCACATGCAGACCCTGGCTCGCTACCGCAGCTGAGCTTGCGAGATGCCGGTCCTGTCGTGCGATTCCTGACATTGTCGGCCGGTATCAGTGGATTACTGTATGCGAGATCAATTGAGGACTTCGATATAGTATCAATGCTAAGAAGAATGGTAGTTTCGGCTTCGACACTGGCGTTATATCCTCCACCCTCGTATCCATCGGCTCAGATCTCTCTAACAGACCCCTGACAACACCAGATAAAAGCGTCGTGACAGCCATTACCTCCCTGCTGGCACTCATCTTCGCTCCCACCACTGGCTTCTTCGCGGACAAGTATGGCCGGAAATCCGTCATCCTCTTCCCGGCTCTGCTCTTCGTTCTCGGCGCGGTCATTCAAGCTCTTGCCAACTATGTCTGGACGATGGTCGCTGGGAGAGCACTTGTGGGGGCCGCTGTCGGTGTGGCTTCTGGTGCTGTGCCACTGTACATCACAGAGCTAGCGCCTGCGGAGTTGAGAGGACGGCTCGTGACTGTTCAATCGCTGTTCATCACAGGAGGCCAGGTCGTGGCGTATCTGATCGGCTATCTATTCGCTCACTTTCCGCATGGGTGGCGATGGATGGTGGGTCTGGGTGCACTTCCTGCCATCGTTCAACTTTTCCTTCTCATTCGCATGCCGGAGACTCCGCGATGGCTTCTGCAGACCGGCAAGGACGAGCAGGCTCGCGATGTTCTGATGAAGGTCTATGCAGGACTTGCCGAACACGAGCGATCGCAGGCTATCGATAGCGTCCTCTTGAGCATCCGAAGCGAGATCAGAGACGAGGATAAAATTCACCACAACGATGTCTCTAGCTCTGATTCGGTCTTCACGTCCACGGCGAAGGATCTCTTCACTATTCCCGGCAATCGCCGTGCGCTGACCATAGCCTGTATGCTGCAAGGACTCCAACAGCTCTGCGGCTTCGTAAGTCTATTCGTCTCTCCCGCTTCGCATACCTCAAAAGCTTACTTTCCAAGAACTCCCTCATGTACTTCTCCGCCACAATCTTCTCCCTCGTCGGCTTCAACTCTCCCATCGGCACTTCCCTATCTATCGCTCTCACAAATTTTCTCCTCACCTGCCTCGCATTCAACCTCATCGACACCACAGGTCGACGCGCCATTCTCCTTCGCAGCATACCCTGGATGGTCCTTGGCTTAGCTCTCTGCTCTCTCTCTTTTCTTTACATCCGAATCGGCGACGCGCAGTCATTCACATCGTACAACGGCTCATCTGGTCTTTGGTCCTACCTCCTCCTCCTCAGCATGATCCTCTACGTCGCCGCGTACGCCGTCGGCTTAGGATGTGTGCCATGGCAGCAGAGTGAACTGTTCCCATTGAGAGTGAGGAGCCTAGGAAGTGGATTCGCTACGACGATGAATTGGGGAAGTAATTTTATCATAGGCATGACCTTCCTGCCAATGATGAATGTGCTGGGAGCGAGTGTGACGTTCGCGGTCTATGCCATCGTCTGTGTGCTCGGGTGGGTGTGTATTTTTAAGGTATACCCCGAAACCGCGGGCCTGGAGCTGGAGGATATCGGAGAGCTGCTAAAGGATGGATATAATGTGCAGAAGAGTGTAATGGTATTTCGAGAGAGACAGCGACAGCTCGATGCGGGAGATGCTTACAGCGATGACCTCGAAGGATAGAGCGTTTGAGCAATGACATCAACGTTTTCGTCAATCTCCTGCCTAGCGGACTGTGTTCAATACGAAGTGACACTTCCCCTGTACCACGCTGCTCCAGCACAGGACCATCCCTGGCTGCATGGCATAGTCAGGCTACGATGCTATCAGAATCTGAGATTCTCCAAACGTTGGATCTGGAAATGTACCAGAGGACTTCAAAGCTTATGGACCGAACAACAGCCATGTCTGGCAGCGGATACTGGCCGCGAAGTAATCACTTTGTTCTGACCCAAGCGTGCCAGGCAACTAGTAGCTGAACTTGAAGCCTCCATTTGCACATACCACACTGCCCGTACACCAGCCTCCATCCGGCGTACACAGCATCCCAACCACACCCGCAACTTCGTAATCGTACGCAGGCCGTCCACCAGCATTGTCACTCTGCTCCACCAGATCCTTGCGATCGACTTCGGGTCGAATAGCTGCAAGAGGTGTGTTACGAGTCCAGCCGGCCATTTTGGCCTGGAACTCGTCGGTTGTGCTGGCATACATGTCTGTGGCAACAGGACCCGGATTTACGGCGTTGACGGTGCAGCGTTCGGAGAGTTCGCGAGACCAAGTTCGAGTCACTGAGCAGATATGTCAGAACAACATGGCGGAGAAGTACAAAAACAGACATCTTACTGGCTTCCAAAGCAGCTTTCGTCCCACCATACATCCCATCGCCCTCGAACCCCAAGCTCGATGAAACAGACGACAAGTTTACAATTCTCCCAGATCGATCATGTGGCAGATATGGCAGTGCAGCTTTGATCAATAGCAATGGGCCGCGCACGTTCACATTATACAGCCTTGCAAACTCGTCGACTGTGCAATCCTCGATATTCGTTTTCGACGCCACGCCGGCGTTGTTGACGATAATATCGACTTGCAGTCTCTTCGTCTTTGGATGTGCGAAATGGTTCAGCGCGATCTCAAGGATGTGGGCAGGCCCATTCTCGGTCCCCATGTCGGCCTGTACGGGGAGACATTGCACGCTGTGGGCCTGGGTAATTTCTGAGGCGAGGTCGGACGTTTTGGTGGCCGAGGACTCGCTGGTGTAGTTCATGATGAGATGGCAGCCTTTGTTGGCGAGGTTTCGACATATTGCTGCGCCGATGCCACTGGAGAGACATCAGTATAGAACACAGACGATGCGTGTGGAAGTGGTGTTATTACCGAGAAGCGCCTGTGACAATGGCGATTTTACCTTCGAGGACTCTGGAGTTGCGGCCAGCGCTACCTAAATTGGTGGACGAAGAGCCGCGAAAGTGCTCTGGTCGGGACATCCTGACGTCCTGGTTTTCGTGTATTAGTGATATCGCTCGTGTCGATGATTTTGGTTCGCGAAATTAGTCGTGTGACGTCTCAGGTTAGTAAAGATAGAGGGGTACATTGTGGTACAACATCCTGAGGTCTCCACTGTGATGCAATGATCCCTGTGGCGTACCTGCATGTAGAATCTCGAACGTGTTATCGTTGCAAGTGCTGCACAAAGATACCTACATACTTGCGGCCCTAACACTAAAGCTATGGCAGGAATGCACTACAGTTGAGCAACGTTGGAGCAATGACGAAGTCCCGGAGCTAAAATCATCGTAGCACACTGTGGAGAACCCCAGCAGCAGATAGCAAGTTTCTGGGCTGCGAATATGCGGGTACGATACTCTGTCGACCGACCTTGGCTGGAAGGAATTCACTTCCACGAACGCCACGTATTTGAGAGATCTCGGAGTCCTGACCGAAGGCACGCCCGGCATTGCGAGGCGGTAGTGTCATACGATCTCGCTGAGCTGAAGCTCCCGGTGCCATACTATGAGGTGCGAGACCCGCGACTGGTCGAAACGATCGCTGGGACTGATGATCAGATGGAAACGATGGCGGTGTAACCAGACCCGGCGCATGGTATGGGGCTATGCTGCTTTTTCGCTCTAATTGCGATTCGGCCATGCATCGATAATTTTGCGAGCTAGATGGAGGATTGCCATGAGAGATATCTCGTCTGGGACGGACGTAGGCCGAGGACTGAGTCGGTGGGCCCATTCGGAAGCCATCACGAGTCGGTGAAATGTAATTTTGGTGCAGGGGAGCAGGGGGCCCCCGAACAGAACTTGGTCGCTGTGGTGCATTGAAGAATGGACTTACTACAGACTCTGCCGTTGTTTGAGCCATAAATGGTCGACGCTGCGTTGGAGTGACGATAGGCCGGTACGGTCGCGCTGCGCTTGTGGCAAATGGTTCCAAGTGTGATGGAGGCGCCATCTCGCGTGGCGCATGCCTTCGGGATTGATGTGCTATTGTCCCATATGTCGAATCGAAGTGGGTGATGCGGGAGGACGATGGGGATTGAGCTCGACTGCTTTGCGGCACTGCTCGGGTGTCTTGGGAGTCGTATGTATCGTCATATTGCTGACCATGGCGCCGAGGCGGCTTCGAGAAGTAGGTTCCCTTCTGCGAGAACATATCGTTTGCTTGAACGTTGTCTGGCCCTTGCTGCGGAGAAACGATTTGTGGCGGTCTCAAGAAAAGTGGCTTGGGATGCTGTGGGCTGATATGGTCTTGAGTTGTTCTAGTCATTGCGTTCTGTCGATGACTGGGGAGGATTGTGCGGTCCTCTTGCCAAGCTTCCGCTCCATCGGTCACTTGGGTTGATAACTCTGACTGCATTTGATCATAGGGTTTGTGATTCGGCTTCGTTGAATCCACGATGTGTGAATCGTGGAGTCTGCTCCGCTGCGTTTGCTGCGAGAGTTGTCGCTCTCGCGACCGAGAAAAGTCTGAATGTGAAAGGACTTGCTGGAGTCTGCTGTAAGGTTGCTGCTTTTCAGCTTGAGATGGCGCGTGTGTAGAATGCTGATGTTGCTGATGTTTACGGTTGAGCGGGAGTGAGAATGGCATCGTGACCTTGTCGGTCGGGATGCGGACCTCACTTTCCTTTCCATCGGCGTAGTGGTCGTCTCCATGCTTTCGCTTGAGGGAGGAGGACGAATTGTGGGGCTTGTTGGCGACTGTAGATCTCAGCTCAGCCCCTTTCAGCGAGCTGTCTTCTCTTACCCAATGTGGCAGGAATGTACGAACGACTGAGTTCAGCATTGACAGGTTGGACTTGCTGTGCTTCTTCGGGTCTCTCGGCCTTGAAGGAGTAGGACTGCTCCGGCATGTCGTAGCCGAGGTGTATAAGATGACTGCGCATCGTTTTTATGTCCCTGCGCAGTGTCAGCAGGCTCGTCGACCACAAAATTCGAATAGTAAAAGCAACACTTACTGGCCCATGCTGCCCACCATGCCTAAGTAGTGGTTGATCATAGCCTTTCGCTGCTCCCACTTCCTAAGCTTTGCCTGGCCTTTCTCTAGCTCTGCGATCTGTGCTCGCAAATCTGCTTGGGTGTTCTCATATTGCTGACGCTCCTTGTATATAGCTTGCTCGAGAGCGCGGCGCCTTCGGCTTTCTGACTTCCATAGCTTGTTTACCTGCACTGCGTAGCTGGAGATGTGCGAGTACTGGAACTGATGCAACGAATCAGCTTGATTCCAGCGCGTGGTTCAATCAGCTCACCTTAAGCGCATCCAAGCCAACATCGTTCGTATTGGTGTTGAGCGTTATTGGAGGACACTGAAAATAATCATCCGGAACCCCTTCGTCGTACTGACCAGAATCTAGGCCGCGAATGCCGAAAAGCTCCTTCGATTGGTTGTCTCGCGGGTCACGGGCGACACATACTGGACACGGAGCACGTGGGCGATGACCTTGCGGATGGAAGGGAGGCGCTGTCACGATTTAGCTTACTTTGGCATTTTAAGTAGGGTCAAGTATACCGCCATCATCGAGATGCCGACCACAGAAGACGTGGGAGCACTCCGAGATCCAAAATCTGGTGACAATGCCATCCTGTTCACCAGAGCCGCTGCGGAAGCCTTTGTCGTGTTCAATAGTCGAGTATACATCGGACGGAAGTGCATAGCAGACGCTGCAGCTGAAAATGATTTCCTGTAACGCTGGCGGGTCTGGGCTCTTTGAACCTGCTGTGGACGTGTGACGCAACGCCATCGTCTACACTGTGCTAGGAAATTCTGAATTCGGGTGAAGGAGAAAAAGTTAACACACTCGAGACGAAATAGAATTTCGCGTCGGTGCTGCCGTCAATTGGCCAGGCACGCGTCCTATCGTGCTTTCCTTGAGAATAACTTAACTCGTGCAAGTGACAGAAAAAGGAAGGTGCTGGATCTCATCCCGAGGATATGTACGCCACGCAATGCCACAGTGAAGTTCTACTGGAACGTCCTGCACGGATATTCCTGGCCATATGTCTGCTCCTTCAATAACTCATAGGCCTGTGGACGTCTCGGCGTAGGGAAAGGCGGCAGTCCATCAGGCCCCAGCACACCCGCCGCAACGCCCTTGTTCTTCTCAAAATAAGCACTCAATCCCTTCTGGCCCTCCTCCTTGACCTCCACTAGCTGAGTCTTGCCCGCGTCTCCGATCTTGAGTACTTCCTCCTTTGGCGCAGCAGCTGAGCCCACTGTCAACAGACCGACCACATCCGGCTGCGACACAACTGAGAGTTTCGGATAGGATCGTCGCACGTCGCGCTTCCAATATGGGTTCTCGGCGATGTCAGCAGCTGGTGTAGTGATAGGTTCGTCGTAGTCGCGAGGGTCGTTGCCGCCAGGAGTCGGAAGGCGGTATTGTGGGTTGAGCGGGACACCAGACGACCGAGAAGGATCGAGGGCGAAGAAGTGGTGGATTCTGCTCCAGAAGCCGCTGGGTTCGAGCGTGTATTTCTGCAGAGGACGGCGCTTGTCAGTACTTGCGGTGGTGTTTTGGCGATGGTCGGCGATAGGAGATGCGTACCTTGGCTTGTGTTGCCTTGCTCATGGCCGACCGAGCGGCATTCTTCGCACCTGCGGTCGCCATACTCGCCGTGTAGTAGACCTGTTTGGTGGTCGTGCTGGAGATGTCAGATGGCGACGACGAAGAGGGTGCTTGTCCAATGGCATGAGCTGCAATGCAGCGACAGCCAAGACCCGGTCGGGGGTTCTCGGCTGCGCTTGCCTTGCCAGCAGATGACTTCACTCCAGTGACTTCAGCATTGACACGAGCAGCAGATGGCATATACTCAAACCCAACTCGTTGAGGGCAAAATAATCTCTCGACTGGTACGAAGATTGTATAATCGATTGGCATAGCTTCGAAGCACCATCTCAAGCATGAGTGACATCGAAATGGCATCCCGACTCAAAATCATAAAGAGCCTGATACCCGATCTCCAAGCGTCCCTCAAATCGTTCCAGGACAGCAGCTCGAAGTTTCGGATACTCAAGACGGTGACCACACATTCAGACGAGCCAAAGGACCCTTCTCCACCATCAAAACATGAATCTCCCAAAACGCTCTTTATCTTGGACTCTTCCTTCAACCCACCTTCCACAGCCCACCGGACCCTTGCACAATCTGTCCTCAGAAAGACGTACGCGGACCAATTTACAAGTCCATATCGACTGCTTCTCCTGTTCGCGGTCATGAACGCCGACAAAGCCCCTTCGCCAGCGGCGTTCGAGCAACGAATTTCAATGATGACGGTCTTCGCCAGCGATCTTCTCGACGCTATCCAACAAGACTCGAAGGGAGAGTACTACTCCGTTTCTATAGACATCGGAGTCACCAAAGCGCCTTACTACACGGACAAGTCCAAAGCCATCGAGACTGAAGCGTCTCAATGGTATCCAGATCGTCCGAAACACACTCACCTAGTTGGCTTCGACACGCTTACCCGGTTCTTCGCTGCGAAGTACTATAAAGATTTTGACCCACCTTTCTCAGCTCTGACCCCATATTTCGATTCTGGACATCGATTGAGAGTGACTTTGCGGCCTGACGACGATTACGGGAGTGAGGACGAGCAGAGAGCCTTTGTTAACAAGCTCGCGAGCGGAGAGATGGACAAGGATGGCGCGAAGAGAGAGTGGGCGGAACAGGTCGAGCTGGTACCGCCGAATCCTCAGGTCGGCGTAAGTAGTACGAAGATTCGGACCGCTGCGAAGGGAGGCGATTGGGAGACCGTGAGCCAACTATGTACAGCTGGAGTTGCAGCTTGGGTGCAAGAAGAAAGATTATACGAGGAAGACTCGACGGGCGCGAAGATGGCTTGATGAATGCCGCCCGCTCCGGTTATGGCGCATGCTTTACAGCCCGTCAACTTCGTCGCGATCCTCATACAAGAACAATTTGTGAGCCTCGATGTAGACGACCGATGTCTCCCCACAGATAGCTTGACGAAAACAAGCAGCTCGCTGGTCAATTGTGTGCTTTATGATACTCAAGACGCTTCGTCGATCGAGCGCCAAATAAATGGAGTATGAGATCGGGTAGCCAAGATAATGACCTCACGACTGTAGACTTATGGGCACGACCTCCGGGCTAAGAAGTTTGTCGTCTCAGGCTCTCATACGTTCGAGAGACCTCCCTGTTCAAGCTGACTCCCAAGGTACCTCATGCTCAATGTCCTTCACTCTCGGCACTCTCGTCAACTTCAACCCACAGAAGTGCGCAATCTTCTCGATCTGCTGTTGAATGACTTCGACATCATGAGCACTGACGCCGATTCTTCTGATACCTCGAAGATGCCTACCACATATCAGTATCTGCGTCTGTCAGGTTGACCACGAACATACCAGCCCGTCTCTCTCTTCAGATTCTGCATCATGATTCCCGACAAGACCACCAGCTCCGTCTCAGCTGGGCCAAGGATACTATGATCGGAGAGATAGAGTCCATACGTGATTTCTCTAGAAAGCCATTCAAAGTCTTTGTGCGCAGCAAGCACATTCTCTGTGGCGGTGTGATTGTGGCGATAGATCTGATCCAGCCAAGCACGACCGCGGGCGGAGTTCTCGGGACCTGAGGACCAATTCTCTCTGGAGAAGGAATAATCTCGATCTTCAGGTCTCTCGACGGCTGCAATACAAAAGATTGCCTCCAGGACCTTGGGAACACCGACAACACTGACAAGTTTTACGAGCGCTTCTCGCAGTCTTTTCACGAGGTTTTGGCGTTGTCCTGCGGTGGCGTATCCAGGCTGTGTTATGAGGTACTTATAAAGATCGGCTGCCTTTTCTGGATGTCCACCAGCGGAGATGGCAGAAATGGCGAGGATATACCATTTGTCTGCTTCCAG
Source organism: Microcyclosporella mali (assembly GCA_002785985.1). Classification (NCBI taxonomy): domain Eukaryota; kingdom Fungi; phylum Ascomycota; class Dothideomycetes; order Mycosphaerellales; family Mycosphaerellaceae; genus Microcyclosporella; species Microcyclosporella mali. The sequence continues at coordinate 75,566 of NHNU01000021.1, read as the reverse complement.
AGGAAATGAGGACTCGAGATCTTGGAAGAGGGCGTAGGTTTCCTCAGAAGTGGGTTCGGTGAGAGACATTTTTGGTTGTGTGAATCGATGCAATGTACACGGACGTTGGCAGGTGTTTGGTCTATTGTCTCTCGGCTGTATAGTCGGTGTGGATCCAGTGGCTGCAAGCGAACATCGAGAGCTGAAGCACTGACCCACTCTACTGGATTATGCTATAATGGCGCATGCTCGACAGCTTATGTGCATGCCGAATACCTCAGCGTCTACTAGAAACTACATGTGTACTCGTCCTCGTCAGCCGCATCTCATGCCCAATGGGAAAGGCGCAGAATGGTTTCTGCTATTGTATGACAGCTTTAGAGGAGCAATAAACTTGCCCCTCCCGATGTCGGCGATCTCGATAGGTGGGCTTGTGTAAGAACATAGGACCAGTCAGAGAATGAAGAAGCTGTTGTCAATCTTGATGATATTGGGTTTTCGCTCTCGTATTGAGCCTCCGCTATATCTTCGACTCGCGGTTCTTCCTTTTGGCTACAATGTAAGGTCAGCAGCCGAAATTGCACCAAGAGGATGAGCAGATTGCGTGAGCACTCACCTGCCAATTCCTCCATCTTTGCCCTCATCCTCCTCGAAGGCTCGCCCTCCACGAACCTCTCGCTCAGTGCCTGCCAGCTTTCGAACAATGCCAGAATCCTTGCGTCCCTTGTCGCAAGATTTGACAGCCTCTTCATCTCCATCATGCTCTTGCCATCGCGCTCTGACAGCAGATCTTTCAGATACTGATGCACAGCCTCGTGAAATCCCTCCTTTGGAAAGATCTTGTTGACCATTCCAATCTGCTTCAGCTCCTCAGCCGAAGCACGACCGCCAAGCATCAGCCATTCGTTTGCGCGATGAACGCCAACGTGCTGCGCCCAATTGACTGCGCTGCCGTTTTCCGGAACCAGACCCAATTGCGAAAAGGTGACTTGAAGCCAGGAACCTTCGGCGGCGTAGAAGAGATCAGACGAACCTTGAAACCAAGCGGCACCTGCACCCACACCTGGCCCGTTGAGTGCGAGCACAAGGACTTTCTTGTGGTCAATCATTGAGCGGACGAGTTCCATGCCGACCGCAAGTTTTTTAACCCAGAAGATTTTCTTCTCGCCATCATTCTTGAAGCTCTGGGGTGTATTGGCCACGGCTACAGGTATGTTTAGTGAGTATCCTTCCAGGCCTTGGATACAGAGCTCTTACTGGTGACATCTGCGCCTGCTGCGAAGAATCTGCCTTCGCCTGTGATGACCGTAAAGGTGGTTTCTGGGTGATCATTGAGTTCTCGCAAAGCCATGATGGTATCTTCAATCATGTTGCCTCCGAACGAGTTGAGAGCCTTGGGACGGTTGAACTGGCAGAGAGAATTAGCTGGTGCATCTTGCTCGATCAATCCTGCGACTCGCCTTGATGGTACCAATGCCATCTTTGACAGTGACAATGATATCCGAGTATTTCGATGCCATGGTGAGTGCGGCTTCTTGTCTCAAAGCGCAAGTTTCACTAGTTCACGCTGCGTCACAAATTCCACGGCAAAATCACTTTCTATCTGCTACAACAAAGTTTGGGTATGTTGGAAAATGTTGACGCGTTTAGTGATCCTCGTGTCGATATGTTCACGTCGGTTACCACTGTGATGACCCGAATAGCCGAGGCCTTTCAATTTGTGGCGCTTCAAAGGTGTGGCTTGCGCGCCAGTATGTCGCAAATCTTCTCACAGAAAATGGGTTCTACTGTTACTGTATACCATTGCACATCGTGATCAAGATCAAGATCGCATCGGCATCTCGCTTACACATCTACCACAAAGTTTCTGACGGTAGGCATCGGGATCCGGTACTCTCCGAGAGATTCTGGGCATCAATCAACGCCTCTGCCTGGCGGTAGTAGCAGGCCGAGATGCGGTGGAACCGACGTGCCAGACGGGTAGTCGTGGAGGATGTGAAAGGACGAGGAGGTATAGGCGAAATTGAGGCCGAAGCAGGGGCTCGATTCACAGCCTATATATTCATTGTCTCTCGCCGGAGGAGCCGCGTTCAGATGCTACTTATACCCTGGTTGCGGCTGAAGAGTCAAAAAGTCGAAGACATTCTGCTCACAGCGCAGATGTGAGGTGCGAACGTCAAATTGCGTCGAGGCTACATGTATAGGTTAATCACGAGAGGCCTCTCATGGTCGTCAAAAGCCGAGAGAGAGAGACGTCTCGGAGAGACGTTCCGGCGACAGTCCTTGTCGACAGGGATGTCGCTGCCATTCTATTCAACCAGATTCAATCTGCCCCTGCAGCAATCTCACCTATTCACTCGGTATAAGTCCGACTCATGACCACATGGCTGCGCTCGAGCTGACCCTTCACTTCATCTTCCCACACAACACAGCGTTGGGGAAATCAATAGTGCCTGCCCGGGACTCTAAATACAGTAATGAGCCCACCGCATACGAAGACGTGCGCAGCGACATGGGTCGGCGCAGCCCCATCGTCTCCGGCTGCGCAAGGACGAGTAGTTGAAACGCAGATACGGACTACCCACTGCTTTAACGAGCCGTGAGGCGCCAGGGTGTCGCATCCTTCTCTGCAAGTCACTTCTGCCTTGCTGCTTCAATGTCCGGTCTGGCCACGATTGCGATGCCTTCGCGTGCCGTCCTCAATTGAGTACTGTAGCAAACCTTGCTGAGACGTCGAGAACATCTCTGAAGTCCAAAATTAAATTCCTCAGCTGCTCCTCAGTAAGTCAACGTCGGACCATCTTCGTCAACCGTCCAGACGTTACATCGCACGTTTTTCTCCAGTCACTTCGTCCAGAACAGCGCCAAGTCTTCTTCTCATCAGCACCAAGCAAGATGTTCCTCTCCCGGCTTGCAGCAGCAGCCGCACTCGTCTCTTCCACCTTAGCCTCAAGCACAGAAGACTCCATCCAGCTCTTCATTGACAACATCGACCCCAATGCCGGCTGGGCCGCTTCGATACAAAACGCCTGCAATGGATCCACTACCTACGTCGTCTCCTGCACCTCGGCGCCCAACAATGACTGTAGTCCGCAGACCGCCACCATCACCGAAGGCTCGGACTTCTTCATCATCACGACGCCTGCAATCTACTCCGAGACCAGCGCCACCATAACCGAATCTTGCGCTCTGAATACAGCTGAGTCCTCGGCGTCCTGCCAGCAGATCATTATGGCCAATCAGTATGGTAACGTGATCGCAACGACGGTCGATAAGAATATCTCCGGGACGAGTTACTATGAGTTTGATGTGGCGATCACAGCAGGTGCGAAGCATACCGAGAGTGGTGGGGCTTGTTTGGCGCATGTCAATGGGGCTGGGGGAGCGCGGGTTGGAATGCAAGGGATACTGTGGACGGTCGGTGTTGTCGTGGTGGGAATATGTGGCGTGTTTTTGTTATGAAAAGAAAAAACATCAGACAAATCAAGTGTTTATGTTGCATATCGCGGAAGTTTTCGAGCTGAATCATGGAGGAATTAGTCACCGGTTGGCACGCACTATGACTTGTCCTGAGCGGAATAATAAACTGCCATGAAGGCTGGTCTGAGATATTCCTTGTACCTATTACATACCTGGCAACAACGCGCCCGAGGAATTGTTCGAGCTGACTTTGCGTATCTTACACTTCCTGAAGTGTTTAAACGCCTCCACTCTCTCTGCAAGTTCGAGTTTTCAAACTGCCAGCCAAGCTATCGAATAAACACACATGCATTGGGGCGCAGTCCGTATTACAAAGACAAACCTCCCATTTGTCGAAGACATTCCAGGTCTTGAAGCACCGACGATGAGCTTCCCAAGGAGTTCAGACCTCTTCAGAGAGAAGCACATCTCAATACTCACCATCACCATGCTCGAGTATTTGCCTCGCCTTCGCGACACCCGCATGGGCTATCCTGCCAATCTGTCCTAGAATCCACTCGTGCATACTAGGACTGATGTATTCTGGATTGCCTGATGCAAAATGTAACGGCATCAACATACTTGAAGCGCCGAACATTGTCGGTGGCTCGGCGACTTTGTCTTGCCAAGCCCAGCATGTACCTTCGACGCCCAGAAAGAAGGGAACGCTTTGGCATATCTCGCGTGTCATGATTGTGATTGTAGCGATTGCGGTGGTGCCGTGTTGGCGCAGAGGAGAGTCTGGTGGAAGTGGTCGAGAGAGACGAAGAATCTCTTCTGCGCATTTCAATCGGGTAACCCGCCAGCGATTCCAGGTTGCGCCTGTGATATGATTGGGATAGCTATCCTGGCGCGTGAGAAAGGACTTATCTGGACTCTCTACGGGTATGGAAGTGATGTCGTAGCGCCAACTAAGGCTTGTTGGCCAGGCAGCGAGGCATTCGTCGATTTGAAGAAGCTTTCGGATTGCTGTTTCGACTTCAATCCCTGATTCTGTCGCGGACAAGCGTAGCGACAAGATGTTGCAAAGTCGAGTGCACATCTCGAGGAGCTCTATACCACATACTTCTTCGCGATGCATCTTGTACTTCAGGGATCGTGACAGTCGCATCAGGCTCGCAGGTACGGGTGTTCGGCTGTGAAGACAGCTGTTGGTGACCTGATGACAGACACGGTGTAGCATTCGTCCGCCGCAGTGATTGTCCATTTGAGAGTGACCGCGTAATTGCAGCAGCTTGATCGATCCTTGTAGATGTACTGAGTGTCTTCCGAAGTCGGTCTCGGGACTATCGACAGCGACTAACTCGTGCAGACCCAGAAGGAGTACGGTCGCCAATGTTTCGTCCGATTTCGCCATTCTTGGATTCTGTAAAGCGATCTGCGTTTGCTTCAGCGCCGAAGAGTACTTTTGCGCTGCCAGAAGCTTCAGAGATTGATCTTTGTGAGTCTTGAGCACTACAGCCAGTCCAAGAGCGGACATGATACTGTCCAGCATGCCATTTGCGCCGGACTTGTCGTACACTGGAGTTACGAACCCGAGATCTGTTTTCGGGTGCTCACCAGGTACGTAGATGAACTGGTCATAGAAGACGCTTCTTGCGTCACCTTCAGCCCAAAAGGTTGGCGTGGAGAATGATGACACCGTCGAAAGAGCCCAGCTATCTTCTGAGGATGATGGACTGGGACGTGACGTCGTGCGGAAAACGAGGTCTGTAGCATCGTCACATGATGTGGAATCGGGTGACGCTGGTATCGCCTTGGACTCGACATTGACAATAGGCTTGTTGCTCGATAGCTTTGTCGATACCTCAAAGGACTGATCGATCAATCGTAGCTCGGTCAGATTCTGATACCCAGAGCATTCCCTGCGGGCTCTTTTGCATTGGCCACAGACAGGTCTTGTGGCATCGCACTAACAAGAGTCAGTATCAAAACTGCTGAAGCAATATAGTAAAAGACACTCTACCCGTGTCTTCTTGACCCTGCATTCGGCACATGCTTTGCTCAGCTTGCCGCGGTAGACCATGGCGTCGTCTTGCTATCCGACATCCAGGCTCGAGAATGGCAAGCATAGTATGTCATGCTCTGATGACGAGCCCGGCAAAAGAGACACGGCTGAGCGAGCTCGAGCTCCATGGATTTCTCGGACTTTGGTGCGTCACTGGGTAGAGACGACGAGCACGGCGTGGTTTGTTCGCAGGAGCTGAAGGAAGCTGCAAACTGCATACCGCTTCCGGAATGGCGTTGCTTTGTCATTACAGCGAGTTGGGGTCTCCATCTTCTCCTCCAAAGTCGCATGTCCTTCCACAGCTTCGTCATTGGATCTGTCGATGATCCTTGTTCCGTCTAGAACCCAGCATGCTTCAAGGTGCGAACCCGAGTCACACCGTAGCGGTTCGAAGAAGACATGGAGCGGATATGATCCTTGGTGATCAACTGATCCGGCGTCATGATGGCGTCGCTCTTGTGGAACGCACACGAACTTTGTCGCGTCCATGAATATAGTATCTACGCGACCTATGGCATTGATGCCTCGTCGACCGACGGGGGTACATGGCGGTATATGAACTATCTCTGCTACCGCGATTGATCTCACTACTGACCTCACCTGCCACCTCACGGCGCTCACGACCAGACTTGCTGCAGTCTAGCAAGTAATTCCACCTGGTATCTTCGCATCCCCAAAATGGCCGACAGACTCCCGACAGAGCTGATCGAACACATCTTCTCGTATGCCGTCCACGTAGACAGGACGACCTGCCACTCTGTCTCTCTCACCAACAAATTGGACCAGAAGCTCGGGACGCCTGCTCTCTACACGACAATCGACCTCACTGCGTCCCGGGCTTTCGATCATGATGATGATAGCCATGAGTCTGATGAGCGGATTCGGTATTATGACTCCACTATGGACGAGCGATCGGCTCGTCTAGCTCTGCTGTGTCGAACCATGCTGGAAAACGGCAGTCTCGCATAGTACGTCACTGGCATCATACAGCATCTGGATGATATGGACGGCATGAAAATCAAGATACCGCAAATGCTAAGCTCCTAGCTGCTGCCGAGGCTCGTATTCCATGAGATGCCGTTGACTGACCAAGCCCGGGGCGAAGTCTTGGACGCTCTGTACTCCAGTCCCAACCTAAGCCTCATAACCAGCCCGTATCGACGCGTTACCGAAGAGGTATGTCGTGTCTGCCAAAAGCGCCTAATCCGATGCACCAGCAGCTGACTGGGTAGTAGATGCCGCTTGACCGCATGCGCCCGCTGGACAGTCGTCTATTACTCGTGATTCTGGTGCTGGCCTGTCCTTGTCTGAAAGGGATTGAGGTTCCAAGCAATATCAATTGGTTCTTTCCAGCCCACAACATGCTACGCATCCTCGCAGCGGACGAGACTTACACCTCAGCTACACGCACTTTGCATTTGGATGAGCTTTATGTCAACAATACTCTTCCCAGCCTGGAAAAGTTTCACGTCTCTCGTCTGTCCGGAAGTACGGGCTTTAGAAGGTGCTAGACAGCCTTGGCGAGAACATTGCTGAGGTCATCTCCAAAAAATGCCTTGCAGAAACGCAATTTTTGACCATCATCTTGTCCTGCTGCAATAGCCCACGCAAGCTTCATATCGATTGGGATCCAATTCCCGAAGGCATGATGGAGGGCTTGTCGCATTTTCGACCCCTGACGGATATGCTGGTACTCGACACACACCAACTGGAGGAGATTCGGCTCGAATCATCCAATTTGAGGTACCGTCTGGGACTTACAGTGGCATCGATAGTCTCCAGGGTCTTAGACAGCTGCGTACCTTGGCCGTCAATAAGTTCATCCTCCATGCTGTTGGTGGAGACGACGAAGAAGAAGATGAGTATGATGCAATCTTGTCTGCTAAGGACTTCGTTCCCGAAACGCTCTTTCCAGCGTCTCTGAAGCATGTGCAGATTGTTGTTGAAGGCAACAAGCTTGAAGTGCAAAGAGAGATGCTGGCCGCACCGGGAGCGTCGCGGCTTGATTCTTTGAACTTTCAACAATTGGAACAAATCCATGTCCATCTCAAAAGGCGAGGAAATTGTGAACAGGAAGCGACGTGCAATCAGTGGTCTGCTGAACGATCAGTCTGCAGCCACAAATCGTAGACTGCAATGACTAGCTGAACACCATGATCGCACTTCTAAACGCTTGCCCTTCCTGAGGCATTTTGTTTGAGCGATTGCGAAGCGCATGTGAGGCTGCGACGAACAGGATCAGAGTGAAAAATATAGCACCCCCGAGCTATGTATATGTCGCATCGAATGTTCCTGATGAGGCGCAGGGCATGCATGATCCTCTCAGCCTCGCCATCAACCTCAGCTCTTCGCCATCACCCGCAACGATGAATATCCTAAGTCCACAACCACACGTCTGCTTGTCTCAGATTTTCGCTTCCGAGCTGTTCGAAGATGCTTTGGCCAACCCTTTTCGCCTTGAGTGCCACAGCTAGCGCCAGCTACGACCAATTCTTCTTCACCACCACCGGGGGATGTCCACATGGGAACATCACCTGCGGCGCACCTCAGAGTGTCTGCGCCTACAACGAGCCTCTTAACACGTACTATTGCTGCTTGAGTGACGATGGCGGAGAATGCGGCACATGGGGCCAAACTTGCTCCGGCCAGAATGGAGATGCTGCTTCACAACAGAGCTACTGCGGTTCTGAATATTGCTGTCTGAAGGACGAAGAGACATGCACGCAGAGACAAGGTATGGCATACGTTGATGGGACGTGACATGGGTGCTGACTGAGGCAGGCGCAATCAATCTATGCTATGCAACGCAGCCGAATCCTGTCGCCAACATCAACGAGGCACTCATGAATGAGACATACTCTTCGTTGTCCTCTGCCAATCCGTCCGCAACTACATTCTCCATGGATATGACGAGCTTGCTAGCCGTTGCTCAGTCGACATCGACACCACCCCCATCCAGCGCAGAATCGACCTCTCCTGCGACAGACGCAACGACTGACACACCAGTCCCGGGTTCTAGTCATTCCTCCCAAGCCTGGATCGCTGGAGTAGTTGTCGGCAGTGTTGGCGGCGTCGCTCTTATCGCTGCTATTGCGATCATCGCCCTTCGGCGTAAGAAGAGCACAAAGCCTGCGGCCGAGCGGTACAGTCAAAACACGCCGCAAGAGCAGAGATACTATCACTTTGCCAGGTCCAAGACTGGGACTACAGGACAGGTCGATGAATCAGAGTTGGAGGCGTATGAGTCACGGAGAGAGTTGATGAGTGAGAGACCAGCAGCCGAACTGCACACTGAACCAGCGGAACTACCAGCGTATATCGCGGCCAAACGCAGACGAGATGTACTCGACTCGGCTGGTAGGGCTGGCTACAATTGAGCTTTGCTGTCATGGAGGCCCGTCTAGACCCTCATCGATGGCTCTATGCAAGTGGCAAGGTCAGATCCTATCGTTCGAAGTTTTCCACTCATAGACTGACGAATACACAGAAACTTGGACCAACCGCCACATCAATATGCAACGGAGCTAGGACGACACGTACAAGAATTCAACACATTGAATCTCGAATTTGTATCGATTGAGGACTCTGCCTCTTCGAGGCATGCATAAGGCAAACAGCAGAGGTCTTGTCTCGAGTCCGACGGGTCTTGTACTGACGAGACCCGACACAAGTGTGCCTTTGCTGTTACCTTGGGGTGTATGCAGATAATGCTTCATCTCAATCATGATCTTACTGTCAGTTGACGGATCAGGCAGGTATGTCAACATGGTCGAAGGAAAGATTGAGCAGAGTACCTAGAAACTCGATGATTGTGCGGCTATCATAAGTTGACATCCCGTCGAATCATCGCAGAGTCGCGTTGCTCCACACTTGGCTCGATTATGGTACTCCGCTTTATCATACAGAATCCCTGACTGCTCCGGCCTTCTCGCCTGACGTCAACTTCGACTCATTCATGCTGCTCGGCAGAGTCTCAAGTGCAGGAAACTTGCAGCTCTTGAGTGACATCACGGAGACTGCTTCAGATCTTGCGCTGGCCGCCCCGAGTGTAGATCACAGATACAGCCGTCTGGTGGTCGCGCAGAGCCCTGGCTCCAGTCGGAACATTGCTTGGTGGTGCTGTGATCTTGTTCTTGAGAATTCTGGTCCTCAGTCCGAACATTCCACCAGACGTTGGTCCCCAGTAGTATCGACGACATAGCCTGAAGTGGCAGTGAAAATGACCTCGGTGCCGCGGGGACGTCGTTACCACTTGAGTGTCCGCGATACTGGTCACACCTTCTCCTCCTTGACCCGCAGATTCTCGCCGCCCTGCTGTACGTGGGCGTCCTCCATAACCTTTGCGGCCAGCTCAGCATCACCGCGGAGCCCCTCGACTTTGGTTCTCCTTTCGAAGCCTCTCGAGCTCCATTCGCAGAGCGACAGCGGGCTCATCTTGAGCTGCCAGTAGTAATCCTGATGGTAGTGGTTTCGACGGCAGCGTGAGGATTCGGCTCGGGCTTAAGATTTCTGGCGGCGAAGATGGTGGTGGTGGCTCGGGTGACATAGGGTCCGCAATGCGGGTGCTTGCGGGCGCGATGACGGAAACCACATACCAGTACTCGAAGGTTCTTGTTATTAGCCATGTCGTGCGAGAATCAAGTCTTGGTGAGGCTGGTGGAGCGGTCGAGGAGAAGGAGGCAGAGAGAGGTCCAGCGGAATGGGGAGTGTTTAGCTACATGCCAAGCCTATTACATGCAAGAAGCGGTAGGACTAAGAGCAGGGCTAGATGGGATCTAGGTCAGCGAAGTGAATGGTAACTCAGAAAATAAGTCACTGTGCGGGATATCCTTGGCTTGAAGATCCCGTGGGCGTCCTGCATCATATCTCGCGATCTCATCAGGATGTGCAACATAACAATGGCTTTATTGCATGCATTCGCATAGAAGTTGTCCTTTTCACACAAAACCGGAAACTTCGTCGGTAGTCCCACATCATGAGCTACGCAAGACTGCCATCGAAGTGACTAAGTTGTGTCGAGCCTATTCAGTCCATAGTTGGATACATCAGTCAAGGCTTGAGTGACTGGCCATGTGTCAGACCAATGCATGGGTGCCTTAATGTCATACTGATCTGTACATGATCAACACTTCCGAGGAGGAAGTTGGCTGATCGGTGCTCAGCACACGCTTCGCATCCCTCTCTCACACAAAATCAAACGTGTCGCCCACACCCCCAAGTAATCCCCTGACCCTCTCACTGCCCACAATCCTCTCCATCCTCAAACCATCCCACTTTGAGAAGACGCTCTTAACACTTGCCTCCCCAGCCTCAATTCTGCCCTCGTTCACGCTGCCTCCCAGGAAACCCTCCACGAGTTCTTGGTAGAATATGGCATTGTCCGGGACGCCATACATAACAACCCTCTTCACACCCTTGATCCTCAGTCTGAAGAAATGATGCGCTCGCTGAGTGTAAAGTAAGATGCTATGTCGACCTGAGGTAAAGTGCGAGCGCGCTCGACGCTGGTCCGAGACTTCGGTGTAATCGTGGATAGTCCCGAAAGATATGTTTTCTGTTTGAGTTGAGGTGGCGAAGTAATTTCGCAGGCGTAGGAAGTCGTAATACGAAGGAATGAAGACCAGAATTCCTTGCGCTCCGTCGCTGGGCTTAGGGAGACGGAGAAGAGAGGGTAGAATTGCTGTAGTGAAGAATTTGAAGCGGGCGTCTGGGTCAGTCGCTGGCGAGGGACAGTCGAAGCGCGAGAACGTCTGCTTGATTCCGAGACCGCTAGTCTCTGTTATGGCACCGGCGTAGGCGGGTGTAATCTTCACCTTTCCGGAAGTGTTGAGCATGTGCGTATTGTGGAGTCGGTTTAGTTCAGGTGTGAGGAAGGCACTGAACACCACCGTCTGGCGGAGATACTTGGCGTTACCATCGAGGTACCAATTCCGTACACGACTGAAGTCGCAGCCATGGGTCTCTTTAAGTTCGAGGTTGAGGTGCTTGAGAATGGTATCAACATTTTCCCAATTCTGCATTTGCATGGCGTCGACTTGATCCGCAATTACTACCTCGATTGAGGACAGGAAGTCATAGTCTCGCTTTTTGGCGTCCTCGTTCTCAATTATCCGGCGAAGACCCAGAGGAGAAGCGATGATGATATCGCTACTGTAAAAGGCTGAGTAGAATTTGAGTGTTTTGCGAGTGAATTTGAGAGCGGTCAGGAAGCTGTTGTCATTGTTGCCGCCAAAAAGCTCTCGATAGTCCTCTGCAAGAGTTTCGCGTTCATCGACGGAGTCTGAGAACGAGTCATCAAAGCGCTTGCGATTCTCCTGTTGCTCTGGCTGGAATGCTTCCACAATCGCGTCTGCATATCTGACGGCCATCTGTCGAGTCTCGAGCAGAATAAGGACCTTAGGGCGCACGAAACCTTGATCGCGAAGATCCAGATCGGTAGCATCCTCCGCATGGCTAAGTTTGTCATTGTTTTTGATGATTTTGTCCCTGCCCTTCAAGATGTGATTAACAGCGTGCAGACTTGCTAAGCTACGCAGGGCTGAAGCATTCCGCGGTGTTCGGCTTGCAAGCAAGACGTCTACATAGTTGAACAAATGTGATGCCACGATCGACTCCAAGTCTGAGCTGATAAATGCAGCGGACCTCTTGTCCACGTTCCTCGCTAAGCGGTCTTTCAGGGACAAACTCTTTACTGCTTGTACTCCTGCTCGCAATACGCTGTGCTCGACTGATCCCGCAGAGGTCGCAAGCATGTTGATCGACTTGGCGAGTATGCGCTTTTCGGTGGGAAGGTCGTTAGATTGTATCGCCTTCAACCGTTGTTGAAGCTCATTGTCGTCGGGATTCGCAAAATGCATTTCGAAAGGATCCCGAGGCTCGATATCGTCCTCGACCTCGCCTTCAGTCTCATTGCCCGCATATTCCTCCAACTCCTCTTCTTCTCCTGGCTTGTTGTCCTCATGCAAGGCGTCTTCGACCTCCTGCTCTTCAGGCATAGCGACAAGCTCCTGCACCTGTTCAATCTTTCTTCGCTTTGCGCTCCGCTCTCCCGACGCTGCTGGCTGTTGGAAGGATTGCAGCAGAGCGTTGTAAGCTTTGACTGTCGGCTTCAGATCTTCAGTCTCCTCATCATCGTCCGACTCGTCCCCTTCGGCTTCAGACTCTGCCTCGAATGGTGGTTGTTCATCCTCAGAATCGTCGACCTCGCGGATGCGTTGGCTGTCGAACTTCTTGTACCCATTTCTCGTTCTGATCCCGCTTCTGGCTATTTTCCCAGTGCCACCTCCTCGTCCACCTCTTGAACCTCCGCGACCGCGAAATCCTCCTCGGCTGCCTCCTCTGCCGCGAAAAGGCGCCATTGTATGCAGCAGCGCAAAAGATGCATTCAAGCTTTCGCAGGAAAGTTCCCTCTGACCGGAGATAGGTCGGCGATTAGGCTGGGAAATTCTTGGCGCGAGAGCCCACTACGCCTGCAAAGAAGTCGCGACGCTCAAGAACAATCGTTAGCGACATCTTCCACGCCGGCTCAAGGACTTCCACACTCACCGCATCGCCCGGAGCGTAACACCCGTAGGACACACACTGCGGACACCACCGCGAAGATGGGCGACTCCAAGTTCCTGCACCTCGCCCGGCCCCTCGCGCCTGCTGCAGTCTCCACGCAGACTGCCTCCACCGCGCCAGTGACTGTCACAGTTCAGCCCCAGGCCCTCTTCTCCATCCTCGACCACGCCTCGCGCCGCCCGCAAGAACAAGAGCGCGTCATCGGCACCCTCCTGGGCACCCGCAGTGAAGATGGCACCGAAGTCGAGATTCGCAACTGTTACGCTGTACCCCACACCGAAACCGCTGAGCAGGTCGAGGTCGATATGGACTACCAGAAGCGCATGCTCGAGCTACACCTCAAGGCTGCCCCGAAGGAGGTGCTGATCGGCTGGTATGCCACTAGCAGCGACCTCAATACCTTCTCCGCTCTCATCCAGAACTTCTACTCCCAGCAGGGAGAGGGTACCTTCCCACACCCCGCGGTGCATTTGACCGTGTCCACTGTCGCGGGCCAGGATGTCAAGGCGGACACATACATCAGCGCGCCCATTGGCGTGACGGCTGAGCGGGCAGCAGACTCGTGTCTGTTCATTCCAGTGCCGCATGAGATCAAGTATGGCGAGGCGGAGAAGAGCGGCCTGGAATTAATCGCAGGCGCGCGGGATCGGGAGAACAGGACGCAGATGCTGCAGACAGATATCGAGACACTTGAGCGTGCAATCGAGCAGGTTCTGGAGATGCTCGAGAGAGTGAGCAACTATGTCTCAAACGTGTTGGACGAGGAGGCCGAGCCGAGCTCAGCGCTTGGCCAGTTCCTTATGAACACCCTCTCTCTCGCTCCTAAAGTGGACGCAGAAGATATCGAGAAGGACTTGTACGTGGACATCTTCCCGGCCCTCATTTGTATCTCACTAACACACTCCCAGCAACAATCATATCCAAGACGTTCTCCTCGTCTCCTACCTTGCCAACACTATTCGCACGCAAATTGATCTCTCCAACCGTCTTGCCACCGCAGCCCTCACCATGGGCGGCGACAACAAAAGCAGCAACAACGATTCCGAACAGAAAGGCCAGAAGGGCGACCGTAATCAAAACCAGCGTTCAGGAGCCCGCCGGGAAGGTGGGCGTGGTGAGCAGTAAACATCTGCTTCCCACTGCTACTAGCTTGTTCAGAGCAAGCTTGGTAGCGTCATATTTGATTCACGTGTATACCAAGAAGCGTGTCTCTGACTGTTTTACCAGTTTGCATAGAGTACTGTTAGAGTGAATATCACATGGCTCCTAGTCGGGGAGTCGATGGAAGTCTCAACAATATGGAATTTCCTTTCTGCACTGCCTGCTCATCATGATACCCTCCGAGCCACCTCTGAGCCAACACTCCTTCACACTCGGCCTCTCTGCTCCACATTGTCCCTCTTTACTGAAAAGCCTTGTTCTACTACCGTCCGCCTCTGTAGTTCGAATGCATCACTGCTCTACTCACATTTCTTACGAATGTTATAGTTCGAGTTCGGCATTACGCACTGGGCCGCACCGACTTGTGAAAATACACGGCACCGACCATGCCGCGGTTTTGCTGCTTTGGGATGTGTCAGCCGATGTATGAGATCAATCCCCTGGTCCTGGTTAGAGCTGATGAAATGAGATCTTGATACTTTCCTCGCCAGGCCAGACTTCTTTTCTGGGTTTCTGCTTAGGATAATTGTTGAAACGGGAAGACTGTCAGACTGAAGTGCGCAAAACTGTTTATGCCTCGTCTGCTTCTGTGCGGGCGAGAATGATGCGCAGTATCTGGACCGCGAGGTTCGGAAAAGAAGAGTGAAGCTCGGTGTTTTAAAATTTTGGTCTTTCCACATTTTGGCCATGAACTCCGGAACGCCATCGCTAAGCCAGAGAGATATTTCATGTTCCCTATCGTCCAGATTTATCCCAGCAACAGACTCACCTACTTCTATGTTAGCACCATGGATGAATTCCACTCGATTCAGATAGATACTTGCCGCCATTGCCATGCAACACAGACTAACATATGGGCTCAGTCTTTCCCCTATCCTAGCCGCTCGCCAGAATGTGCCGAGTGGTCTGCGAAATGCGGTTAGATTTTACTGAGTGAAGTCACGGATCGTGATACGGCGTACCCAGTCTTGTTTCGATCCAGCCACGTGGGGAAGACGCCGTGAAGATATGTGCAGGTACATATGAAGAGGAGCACGACCAGGAGAAAGGTCTGGAATTTGAGTATTCCCAGCATCGTGATTGTTTATGTTCGGTGATCTGTTCGGAAAGAGCTTTTCTCCTGTGTGAGTGTCTGAATACTCCCAAGGGTACGTAGTGCTTGGAGAGTGAGCGTTGGTGATGGTTCGGTTGTAAATACGTGGCTGAAGTGAATGGCCAAAGTTGGAGGCACATGCGAAACCCCTGGGACTGAGCTTTTGACGTCACGTGTCAGCAAGCACATGCATACTACAACTCCGCAGACATCTCCTCAATCGAAGGTCTTCTGTACCATTTCCACGAGTTCAAGGCCCAGACGGCTGCAATACAGTTTTCATCCACAGACTCTCCTCTAAAGCTGGAAGGACAATTACTATCACCTCAAAATCACCAGTTGCACCACGTTACGACCCGGCATGCGCTGAGCAGTCACCATCTCTCGAGCTCGAAGCAGCTCGCACACAAGACAGACCGATTTCACCCCACTTCCACTACCATGACCGAACCACGCGCCCGTCTGCGCAACAAAGGCGCCGTCTTCCAAGACCAAGATCTCAAAGAACTCCTCTTCGCCTACGGTGATGCAGACCCTTCTCTCGCCTCTACCGTCGCAACCCTCGACGAGATCCTCACAGACTTCATCATTGAGACCTGCTGGGCTGCCGCTCTCTGCGCTTCCTATTCGCGTCGCCAGAAAATCAAGGCCGATGACTTTCGTTGGGTGCTTCGCCATAACCCGCAGATGTTAGGCAGGGTGAATGAGCATTTGATGAGGGAGAAGAGGATCAAGGACCAGAGAAAGATAGGCGACTTGGAGGCTATGGGCGGGGTCAACGCGAATGCCGAGGCGCTTGGGGAGCTGGCGCAGGTTGCCGGCGCTGGGGAGGACATCAAGAAGAAGGGACGGGGCAGAGGCAAGAGAAAGCGGAAGGAGGGTGACGAGGAGGATGATGGGAAGAGCGCGAAGAGGGCTGCTACTTGAGAGCTGCTGTGATGAGAGTGCTTCCCTGACCATGCCATGAGGGAGAAGGATGTGTTGATTTTAGCGAGGGCGTTTGGAGCTACACCTGGACTTCTATGATACCCAATCGAATGCATTCCCTGCTATCACAAATTGTCGCACTTTGACCATGGACTCCTGTCCTCGAAGCTATCGCTATGATCTGCAGGATGCCCAGCCAAGTAATGCGTAAACCACTGCGACGATTGACCCGTAATCGGTCAATTCGGCCGGACCACTCACATGAGAAGCTTGTCTTTACAAAACAGCTGACTCTGTTCGCCTTGATCCTGGTAGAGGATGCACTCAAAGTATGGTCGTGCGTTCCGGATGCAGGCGCATTGATCAATGCATGCGACTGACGCCTGGTGCTAAATCAATTAGCTTCTTCATTATCCTCTGAGCTGATAAGCTTGCTGCGAATGATGCAGTAAGTGGTGGAAGTGGTCGATATGAGAAACATAAAACGGCATATGCGAACGGTGGTGTGCTAGCGCAATCAAGTCGAGCGCGACCGGAAGTTGATGATATGACCATGGGAGCACAGCTGGTGCTTGCTTGGGCTACATAATGCTCAGAATCTATATCTCCATGGTGAGTCTTGCGATTCATTCGGTGTGACTCCGATCTGCTTCGCGGCTTTGTGGGCCTGACATGAGTGCAAACATACTAAGGTCTATGGCTGGTAAGTCCGCAGCACGGCGTTCCGAAATCAAAACGCAGATTGACTGGCGCATAGCGGTCGCCGAAGGCACGTAATGGTACAGGTTGGATCGTGACTGGTGCTGCGGCGACTCCTGGAACCCATGTATATGTCTTGGATCATCTTGCCTCCCCCACCGGCGAATCTACTTTCTCCTCTCTGCTTAACCTCTCTACTAACCATCCGACCTCCTCAGGTGCATACTTGTAAGCTCTGAACACTGCATTGGCCTCATATCCAAACATTCCCTCGAGCTCTCCTCCCGCGCCCAGACCCTTATACGTCGCAAATTCAGGCACGACGAACTCCCAACAGATCTTGCCCTCTTTCGTGACCTCAAAGATCCGACCCGTGGCCGCCTCGGTCACCAAAGTGTTCCCGTTGCCGAGCCTCTGTGCAGCACCCATGAAAGGCGTGAAGAAAGTCATCGAGTTCGGGTCTTTGTATTGCCATACGATCTTCTTAGTTGAACGATCGACCTCGATGACGCGGGAATATGGCAGAGATTCGTGATGACGGTAAACGCCATTATCGAAGATCAGGATATTACCATTAGTGAGCTCGGTTGCGTCGTGCTGTTGTGCCACAATGGTGGAGTCGAGATGCCACATAACCTTGCCTGTGTCTTTCGAAATGATAATGACGGCGCTGCAAGACCGCAGGGAAGCAAGAACGTTGCCGTCTTTGAGGAAGCGAACAGAGTTGATCAGCGGATAGTGGTCGCGAGTGTAGTGCGGCTGGAGAGGGAAGTCGGCGGGATTAATGTTGTCGATGAGAGACCATTGCCACAGCGTCTGGCCGGTCCTGGGATTAACATGTTTGATGCAGTCGGCGTAGATTTTGCCACCAGGAGCTTCTGAGCCAGGAATGCCGCCGGACACGGTGGCAGCTTGCTCTGGTGTCAATTCTTGTAGAGTGGTATAGAGGAGAGTCCCATCGTCGAGGTGATTCTGGTCGTGGTGAGCCAGTGGGTCTTCCCATCTCATCACTTCCTTGCCATCAGGATCGGCTTGAATCATCAAGCCTCCACGATACTTCTGCCACAGCGGGAATAAGTCTGGGCCGTCTGGGTGGACGCCGTTATATGCGAGGTTGCCATCGGGAAGTATGCGAGCATGTCGTCCGGGTCTTGTTGGCATGTTCCATCGATGAACTTCCCTCCCATCAACGTCGACCATTCTGACAATACCAGGGCTTGTGAGATGGGCGTATAGCATGAATCCGGGTGATACGGCAGTACTGTCTATACCGATGAGGCCGACCCCTCGGCGGTGAAGAGTGCTCTGCTCCATGTTCGTCGTTGTTACCGTAGTCGTCGTCGATTGGAGTTCGAGGTGATCAAGCAATGTATCGTGGAGTACCATAAACCTTACAGCGTAAACAGTGAATTGTAGTGATTGAATGTCTTCAGCCAATTCGTTGCTCCAACACCTTTTGATATCTACCAAGAACAGATCATCTCAAGCATGTCTTTTATTTCAAGCATCGAGCCATTCGTGTCTCCATTTCAGACGAAAAGCTGATACTGCGGGCAAGCCGCGGCATACCGGTGGATCGATATGCAGCCTCAAGCATCCCACGTGCATCAGCCCAATGAAAAGCGCGGAGTCAAATGATCCTGTCCCACGGAATGCCGAAGGGCTGATATCGACACGCTTCACTCTGCACTCTCACTGACGATGTTGCAATCACAGATACGAACATAATAATGAGCAACAGACCGCCAGGCTAAATGGGACAAGATGATGGCTGAAATGGAGTCCAAACACGAGGTCGATGTCGCCTCACGGCCTTCCTCTGGCAACGATGTGGACATCGAAGGGTCTGTGTCGAAGAAGTCCTGGTTGCAATCATGGACGCGGTCGCTTTCCGTCGAGACAGGTGGGATTCAGCGAGTCACGGAAGATGAAAGGCAGGAAAATACTACGCACGTGTGGAATGCTTGTACTTTCTGGTAAGGAAGCTTGGAAATATGCGAACCATAAGTATACCTTGCGGTACTGACAAGATCAGGCTGAGCGCGAACATGGCTGTGGCGACTCTGAGTACCGGCATGGTAGGGCCCAGTATGGGACTCAACTTCTGGGATAGCTTCGCCATTATCCTTGTCGTCAATCTGCTATCGTGCATGTGCCCAGCATGGACCGCAACATTCGGCCTCACTGGGCTGCGGATGACCACGTTTTCGTAAGTCCTTCGCACAGAGTGTGACTGTCCGCTGCTGATAGGCTTCGAAGCCGATATTCGTTCGGCTACTGGGGCAATCTCCTTGTTGTGCTCTTCTCTCTAGTGTCCACGACCGGCTGGAACGCTGTGAATTCGATCTCCGGCGCTTCGTGTCTAGCAGCGATCTCTAGCGATAGCCTGCCTGCCTGGGGTGGTGTGATTATCATCACTTTCTCTGTCTGGCTCATTTGTGTTTTCGGCATAAAATGGATCCACAAACTTGACTCATTTATCTGGATCTTCCCCCTCATCGTCTGGTGTGTCGCGGCCGGGACTGGAGCTAAGCACCTACACGGCGAGGCTTTGAGGTCGCCGACAGGAGCCAACGGAGCCGCCGTCGCACTCTCGTTCATGGCGATCATCTTCTCCTTTGCCGTATCCTGGATCAACTGTGCAGCGGATTATAACGTTCGCATGCCTCTAAGCACTCCGCGATATCAGATCTTCACCGCGACATATATCGGCATTACAGTGCCGACTATCCTGGTCCAAACACTGGGTGCTGCCCTCTATACTGGTGCGCAGGCTGATCCGACCTGGAAGCACGCATATGCTGAGTACGGAGTTGGAGGCCCGCTCGCAAAAGCTCTTGCCCCCGCAGGTGGTTTTGGCAAGTTCCTGCTGGTTCTGGCCGGACTGAGCTCCATCCCGGTAAATTTTGGTAGTGCAATAAATTTTGTGCTGAGGGTGCTGACTTCAGGTTGCAGAACAACATTCCAAACAATTACTCTTTCGCTCTCCATGCTCAGAACTTCGGTCCGTGGGCGATCAAGGTCCCTCGTATTGCATTTGTAACATTCGGATCCATCGTTGCGGTCATTGTTGGGTGTCTCGCATCACTATCGTTCGAAAGCTCCCTACAGACTGTGCTCAGCATTGTCGGATACTGGACAGTGGTCCATCTCACCATTGTGGCTGAAGAGCATATCATATTTCGCAAGGGTCGATGGAGCGCGTATGATTGGGACGCGTGGGACAAGCCAGCTCTTCTTCCTTTTGGCTGGGGTGCCATTGCGGGCTTTGCGTTTGGCTTCCTGGGTGCCGCGCTTGGCATGAAGGTCACCTGGTACACGGCCCCTATAGCCGCATTGATTGGCAAAAAAGGAGGAAACATCGGGCACGAGTTGACATTTGCCTTCTCCGGACTGGCTTTTCCGCTGTTCCGGTGGCTTGAAAAGCGACTCACCGGCAAGTAGATACTGAAGCACAGTCATGGTATTCTGTCATCCCCAAATTTCTCAATGTCGGTCTCTCTGCTTGCCGTTACAATGTGTATGCCAGTCATCGCGGTTTGACATGAGGTGGTATAGCGGTTGTGACTAGCTCATCTCCGGACGCGAATGACTGCCAGTCGGGGACCATAGCATCCCAGTCGAACGGCAGCGTTTCCATGCCCATGGGTACACCTAGAAGATCTGGGAAAGTAGCCATTTCTGGAGTGGGATGCTCCGGCTCGCTCTCACGTCGCAGTGTCATATGTATCATTGGCCGTAGCTTGCGGTGCACAGCATTGATTACGTTGCTCATGGTATGGCCAACATGCATTGGTGATCCTAGAGTATGAAGCCAGCGCGCCGTGTTCAGTATCAGCACATCGAGCTCGGTTGTGTTGAATCTTGCTTGTAGCTGGATCTCATATTTGCAGAGCAAACGACAGAGAGTCACAGCTGCAAACGTGATGAGGTGGTAGATGTGGTCCGTAAGGTGCTTCGTTCGGTCGTCCGAAGTGCTCATAGCAAGTTCAAGAATTATGGAACACAATCGTACCATCTCAGAAATCAAGGACTCCCGTACTGTAGCAGATTTGTTGTTGAGGCTCTGTTCGAAGATGAGGAGCTGAGCAAAGTGAAATCCCATCTGCATGAATTGCGGTCGTGGCTGGTCGAATAGAAAGCCGTATACATGCTTCCAGCTCGATAAGGCTGCCTGTGCTTGAGGAAGGTTAACTGGCGTGAGAACGGCGTTCTCGTAGAGCGTCCAGTACAGATTCAGCTCAGCGACCATCCTGATCTCGTAATTGCTGAGTTCCGTAGGCGGTAGACGCTTTCGTATGCGTTCGATATCCTGTCTGGTCACCATTGCTGTTCGTCGCATACTCACACACGCATGCAGGTGTGACAGACACACACGATTCCAAAGCAGCAGCTTTCCAACGGTGCTTCCATACTCCGAGTCTAGAGATGAGCTGAATTGAGTCTCCTTGAAAACGTCCGAGGCGGACGCATGCTGGATGGCGTATCCAGTCATCAGCCACGGGTCCATGCTCAGCGGCTTCTCACCAACAGTGGTGGACCAGAGTGACAGAATCAGTACAGACTGGAAGAAGGCGAGAGGTTGCGGTGCGCGGAGCAGTTGCTTGCTAAGCAAAGACTTTGCCTCGAGGAACAGTGAATCGACAACCTCCCTCGCGCGTGGCGAATGCCAGTGCCTCACAGCTATGAGGCAGCAGGCGCAAAGAAGCAGCGGCGAATTCTCGATGATGAGGTCAGGGCCGATCTGGTCGTTTTCACGTAGAGCGATCCATCTTCTATAGTTGGCTCTAAACAATCCCAGAAGGTATCTTAGTTCCTCTGGAGAGAGGAAGCCCTTCTGGATGAGGTTCTCGGGGCTGGAGCTCCCTTCCTCGTACTGCGCCTCTGTCTCCGAGACAGCGTCTCTGATGAGGAGCAACGGCGCTTCATCTATCGAGCCAGCCTGAGGCAGTTCTTGCTTGAACTCCTTCCAGGTGCCAAGACTTGGTTGATGCTCGAGATCGAGTCCGATCGCTTCGGTCAGTCTCTGAACGGTGCGTTCCAGAGAAGCCACCCTATACACGTTGAAAGATGCTTAGTCGTTCTTCCGGATATGTCATCAAGGCGCCATATTGCAGGAGAAGACAGATAGATCCTACCTCTCCTCGACCGCGATACAATCGTGTCGTACTGCATGGACGGCAGACGTAGATAGCCGCTCAGGTGTCAGAGTCGCGTCAGGCGGGTCATCCTGCAATGAGCAGCGTAGCCGCAGTGTATTGCATCGCAGACACGAACCCGAGCTGGAAGGATAACAGCGCGTCTTGCCGCGTCTACAGCCGTCACATGCCTTGGACGCTCGGCCTCCTGGAGTTCGTACTGGTGGCATTTTTATGTGACTGTTGCGGCTTCCAGGCTGGCAACATGTCGAAGTCGGTTGAAGATCGATGTACTGTAGATGGGCGCATACCACGGACAGCGAGCAGAGGCATGCAAGAGGCACGTTGCAATTGGACAGATCTTCGTCGTCGGCGATAGAGATATGCTCGGTGCTCCCCCACGACTTTCGCCCGAGACGTCTCTGAGCGGTTTGCGTGCTGCTGATCCTTCGCCTCGCAATGCACGATCGTGTTCTGTCCACGCTGCCCAGCTCCCTGCCTTCTCTACCTTCTCTTCAATTTCTTCCACCTCATCGTCATCGCATCCTTGTCTCTGCATTCACCTCCGAAATCTCGATGTGTGGCGGACACCTTCAAGACCGGCTTGACCGGCGAGGTCACAGTAGTAAAAGGCCAAGAGACGGAGTATACCGCCGGCGTTCGGACATGGCTTTCTTAATACACTGCGGAGGAAAGTGGGAACACGCGCGAACTCGTTCTCTTTTGACTGTGGCCATGCGTGAGTAACGTGGAGCCACGATCACGACTATTCCGACATCACGAACATTTTTTCCCCAGGACGACAGCCCCAAAAAACCCTACCTACGCCGCACTCTAGAGTAACTTCTTGGCATCAACATCTGTGTCCAGGCGTGAAGATAGAGAAACCGATTTCTAAGCAATACGAATGTGGCTCTTTTCGTGACAACATCACAGGACACTTCTAGTCCAAGTGTCGACAGATAGGAGCACCATCTTCCCAGCATCTCACCGACGATCGATATGCAGATTTACGGTCTGGTTCGCGAAGGCAGAGGCAATGCCGTCCTCAAGCCTCTACCTATGCCCACTCTTCCTATACCTTTTTACTCATCGAAACAGTTGCAATAGCTCTCAACCCCACCGATTGGACCACCTTGGATGCTGACAGAGACGACGGCACGATCGTAGGTTGTGATTACGCAGGCATAGTAGTCGAAGTGGGCAAGGCTGTCACGAAGCCTTTCGGAAAGGGAGATCGCGTGACGGGCTCCAGCCATGGCGGCAATGATCTCAATCCGCAGGCTGGCGCCTTCGCCAAGTATATCAGTACCAAAGGCAATCTACAAATGCACATCCCCGAGAACGTAAATTTTGAGGCTGCAGCGACTGTCGGATGGGGCTTTGCGACGTCTGGGTACGCGCTGTTCAAGGTACTCGGGTTCCCTTACCCTGGAAACGAAGTGGATAGTAAGAACGAGCCGATCCTTGTCTATGGCGGAAGTACGGCGTCTGGAACGATTGGAGTTCAGCTTGCGAAGCTGTATGTATTCCACCGTGATGTGATTGAGCTCATTGCTGACGAGATGTGCAGCGCTGGCAGGAAAGTCCTCACGACTTGTTCCCCGAAACACTTCAAGCTCATGAGAGATCGAGGAGCAGATGAAGTATTCGACTATGTAGGCATCAAGTGATCACCACCCGACTATCTGCCTCCTACTGACGCCTCACAGCGCTCTCCTGACGTCTCGCAACAGATCAGAACTTCCACCAACGATAACCTGGCAATAATCTACGACACTGTGAACATCGACTCCACCGCAGCTATCTGCGCCGCAGCCTTCTCATCCTCTGGAGGTACCTACGTCAACCTTTTAGGTTTACCCTGCCCGCGTGACGACGTGCGATCAGTCTTCTTTCTGGGCTACGATCTTTACGGAGACTCATACAAGTTCGAAGGTCAAGAGCACTCCGCGAAGCCTGAGCTTTTTGACTAGGCCACAGATTGGATGGGAAGGGCCGAGAAGCTTTGGAGAGAAGGAAAGCTGAAGTCTCACCCAGAGCGAGTCAGAAGTGGAGGTCTGAGGGGTGCGGTTGAGGGAATGGAGGAGATGACGCATGGGATGGGACCAAGTGGTGAGAAGTGGGTCTTTCGTGTCGGAGAGACGATATGGGGTGAGTCTTAGCCATCCACTCTTTTCATCAAGTCATCACGAAAGGCTAGATTGACGAGCATTTTGCTGGCAAAAGGAGGCAACCGCGCCACAGGACACATAAGCATGCTGAAAACAGTGGCTGGCATCGAGGAATGAAATGATGGTTACGAAAAGCACAATTTTCATGAAACAGCGACCCTCACATTCAAGCGTCTATCCAAGATGTTCGCTCTTCTGTGTAACCTCTCCATCAGCTTCACAGCAAGAGTCGTGAGCTCCAACGACGAAACGATGAATCGCGGATCCGAGAGGAGGCGGAATTGCACGGTCTCCAAGAGAGGCAGTGTAGCCAGATGCTCGAAAATGGACCATCGAACGTGACTCAAATCGCCTTTCGCCACCTGAATCTGGACCCTCAACGACGTGAGATTGGGTACTCTCTCCCTTAGATGATCCCAATCGTCTCGCGTGAAACCAAGCGCACTACTATACCAGTACCGCGAAGAAGGCCATCGTGGAAGGGTTGGTATGAGAAGAATGTCTCTGATGTGTTCGAAAGAGTAAGGAGGTAGGCTATTTAGAGCTATTTCCACTCTGCGACATTCCTCGACGTTCCCGGCTTGGATCTGGAGGTGCAGCGTATTCGTGCTATAGAGGATCGGCATGGCTTCACTGAAGATCTGTTTGTTCGTCGCTAAGATGCTGGGCCATAAGCTGTGAGCAGTGGCAATGGGATGATCACAGGAGGCATGCGTGCTGTCCAATAGGTACGTATAGATGCAGAGCCTCAATTCCGTAGGTAGGCCCATGAAGCTTGTCTCGGAGATCGCCACCGCTTCGGCTTTCATGCTGCGTCCTCGCGGTACGGTCGAGCCGATGTCGGGTGGCATCAATCCAGGAAGCTGTGAGGTTTAGATACCGGAGCCGATCGTACATGTATGTATGTTGTATGAAGTGAGGTCGCATCCTCGAAGAATGCAGGCAGGACTCGTCGCTCCGGAAATCAGACCGGATGAAACCGGAGTGCTAGTTGACGCCTTGAAAACCCTACTTTGGACAGCCGAAACGCATCTCTCAGCCAACGTCAACAACATACACACCCGAAATGTCCTCGAAGTCTCTGGCGGAAAGACTCTTGGGAACATGGCGCCTAGAGTCATACGTCGCACACCCAAAGCCTGAGTCAAAAGTCCAGCGGCCGACCTATCCAATGACGAAAAGTGTCACTGGCCTCATCATATACTCATCAGATGGCTACATGTCAGCCCAAATGCAAATGCCCGGCCAGAAGGGCTTCGAAGGAAGCTCTGACGCCCAATGGGCTGAAGCTGCAAAGCGTTCCTTCACTTACGCTGGTCCATACTATATTACCATCGACGGACCTGGGAAGGAAGAGATTCTGAGGCATTGTTTCGAGATCTGTCTTTTGCCAAACCGGGTGGGCGAGGTGGAGTTCCGCTCTCATCATTTCGAAGAAGATGATCAGATATTGGTACTAGGCGGAGTGGAAACGACTGTAATCAAGGGTGATGAGCGCATTCCCGTTCTCCGCTGGCGACGAGTGAAGGACAACTCGGGAGCCACGCTGTCTGCCAGTCTGCCTGAGATTAAACTTGGCTGATTCTTTGACACTGCGGTATGACCAACATTCCTCGTTGGGGCCTTTCGTGCATACAATCAGCCTCGTCGTCGTCACTACATCCCGTCCCTTAATGCACGAATCGACGATCGTCACGCTGATGGGGTTTGGCACCGGCAGAGACAGCCATGTTTCCATCGCGCGGCCGACTTTCATGCTGTCAGCAGTTACTTTTGATGTTGGAACAATCCTTCTCAACCACATGGCTTGAAGAGAGTTCGCAAGCAAGATCGATGCGGGTGGACGTGGAGTCGCCTCCACGATCTGGAGTTGCTGCAGGAAGCTACTGCGGCATGGTAAAGTCGCCGGAAGCTGGCTGACCTTCTTCGAGCATTCATGTTGCTGCTTCTCGAGAAAAGTGAGAATGATGACGCACATAGGCCGGAAGGAGAATGCAGTCCTGCACCATGCGGTCCGTGTGAAAAGAACCAAGAAGCCTACTGATGCAAAGCAGAAATACCTGAATGAATGTCAAAGATCACGGAAAGCGCAAATAGTTCAATTTGCAACGGAGCTCAGATATCTGCGGGAACGGATAACGGTGGGTAAGGCTACGAGCAATATTGTTTGGTTACGCTGCGGTGATCGGCTGCCACGAAGAGCGTTCGCCTGGTTGAGAAAATGGGCGTGAGAGGTACCACGTATCTCGGTGTTGTGTGCATGCAGGAAGAGCAAGAGGCGCTCTCAGCGGCGCTCGTGGCGTTCGTAGTGGCGCTTTCTCTGCCGTTGCCTTGCGGCGTTTTGGCGGTGACCAGGCGTCATGCCGAAGAGCTTGTCGTCATATCGCTCAAAGTGCCGGATGGTGCAGGAAGAAATGTCGAGAGACCTGGATGCATCGGCCGAGAGTGTACACTTGCCCTTGTCGCCAAATACAGCAGCTGCAGGAACCCGCAGCATGGTCGATATTCGTGAGTTGCATGCTGGTCTCTGTCCAGGCGGGCAACCAAGGCAATCATTCAAGCCTGGCTCCTTTTCGATAGCTTAGGCCAAAGTTGTCAGCTGACTCTCATCGAACAGTCTCTTTGCTGACTAGAAGTCGGAATGGGCATGGAGTGTGCAGCGTAGTGTGCGAGTAAGCATCCTGGCCTTCGATCCTACGTGGAAGAAGCCGTGAATCCCGCGGGGATGACCAGGGCAACAGGATCAGAAGCGATGAGGAAGCGTACGGAGGTAGGGGCAAGAGACGGGATATGATTCAACCTATGAGTGGCCTCGGTGACATGTGCATTCGGTAAAAGGTTGAAGACCCTGCTACACTTCGACTATGTAGACTGGAACCGAGATGAGACGGTGCGGGAAGCGTTGTGTTGACGGGACGAAGAATGAAAGGAAAGGATGACTTGCACAGACGCCTGCCAAGCATTGTCGGGGCAGAGCCGCATCCGTCATCTGAAAAAGTTTGATTGGCGCTCTGTCCGGATTGTGGAGCTGGTCTCCATGGATTATTATTAGCTTCAATTTTGCCCTCCTCATTCTGCCAACGACATATCCTCTCGCTAACAATCGCTTGGCACGCGGCACACCACCGACTTCAGTACTGAATACTATAGTACATATTCCGCGAAACCAAGCGAGCTGAGCCAACGGTCTGCCGGTGGCTCATACTACGATGAGCGAACAAGATCAGCGTGTTGATTCGTTCTGCCATCTCTGGATCACCCCCTGGGATCGTGCCGCCGGACGCTAAACAACGCGCAGATGTTGGCTTCTGCAGCACTCGGTGAGGGCTGCATGTCACGCAGTAAGGAGCACTCCTTTCGCCTACGGCATCGGAGTGCCTGACCATTGGTTTTCACGCTCAACCCACTTGCAGGTGCATCTGTACGATTCATGAACCCAATCGAGGCAGCCGGGATTGTCAGACTCTACACGTGCCGTAAGAGAGTGGAGCATGTCTCCCGAACGCGCGGTGCACGCACTCCTTCTGCGTCAGTGCGTTGTTCTTCGAAGCGTTTATCAGGATTGCCTGAATAAGACAGCACACGGGCTGAAAATCCGCGACATCGCAGATCGCTACCATAAAGAGGCTACAGAACTCGATGCCGTGCTGATCTTTCACCGGATCCGCAACTGTATAAGCAAGCCCGTCAGATTTGAAGACCGTTACCAGGACGGCATGACGACGTTTGCTTGCCAGGAGAGGTTACTACACTCTTACACCGAAATCATCGATATGATCAAAGACGTTGCTGGCGTGTGGAGCCGCGCGTGGCAAGCGGGACGAGTATATGAATCGACGAAGGGAGTTTCTCGACTTGCAACGATCTATCCTTCCTGCTCATAAAGTTCACACAAGTGAGCTTGGTCTCTTGTATTCTTCTTCATCAACTTCGTTATCTTCTTCTCCAATCTTGCCATGAAGTATGCAACTTCTCTCCTGGCCCTTGCGGCCCCTGGTCTTGCACTTCCAAGCTACCAGAACGAGCCTGAGAAGAGGCAACTGCTTAGCGGTATTCTGAACGACGTCCAAGGTCTTCTCGGGTCAGTCGCTGCTGAGATCGACCCAGACAACTACCGCCCGGAGCCTGGCTACGAGTTCATCGCCCCTGGTCCCAACGACAGCAGAGGTCCATGCCCAGGTCTTAATCTGTTGGCGAATTACGGATACCTGCCTCGTGATGGCCATGTCAACTTCGGTCAAGTCACAGAGGCTGTTGCTCGCGGCTTTAACATGGGCACTGACTTGGCAGTCGTCCTCTGCGTATTTGCAGTCCTCACCGACGGAGATATTGAGACTGAATCTTGGTACCTTGGACAAGGTCCTGACGGTGTCGGCGGCTTGAACCGACACTCTACTGTTGAGGTCGACATCAGTGTCAACAGAGAAGACTACTATCTCGCGTGCGGCGACAACCACCACGTCTCCTCCCGTTTGTTTACCCAGAACGTTGAGTTTGCTGCTCAATCCGACTCCAAAGACTTTGGTTATGAGACCATGGCCAGACAGTAAGCTTCGGTCGCCCCATGACACCTGCCGTACCCTAACAACTACTTCCAGTTACGGTGCCACTTCGCGCTTCAGCCAGCAATACAACCCATGGCTGTACTACTTCCCCTTCCCATCGATCGTCTCAGTCGTCGCTTTCAACTTCTATCCCGAATACTTCTCCAACGGTACTTACGGAGCTGGCGGTGTTGCCAACTACGAATCCATCTCAAGCATCATCGGTGCACAATTCGACAAGACGACCGGCAACTTCAAATACGTGCCGGAGAGGTGGCCAGAGCAGGGCTGGTACCGTCGTGCCACCCCCTATGGCGCTGTTGAGGCTCTCACCGATGGTTTTACGAGCATTTACCCGGCCAACCCAGTTCCCATGCCTGTGAGTACTGCTTCACAATCACTTTCTCAAACAGCGACCTAATGCATCTTAGATTGCCGAACTCGGCACACCCAATCTCAACGCCTCCACAATCCTTTGCAACGTCTACCAAGGTCTCAACTCCGTCACCCCACTTGCTCTCGCTGGTGAGAGCGAATCCATTCAAGCAGGTATTACCTGGGCTGTTGGCAAACTTGCCGATGTTGGGCTCAGCCAAACCGTTCTTGGCTGCCCAACGAATGCTATTAGCTCCAACTTCCTCTACCCCAACGATACCACTACTGGTGGACCCCTTGGACCCTCGGTTCAGCAAAACAAGAACTCGGGTAACAATGTCTACAACAAGGTCTACTGGACTAAGGCTCCTACCACCCAGACTTGCTAGATGGACTGGAATAGCAGGTGGCGGATGAAAATCTGACAGTATTTCTGATACATTAGCGTAGAGCGTTTGGTTTTGGGATAGACTTACACGAAGATTTCCTTGGTATCTCTTTGCGAAAAAGGAAATTCATACTTGTACTTCTCTCTAGAATACTCGAAAAGTAATCAGCAGGAATAATAAACCTCATAACTGGTCGATTTTTTTATTCTGTTTCTTGGCTGTTCAGTCCCCTCGTCTGCATCTCTCGCGTCGGCCAGCGCCATTGGCTTATAAATGCTTCGATTCCGATCAGGAATATCATGTAAAGACGCCGCACATGCATTTCGAGGTGGACTGTTCGACGCAGCTGATATCGTACAAAGGCATCAGAAGCAGATATCAAACGCCACGGCCATTTTTCCTTTGTCTTTCACCACGAGAAGAAATCTCGAGCGACCCAAACAAAACCCACCACAAGTCGTCTTCATGCTACACCCCTGTCTTCCTCTCTCTCTTCCAACTAGCCAGACTCTTTTCTCTTTGTCGCTCTCTCGAATATACCTCCCTGCCTTTCCCCTAGCCAAGCACTAAACCACACAGAATGTCACGAGAGGGCAACTCTTTCGTCCCCGGGGCCTGCGAAATCCCTTCTGATGCGCCTACAGGACACCTACCGCCACACCTACTCCCTCGTCTCGTGAGGGAGTTTCACGAAATGAATGGTGGGGCGGAGTACAGGCCGACGTGTCCCTTTCCCATGAATTGTGAAGTCTGTGGGACCAGGCTGAAGAAGTGAGCATTGAGGATTCCCCGTCTTGGTTCGAGCTGCGGGGTTTTTGCTGATGACTTACCTAGCATGCGTGGCGAGAAGAAGATACAGGATCAGATCCGTCGCGCGATGGAGCTTGACGAAGAGCGTATTCGTTCCGAGATGGCGATGGAGGAAGAGCGTGGACTGGAGTATTGATGAGGACTCATGTTCGCCGGCGAGACAGAGGAGACTGTGTAGACGAAAGATACCCGATAGCATATTAGAGCGCCATTTGGGGCAGGAGAGATCCTTCACCACGATACCAAATAGGCTGTGCTGCTACTGGACCCGAGAACAGCTCTTGTCTTCGACCGTTTGTTCTTGAGTTGCTACCTGAGTCTGGACAGGCCCTGGTTGCGGCGTCGTGAAAGCGGTCGGTTCTGTACCTGTCCATAATGTCGGTCCTGGAGATTTGAGGCCAGGAGTGGCGAGTCGTGCTGCCTATTTAAACATGTTGTGATCAACTATCTAAAGTCTCTGGAATCAATCAGGCTGTTTGCATCAAGGATCTCCTGGAGAAAACTGTGTCTGACTCTTGCTGCATTGACTCGGGGGAATATGTACATATGAACACGAAAGTCGCAGCACGTTTATATCTCCCATAAACGCCGGTATGCCATATCGCCGCCACCATCTCTTACTTCCTGTACCACATCCTCGTGATCTTCGTATGCCTCATCTTCTTTTGCAGCTGGAAAATGCCAAACATAAGCGCCTCACTGGTAGGTGGGCATCCAGGCACATAGATGTCCACTGGCACAATCCTATCACATCCTCTTGTGACACTGTAGGAGTAATGGTAGTATCCGCCACCATTCGCACACGAGCCCATAGAGATAACCCATCGAGGATCGGGCATTTGGTCGTAAACCTGGCGAAGAGCGGGAGCCATCTTGTTGGTGAGAGTTCCGGCGACAATCATGACGTCGGACTGGCGAGGAGAGGCACGGAAGATGATACCGAGTCTGTCCTGATCGTAGCGGGGCGTGGAGAGGTGCATCATTTCAACAGCGCAGCAGGCGAGGCCGAAGGTCATGGGCCAGAGTGAGCCTTGGCGGGCCCAGTTGGTGATTTGATCGAGGGTCGTTCTGCCATGTCCGTGTCAGCATGGTACCTCAAACTATGCATACCGGTTTTCTTACAATGCATATTGAACGACACCCTTGCTGCCCTCCTGACTGGGCAGAGGTACCTGTACATTGGCCTTCTCCTGCAGCGCACTCATCGAGGGAGAGCCGCCCTTGACCAATGAAGCCTCGGAGGCTGGCTTTCGTGTCGACGAGGAGATAAAGGCAGCATTTGCGACTCGGAGTGGTTGGAGAGCGGTGATGGGCTTGGCTATTGTGGCAGTCAGTTTTGCTTCACTACTTCGCGCCAATGCTCCGGGATGGGCAGAAGGGGGTGTGCATACCGCGCAGGGCCAATGCCGTCGCCTGTCGCGTGGTTGCGAACATTGTGGCGACTGTGAGGTGTGTGGGAGAGGTGGAGAGTGGAGAGTGGAGAGGGAGAAAGAGAGGTGGTTGAAGGCGTGGATTGTAGTGGCGAGCAGTCGATGAGGTCGTAATGGACAAGCCCTTGCCCGTAATTGGCTCCCGATTCGTTTCGTTGATGCCTTAGGTTGCTCTCTTGGTCCCTCGATCACAGCTGCTTCGCGCCACACGTGCCATTAGAGATTCCTCGCGTATAACACAATATTTGAATACTGTACATAGGACACAGTCTGCTGTAGAAGGAACTACTTCATATACCATCACAATGGTTGATCGCTCACCTTCAGTAGCCGCTATAGGCTACATTGGCCGCCACGTACATTCCTCCAACCTCCAAGACACACCTTCCACTAATCCATAGTCGCAGAACAACCCACTCCACATCTCCCTCTTCCCAGCAGAGTATGCGGACCGAAAGGAGCCTCGCAGCTTACTCGAATACACTATGATGCTCAACTCTAGCCTCGACATCTTCGAGGCTCGCATGCCGACCAAAACCGTGGGCCACGATTTCGGTCTTCTTCATGCTTTGGACGAGCGAATAGCACTCTATGGCTGGCTCCTGAATACGGGAGTCAAGATTGTTATTGTGGTGGACATGGAAGGCCGTATTGCTCCGAGTCCCGAGGCGGCCAAACTCAGTATTCTAGGTCTGAGAGGGAGTGATTTGGTTGGCGTGTGTAAAATCTTGTCACTATCTGGCTGTTGTCATGTGCTGATTCGATTTCTTCATAGGCTTTTCAGGCTCTTCAGACTGCATATGTGAGACTGCTGAGGAACCCCTTCTATGTCCCGGATGAGCACAACCCAAAAATCAGCAAGACCCGAGGAAGTCTGCAGATTACGAGCAGGAAATTCATTGAGGAGGTGGAGAGAATTGGAAAGAACTGGCACCCTGGATCTATGAACATATGAAGCTATGAAGCTTGCGATCACGCTTTTTCCAACACAATCTGGCTAAATCACTGGGCTCTGGACCATTACAACCACTGAAAGCACTGCACCAATTCCTCCGACGACACAAGTTGCTCGGTAGTCGGGCCTTTCCAAGCCATTTCTCTGAACTCGGTCTTGTCCGCCACCCCTCGTTCTTGGCACCAATTCCACGCCTCCAGTGCTCCATGACGGACACCATACGACGATGCGCGGCCTTATGCTTCAAGCTGACGTTCATGATTCGACGCATCGCTTGAGTATTGCGCGAAGTATGCCGAAGGCTACATGCACGCTCACAGTACTTCTGATTGCGAGACAGTCCCGCCTCATTCAGCCATACTGACCACACAATCCCGTCGATAACGTCCGTTCCTGGCTCTTTGTCAAGTCGCCCAACGTCCAGCGTCAATGTCTGGAGAGTCGGCAGGTGGACAGAGCTCAGCGCAAGAGACTCGCGCTCTCGTTGCATCAGATGCATTAAATCGGTATCGACTTCAAACGATCAGAAGCATTATAGAGAGAA
This sequence comes from Microcyclosporella mali, assembly GCA_002785985.1. Classification (NCBI taxonomy): domain Eukaryota; kingdom Fungi; phylum Ascomycota; class Dothideomycetes; order Mycosphaerellales; family Mycosphaerellaceae; genus Microcyclosporella; species Microcyclosporella mali. Next base: position 42,318 of record NHNU01000021.1, on the reverse strand, counting down.
CGAGTCGCCTTTAATGCCAACTTTCAGGATCGCTTGAGCCTTCCTTCCTGCAGACACGTCACTTGGGAGTTATTCTTCGATGCGAGATATTTGTCCTCGTGTAAACCACCAGGTTTCTGAGTATGAGGTCTCCTCCCCCTTCCATTGAGACCGAGCAACAAGGCAAGCAAGCAGGCGACATCTAGGCTACTATAAAGCGGCAGCATCTCGGGCTTGCGCGTCGGTGAGTCTGTATATCGCCGTTCAATTTTATCGACATCGTTGAACCGTCATGGTGCCATTTGAGCAATTCATACAATCCGAGTCCCAACTCAACAGTGCAACGGCCAATTCTCAGCATCAGGAATATGATGTAACCCATCTCGACGCCGATCAATATTCTTCTCTCTCTCTCTCTCTCCATATGCACTCCCGATCTCGTGTTTCTCCGGACTGATACACCCCTCCTGATCATGGTCGGGGGAAAGAAAAAGGAAAAAGGAAAAAGGAAAAGAAAAGGCCATTTCCACACTTTTCCGCCCTCAAAAAGTGTGCTCAAAAAGAAATGTTCACATGCGAATGGTGAGAGAAATGCTCTTGACGGTAGGCCGCAGCTTAAGGTACGCGTACTTTAGGATGTAAGTCCTGCGAAGTCTTCTGGTAGCATTGATGACTTGCGATATCACGACAGTGTCAATGCCACAAGGGGTCTCTTACGAGACGCTTTGTTAATGGCGCCTTTGAGCTGGTCGCGTGTGAGGAGGGTGCTTTGATAGATAGATGGCCATGCTCTTGGCGGGATGTAGATTGTTGGCACTCTGGCTTTGGCTTCAGGATGCAATCTTCAGATATAGCAAACAAACACACACAAATTTAGGAAATGGAACAAGACCATGAGAAAGGTGTGCAGGAGTCCCCTCGCTTTTTCGTACTCTGTCGTACATCACAGAGCCATACAAGCTCAAACCATATGTACACACACAGCAAGCTACTTCCACCTCACAATCCTCCCTGCTTGTCTGTCTCTCCTCCACACATTCACCATGTAGATAGTCAAAACATTAACCCCCACTTCTATGATTATTGACGCCCAACCAGCTTTTGCGCCACTGCCCGATGAAAAGAAGGTGTAGAACTGGCCCAGAAAGACTGTCGAGAAGAAGAGTGGGTACACGAAGAGCAAGTTGGTTGTATGTCAATGCCGTATGTGCAGCGCAGACAGCGTACTGTACAAGCGTGTGGATAAGACCTCATCATCAACAGTACACCCATAGTACCGGACAGAAAGACGAGGGCAGCAGTGAAAAGAGAAAGCCGACCAGAAAAGCGAAGCACCCGAAGTCGTTCGTCACACTTGCAGGGAGCAGCAAGCTGCAGTCGATTGGAATTGCGCCGGAGAAATGCAAGTCGTCATGGGAAGAAATCGAAAACGCTTGGTCTATTGTCGTGTCCTACGCCTAGGCCGGAGTAGTCAAATTCATTTGTGGTCGCAGCTGCTTGCTGAGATCATCATTTGTCGTCACCAGGTTGGATGGGATACGCGATACGCGGTAAGCACCAGCGCGAATCGCGTTGCTCTGCATCGCCGAGACACCAGAGCGATTGCTGCGGATGCTGCCTGCATCACTAGGGGACAAGTTTGGGTCACGAATCTTCGAAGGTGGCGCAAAGTCAAGAGCAGTGAAGGTGCCAGACTTGCGCAGGTCGTGCGGCGATGGCAGAACAGTGAGATTGTCGAAGGACGACGCGAGCGGAGTGAAAGCTCGGACGCTGGGGCTATATGGTCGCGAGGCTCCCAGGGGTGAGTCAGGTCTGCCGAGCTGGTGGTCGCGGAAGGTGCTTGGTGGAGCAAAGTCTGCTGCGTTGAAGATGGCTGAGTCGTCCTTCAGCAGATACGGCGTCGCCAAGGTAGTCAGCGCCTTCGGTGGTGGCAGCTTCTTCCTTGGTAGCGACCTGCCACGTGGGCGAGCTGACTGGGTCGAGTACTGCCGAGCATGTGGTCCGCCCGATTGACCACTGACGCGTGGTCTGGCACGTGGTGGAGGCGTCATGGCTCTACGGCCAGGTCCCTGGGCGAATGGCTTCGCTCCCTGTGCAAAGTAGCCACCAGTGTCCGGGTCGTAGATGACACCGTCCAAGAAGTCCATGTAACCGTCGCTCTCATACGCCGCCTGGGCTGGACCTGGCTTGCTGTCATCGAAGTACTCCTTATAGAACGAACGAATCCTATTGGCGCGAATCTCAGGGTTGTCCTCGGGCAAGTTTGGAGGGAGAGGTCGAAGGCCCATGACGGACAAACGATTGCTCTGAGGCTGTGGTGCTTGCAGGCCGGGCGACGAGCCCGCAGGTGCCTCAAATTGAGTCACTGGCGGTGCAACTTCCGAGTAACGGGCTTGAATCAAGCTTGGGTCAACATCGTAAGGCTGTGGCTCGTTGATAGTGATGCGATGTGTAGGGCGTCTGTCTTCGTCGCCATAGTTGCTCGACTCTGGGCGGCTGCCGCTCTGGGCAGACGACATGGAGTCTTTTCTCGGTGGACGCGGAGCGCTAGACATGCTTCCAGATCGCGGAGCCTTGGAAGCTGTCCGTGGTGGCATTTGCAGTGCAATTGGCTCTGGTGCTTGAGGCGGCGTGACAAGAATCTCGCGCTCTTGGATCTCCGGCAGAGACTTCTCCATGCTTGACCTACGCGTCGGTGGGCCATTGCGGCTGCCAGAGCTGTGCATTTGACGCATCGGGAAGTCGTCTGGCGAGTTCCTCTCCAATGGTGAGCCTGTGTCGTCGCGCTTGCCAAAGGTCTGAGACATTGGTCGAGCATTGGCGACAAGGCTGGCCTTGTCGTGAGCAGTGGAATGTTGGCCCGTCGACATCGAATAGAGAGATCCCTTGTCATCGTTGAGGCGACCGAATCTGATCGAGTCATTGTCGGTTGACGGACGCATCAAGGTTACCGGGCGGTATGGGTCGTGCTCGTCATGGGTGTTACGCGTCATGCTATGCAGCGTCTCCCGCGAGCCAGTAAGACCAGCCGGCAGCAGGTATGGATTGCCCAGGTTCATGTCCATGGACAGACCTCTTGTGCCCTTCTTCGACAAGGCCGCGCCAAGTTGTGCAGAACTCATCTCTGGGCCTTTTCGCCGGCCTTTCGAACCGACCGGCTCGACACCATCCATACCAAAGTCCAATGATTTGTGTGGGTCATTCTTGTCTTCTTGTGCCTGCTTCTTGAGATGTCGGCGATGGAGATATATCAGGACGATGACCGCTATTGATAGTGGAATGCTGTTGCGAATGTCAGTGTGAGATCTTCATGTGCGTGTCACTTGAGTTGTACTCACACTACTCCCAGAATGATGGCCAAGTTCTGGGTGCTGTCTTGCGAGGCCGGGGTGATGCACTTGCTGCTCGTATCACCTGCTGAGCATGAACTTGACGAAGAGCTGCTGGTGTCCGATGAACTGCGTGTCACCAATGTCCGCGTTGCCTGCTGCAATCCGCGTGCTGTGTTGTCGACCAGGTGCTCGAGGTCTTCTTCTGCTCTCTCCAGAAGAGCGTGTGCCTGCTCAATCGGTAGCCGCATGTCGTGGTTGTGATTGCAGCAGCTTGCCGCTGGTGAAGCTCGTGGCTCAAGTCAATGGCTACGAGGCCGAACGACGCGACGGTGCTAGCGATGTGTCTGTTGTATGTGACGTTGTCGGTAGGACAAGACTCAGGCTTTTCGGTGTTGCGATGTATTCTTGAGCGGTTTCAGGAGATGTTCGGCAAGCGGTTGTTCTGACGGGCGGTCGTCGCGGTCTGGTGGAAAAGGAGGGTGGTTGTATGTACAAGCGAGTGACTGAGGTGAGGCGTGTGTGTGATGGTAAAGGGAGTGTCTATGGCATTGCCACAAAAGGAATGAACGTCGAAGAGTCGACTCTGCCGCCGCCGGACACGAACGCTGGGTGTGGTATGGTGGTAGTGGTGGTGGTGGTGGTGGTGGTGTAGAGGAGTGGTTCAGCGGTGGGGAGGAAGTTTGGGTAACAAGACTCCCTGTTCCTGGGCGAAGGAATGCAAAGCACACTACTGGACTCTCAGCCACACCCGCGGCGGCTCTACTCAGGAACACCCAAGCATGTCCTCGCTATATTACTCGCACAGCAAGGATCACATAGCTCGCTTCAACAACCTCATGTCCCTTTTCCGTCGTGCCTCTGTGCCACCTACTGTACTGCGGACCCGCCGTCTTCACCGCTACGGTCAACAAATGTTTCCAGGTCGATACAGCGATTCCCTGGCCTCATCCGCGAACGTTGCTTTGGCTGCTGACAAGCATTCGGCAGCACGGCAGACGCATGCACGGGGTGACGGACGCAGGTACGGCTCGCATCGTCCAATAGTCTCGCTCGTCCACCCCGGCTAGCAATGAAGCCTCAGCCCCAGCTTGACATGCTCAGGAGGTCTTCTCCACTGAGATCATCCCGTGATTCGCTGCTCACTTTAATGAGCCTTTCTGTTTTCTCCTCATTTTGCCGCGAGATACTGTACCACGTTTGGTCTGGAATGGATTGGTGCTCTCTTCTTGTGTTACCGTCCTGCTACCGACACTCGAACCACGGTTTTCGTGCACAAGTCGCGTGGCCTGCTGCGCGTTTCACAAACCCACAAATGGATGGCGCCCGTTAGAAACCTTGTCCTTAATTTCCGACCTTCACGCGCCAACATGAGCGCCATCTACGACTATGAGATGAGGATCTGTCGCGATAGAACGGACGCTCGCTACCGATAACATCCTACCTACATCTTCTCTGACGCTTTCCTCTGTTCGTCAATCAATGCACAAGTCGCATAAAGGCACGTCTGCATCATTCTGGCGCAGGTGATGACACTTGGGTAGACCATCAGCACTTGCAGACAACCGGAACCAGACATCTGTACACTGATGACACCATTGTCCCGACCTTGGAAAGCAGGTATCATGACAACGACCCGATGTTGCTACATGCAAACTACGGCATCTACAGCCTGCTCCTTTCGAGCCTTCTGCCCTCTTCATCCCATTCGACCCTCCTTCCCGTCCTCACACTCTCCTGCAACGCCTCCGCAACCTCCATCCCCTTACACGCGACCTCCAACTCATACGGCAAAATCTTTCCATCCAGCACCGCCTCGGCGAAGACAGCCAATTCTGTCGCAAAAGCCTTCTCATACCTTTCATAAAAGTCTGGCGGAACCTCATTCCCCACCCCGCTCTCATTCGCCATCGAAGTCAGATCTCTTCGTGGGTGCATATTGATCTTGAGCGTGGCTTTCGTTCCCACAATCTCCGTCGCATTATCGAACCCATGCGTAGCAATCCTCGAATTATAATGGTATGAGATCGGTGAAGGGCCCACCTGGACTCAGAGGATACCACTCGACCATCCCAATTGCATTGTCCACATCGTCAACCTGCGCCAGTTCTTTATGTATGGCGATATTTCCCGCTGCGTAGCAAGACTTCGGTCTCGCAGTCGCGCCGAGAAACGACAAGACAAGATCTATACCGTGGACTTCGGAGTCGACGAAAATGCCAGGATTCTGCATGATGTAACGCATGTAGAAGTCCGAGCGGTCGAGTTTATCACGGTTGTCGCAGCGGATGATAACAGGCGTTCCGATCCTGCCAGATTCGATGGCTTTGACGGCATTCTGATACGAAGTATCGAAGCGTCGCGAGAAAGCCGTCATGATTTTCAGATGACTATTCTTTTCCCTCCTGGCCATTGCAAGGATCTGCCGACTCTGCTTCGAGTCCATAGCCAACGGCTTCTCGACGAGAACGTGCAGACCATGGTGCATCCCTGCTACAACTTGCTCGAAGTGAACCTTTGTCGTGCTGGCGATGAGCAGAGCTTCTAGGCCTCGATGCATGAGCATGTCGTCAAAAGTCCGGTAGATCTTGACGCCATATGGGAGGAGATTCTGAGAAGCCCATTCGATATCAGCGTCCAGAGGTGAGCAAGCGCAGACGAGTTGTGTTTTTGGAACGTAATGCAAGGCATTCAAGGCATGTTGTCGTCCTATGCGGCCAAGACCTACGACGCCGATGGAGAGGCGTTTGGGTGGCGTACGGGTTTCTTTGAACATGGTCGCTAAGCTGGTTGGCAAATTTTCCTCCTGCAAGGTACTGTACCTTCACTCCAGGTGAATCAAGCTGCTTTCTTATCCTTCGAGACTTGATCCTGCGCTGTTTCCTTTTCGGTCGTCGCAGGAAAGATGAGCCGGGTAGCGTGCAGAAGTCGGCCAGGCCAGATAGGGAACTTAACGCCGACCACACAAGTCAAACAAAGTCAAGTCTGCTGGAATGGACAGCCTGTCTCATGCTGCTTGCCTCGTTGCCGGACTGCAGCCATAGAGAATGTTGCACGTCTTTGTGGAGTTGCTGCCTCAGGCACATCATCGACAGCCTGGACTGATGAGCCAGAGCTTCCTTCCTCTCTTGCCGTCTGGTCACTTCTTCAACCACAACATTACTTGCGAGGCAAGTATCATCATCACTCGTACGGCTGCAATACAAAATCGACTGGATGAGGTTTTTACTCACCACTCGACTCATATCGTCCCAAGACTCACGCCCTGACGTGCCGCTATGGCTATGCCCAATGGCGACAAAGTCCCACGATCCATCGTCGACCATCTCATCAAAGATGCCCTGTCGGATCCACATCTTCCTCGCGCAGGACCGACAGAAGCGTTTTGGCAAATTCCCGAAGCTGACGTCTCTCACGTCCAGTCAACGAAGCTCAAACCTGGAGTCTCGACTTATGCAGTGATCGGATCCGGCATCACCGCTTGTAGTGTTGCGAAGAACCTCTTGGAGCTCTCGGATTGTCTGGCAACAGTCTTAGTCCTGGAGGCCAGGGCACTCACCAGCGGTGCGACTGGCCGTAACGGTGGCCACCTCCTATCGCCTATACCGGAGGAGTTTACGCTGTTTGAAAAAGCGTTAGGCAAAGTTGAAACGACGAAGATCGCTCGCTTTGCCAATAGGACCCTGGACTCAATGTATCGCCTTGCCGATGAGACTGATCCAGCTTTAGCCGAAGCTGCTGAAGCGAGGAAAGTTCGATCTGTGTGTGCGTACTACGGCAGAGACATCTTTGAGGATGCACAGAAGGCGCACAAACGTTACGAAGAGTGCGTGCCAGAGGCACAAGGCGATCATCAAGTCTTCACTGCAGAAGAGGCTGTCGAGGTAGACGACGCCTTGTTTGGGAAGAGTAAAGTTGCATCACTGACACATGACAACAGAAATTCAACATGAAAGACGCAACCGGTGTCATCACTAATAGCGCAGGTGCCATCTGGCCTTATCGACTGGTCACAGGTTTATATACTCGCATGCTCAAGCAGTACCCGGACCGCTTTACCATCGAAACGAACACACCCGTCACAAAGGTTGACGACATGCCACAATGTGAAGGTGGTGCAGCGTACGCTCTGAGGACTCCCAGAGGCACAGTGCTAGCCGAGCATGTCATCTACTGTACAAATGGTTGGACGGGTCACCTTCTCCCACGCCTTCGGGGCAAGATCTTTCCTCTGAGAGGAACAATGTCTGTACAGGAAGCTGGATCCGACTTTGCGAATGAGGGCAATGAGAAGTCCTGGTCTACACTTGGCGCTTCTCAATACAACGCTAGGGAGGGCACGTTCTCGTACGGCTTGTATTACATCACGCAGAATGCTCACACTGGCGACATTTTCATTGGTGGCGAGAAGCAGAAAGCCGCAGAGCTTCTGAGCAGTGACGACACGACCACTAGCACAGTCTCAAAAGACAACCTAGAGAATATCTTGCCAACCATATATAACGAAGGCTGGGCAGACGGACAGAGACCAAACGTCCGCAAACTCTGGTCTGGCATCATGGGTTTCACACCCGATCATATGCCTTGGGTTGGGCGAGTTCCTGGCCGTATTGGTCATAGACGGAAAGGCGGGAACGAATGGATCGCTGCCGGCTTCAATGGATATGGTATGCCACTGTGCTGGGGAGCTGGCGAGGCCGTGGCGAAGATGATCTTGGGCAAGGACGAAGAGGTGAAAGAATGGTTGCCAGAAAGCTTTCTGATCACGGAGAGGAGACTACGGAGTCCTTTCACATCGGTCGAGTTTGGGATCGGGCTGTTGCTGGAGCAGAGTCTAAGTATCTGGACGAAGGCGTATCTAGTGGTGAGATACACGGCGAGGAGAATATGGCGCGCAATCGCCGGGTACGACAGGGGTGGTCTCGTCTGAATGACTTGGTCAGTACATCTTATCTGACATGTGTCAAAACTTGCTGATCTTTAGAGATCTTTGGATCGTTACGACTTATACGATGGAATATGTCACCGCTCAGTTACTCAAATTGATGATCAGTGTCGCCACTGTGCCAAGACTCAGGTCTATAGGGACACATGTGCTAGACAGCTTCCAAATTTATCAATGCTTCGGACTTTGATGTGAAAGCATTCGCGGAATCGGATTTGGACGGTCGAGATGACTTTGCCTTGCTTCCGACTGCTTGTCCAAGGTGGTCGTTTTGATTTTAATCGACGAGCTGATCACAGGACTGGTTTGGTAGACGTTCGTACATCCGTGCAGCTACTTCTCGGGTGCAGTGATATTGCTCTCATGGTAGCACCCACGTCACGATTGAGATATTGGGCACAGCCGCACTCCAAGTCTCGCCTTTCTTCGTACTCAGCCTTATCACTAACGATTCCAACCGCGTACTCATTAATCACCACCGTTCTCGACCCGTCCGCGTCCAAACTTGCAATGAACTGCACGCCCGGAGCGTCTGGATCCGACGAGCTTCATGATCCATTCAACACCTTGCTACCTCTATGCATGAATCTGCTGAAATGCGCCATCAGTTAATATGCCATATCGAAAGTATCCGTCCCATCGACGTTGACGATCACCAAGCCGAAAAAAGTCGCACAGCCTCCGGTAGACAAATGCGGACCTGCTTCGTCGCCTGTCGCGAGCGTCCAAGCAATGGCTCCAGACGCCCAATGCTGGAGTGGGCCAATGGTCTGTCTCTTATGAGCGAGTAGACGTCCTGAGATGGGGAACAAAACTTACGAAGTTTGCAGCCAGAAACCGGTTCGTTGACGTGGCATTTATATCAGGAGCGGGTGTTCAGCGGTCAGTCCATGTACTGCTGTACACCTGGATTGTTGTGATGAAACTCGGTCAGAGCACTCCATTCTGGGCTTCCTGCGTAACAATGCCAGGCGACCGTGTCGACACTGCAGCAGAAACAGTGCACACGGCCGAATGTGATCGACAGCAAATAGACATGTCATGTGGCTATCATAGCTATGCTAGATCCACTAACTACAGCCAAGCCCACAGTCCAGCCCTTGCGTCAGCAAAATCCCCAGGCTGCGAGCGGGATCACTCGCAGGCATTTAGCATCTCTGCCGAACGCTGTCAAGTCAGGGACGTAGGCTCTCCAGGATCAATCTGCCTGATCTCCAATTTCCCGAGACTCTCCGGATCGATCATCCTTGCATTCAATCCCATCTCATCACCATGTCTCTCCGGATAGATCGGCCACCAATACATGATGCATCCACAATTCTCGCAGAAGTGGAACTCTAGCATTCGATCTCCCCATATATACTTTTTGGTGTTTGCTCCTCCGCGCTTCTTGACCTCGACCTCTTCGAGCTTGTAGTATCCCCATTCTGTTTCATGTCAGCAAAGGTCAATTTATGGTGAGAAGAGTACTGGCCTGCGCCATAGCGTCTGCAAATACCGCATTGGCACTGATTGAGATAATCCGGCTTGCGGCTTGCTGTCACGGTGATATTGCCGCAGTGGCAGATTGCTGATAAAGCCTTGGAGGAGGTTTCTGTCGACATTTCGAGGCTGCGTGTGAAACGAAATCTTTGCGAAACCCGAAGGCTGATATGGCTGTGTCAGATTGACGTACTGGCGTTGGAAGATGGTTGTTGTTGTTGTTTTGACCTGTTTAATGCGGATGCGGCTAGGCAGCTGTCGTGCCGAAGCTAGATCCTCTGAATGCGCAGCTCGCCTAACACGCCACTTTGGGCGTCTGTACTGAATTATCCTTCGATCTCAGACTAACATCACGACTGCTTCAATGGCACTGTTCTTTGTCCAACCAAATGGCAGCCGTGCGTTTAGCTCAGCCCTCACCGACATCATGTCCAGACGGACAGACTCAAGGTTACCAGTTCCGTCTTTCGGGGATACTTCTTTTTGCAGATAGAGAGAATCCAATTCTATGCTGCTTACAGAAGCGAAGAGTGGACGGTGCCAAGACGCTAGCATGTGCACGGACTATCGCAAGTGAATGCCACAGCTCGTCGTCGACGCCATATATGAGAGGCTGAACACTCGAGGACGGTGTTTTGTATACTGACAGCATATCGTCACTCTTCGCGCGGCATGTACCGAGAACTGTTGAACAATTTCTCTGTTTCGAACTTAAGCTTCTGCATGTACCGGTGGTGAATTGCTTGAGCGACCTCACGATAGCTCTGAGTTCCCTAGGACAATGCAAAGATAGGCTCAGGAATGAGTTGGAATCGAATGTAGGAGCCGCGCCATCTGCATGTAGGAGAGAAAAGGTGCAACCCCCATTTCCTTGAATTACACCATGGTGACCACAAAATTTGTCATGCTCATACGTACCATCACTGCAGATCATCGCTGTTTCCATCGATCTTGGAGCATATATCATGCCTTCATCTCCTCAATATCGCAGTATCAGCAGCATTTCGTCTCAGGACATCCCTGGCGATTTTCAGGGCCACAAGCTGTGTCCCCACTGCAGGAAGGGCACGCACTTCCCCCACGCTCGATATTATGCCCCGGCTTCGCATCGCCGCAAGTGATGCACTCTAATATGACGCCGCGGCACCTCTATCCATGCTTCTCAGCTCCTTGCGCTGGCGCTGCCTGCTTCTCTCGCCCCTGTCTCATCAATGCACCTGAAGTGCTCTTCAATGGCTTCATACAACTTTTGTTGCTCGAAGTGTATTGTCTCCGAAGCAGCAACTTCCAGTCTTTCCTCCTTCACGGCAAACCAATCATCCCCATCTCCCTTGGCCGACCGCCGCTCGTCAAATCGTTGCTCGCTGCTCATCAGTACGCTTTCGACCTTCGCGATCTGTCGTCTCAGCTTCCGGATCGTGCTGGCGACCGCAACGAGGCAGTTCTGATAGGTCATGTCATCGGCAAACTTCGCCGCAAACGTCATCTCAGATATTCGATCGGAAAGATCTGAGCCAGGCTTGATACCGAATCGAATGATGGAACTTGGGAAGGTGGATGTCAGGATCTCCATAGCCATGATCTATTAGAGGTCAGCTTCATGCAGGCTGTCGCAAGGTCATCGTTCTTACCAAGACTCCATTGGCTTGCGTGTCTCTTGTTCTGTCAAGCATGCTCGCAAGCATTGCGTGCACAGTGTTGCAGCGCACGATTGCGAACATCATGGCATCCTGCAGCTCATGGACAGTGAAATCATTGACATCAGGGAACAGAGTGGTGATATGATTGATGTTCTGGAAAGGAGGCGAAGCAGTGATCCATGCCTGGAGTTCAGTCAATGAACGTGGAAGGTTGTATGCCATTGCTCATACACTCTATCCGGTCAAGGTGGTCAGAAGGAGAGAAAAAGGATAACAGGAAATGAAAGTGTGAGTGCTGCCCAGATGCTCCTGATTCTTACTGCTGAGATTGTCTTACTTCATAACAAAGCGCTGAGACAGGAACACTGAGGGATCTCCTCCGTAGCAACCCGTTCCTTGATTGTAATGATCCAGTCGGCATGCGCATGGTATTCCTCTACGGCGCCGAGGTAGCATAGCATCGTGTCGAGTCTCACGCCATTCTGCCTCAAAAGGGGGCGTAGTTCGGGGTAGGCATGCTGATTTGGTTCTGGTGGTCGGGTCAGCCTCGCCCCTCTCATGCCGATTGTGCGGATACATACGTAGCCCTTGCGCTGTCTTGCCTTGATCTCATCCATCACGCGTCGAGGCTTCGTGGCAATGACTGCTTTGGTGAAGTCGTCTGGCGTCGTGTGGACTTTGTAGCGAGCCGTGAGTGTCTCGAGGCTGGCGGCGAGAGCTTTGATAAGTGGTCTGAATGCGTCGCGGAACATCTTGTCTCTGCAGCGGTATGTCTGTCTGCGAGGATGTAGTTGAGTATGTTGGTGTGCGGTTGGTGTTCGAGGTTGGAGACTTCAAGCGACAAGGAGGAGTCGCGTGTGCATGAGTAAGCCTAGAATTAGGATCAAGGTGAATTTAGCTGAAGACCGCTCGCACTACCAAGACCTCTGGTTCACTCGAGCGTTGTAGGTGACGTGCAGACAGCTACGCGTCGAGCTTGGATGCAGACTTGACCATCGTCTGTTTTGGCTTACCCGTTCGTCGCCGCTTGTAGTCTGTACGATCGTTCTGGTGCTGGCAATACACTTGAAGCCGTAATTCAACGTACTTCTTGACGATATAGTTGAAGCTCGTCATCAGTAATGCCTAAGCATAAGATGTGCTCGAGGGCTAAGTACCGTAGCTGCTATGACCCCAGAAAAAAAGCAAATTTAGCGGCTGAAGGTCTGGAGCATTCGAACCCGCACTCCCTCCAAGTGATGATGGCCATACATGAGCAGTAGACTCACGACGACGATACACAGCTGATGAAAAGGAAAATTAACCGATAGATAGCCGGGCAAAACTATCCGCCATCTCTTTGATATGAGATGGCGACTAGAAACCCCCGGATGGGGATTTTTTGTCGAACGCCTTTGCCAATGCCATTGCCTGATGCTGCCCGCCTTGCCACTTCACCAACAGAAAGAGAAATTGAACATACCTGATCTCAATCAGGAGCCAAGCTGTGTATGGCTCCTGATTGGATGGAGATCATTCCTGCCTATGAGTATATGTACCTGAGATCGGCCCGGTGAGTAGTACACATGCATGTGAAGACGGAGGAAGGTGCGATTGCTGACAGAGAGCCGCGGGAAAGATGATACAACGACCTCATACGCAGCATTTGGCCACGGCTATACGGTACGACACGCGTCTGCAACAAGCACTCGCACAGCTACTTGTCGACACTTCACTGCACCGTCAAGGTGTATCTCATGGAGCACCTGCTGGTCGTCGCATCAATCAAGGCGGGGGTGCAGTACGGAGGTCGCCCACATGCTCGTGAAGTCGCAAAGCCCTTGGGTGAGACAAGAGGAGGACCTGACAGGACACACGGCACGACAGCGACCATACTGAGTGCAAGAAAGTATCGAGTCGTCCGCTGAGGAGATACTAGCATCATCGAAAGAGCAAGAGATGCCAATCGATTGAGGACAAAGAGGCCTAACCTCGGGCAGGCTTCCTGATTCGTGACCTGTAACGCACGAAAATACCGAGATACGCTCATGTCGCAGCCAACGAACGCGACATCGTACGCCAGGAGCATCACCGAGAAACGCAGCGCCTCCAGAACGACGCCCACAAATGAATGGCAGGTTGAGCAGAGTAGGATACGGAGGCGATAGGAGGACAGGAGTGTGTAGGCCTTCATGGGAAGCAGTCCGAGACTAGGAGCAAAAGACGAATGTATCGAGAGTCGTGCAGATACAATCTGTTTATGCTCTCAATCACAATCTGGCCGCTAGATTGGAATTGGTAGTCGTAAGTCATGATTGAGGAGGCAGCATCATGACCAAACACAACCCATGATGATGTTGCCAACACTGCCAGTATTGTTCATGCCGGTCATACCACGCACGCGCCAGCGCTCGAGACGCAGCAAGTTGTGATGACTGAGGCTGACAAGCACCATGACCACTGCTCGTGTCTATTGCAGGGATCATGGGCAGCAACTGATGCCACCGAGGCGAGACGTATCGTCTATAATCAAGACAAGCGTCTTTGACAATCCGGAATCTGCCTCAATGCCACAAATTATGGCTTATGGATGCATGGCGTGGAACGTGTATGGCCAAGTCAGTCCATTGGAGCATCAAATGTTTGTGGTACTCCTGCTGATGTCCACTACCGCCGCTAACAAGGTGTCCAGACCTGTCCCAAGTCAACAACAAGGCTATGGGCTAGAAGAATGTTCAGCACTCGAGGTCGGCGGTCTATCATGGAAACAAGCCCATTGTCTGAACAACAAAGGCCGTAGAGCGGACACTACTCGAAGACAAAGAAGATCTGGCCTGCCCCTTTCAAGAGCTGGTTCCACCTCTGAGCAACTCCGGTCCTGTTGACAAGGTGCGCCGTGGTCATGCGATAGATCTATTGGGAACTGAACAACCAAGTTGCGCTGGCGTAGTCCCAAAATCACTCGGTATGTCGTTGCAGCTGAGCCGATTCATGGCTTTCCCAAGCTCTTACAGTGCCAAGTGAGCTGGATACCATCTACAATCATCGCGCCAAATCGCTCATTGTTTGCAGAAACACGGTGTTCGTCAAGGACCTCCTTCGCAACTATGTAGTTCCAATGTATGGCTATTACGACGGGAACGGGTGTAAGCTTGCGACCAGTATGAGCGATTCACCCTGTTGATCGCTGGTGTAGCGACTAGATGACTCGACTCTTCAAATAGCCACCGTGGTCTAGGATCGATATGTTCGCGTTCTTTCAAGACGAATGGTAGGAAACTACGGTCTATTGCGGGGCCTTCGTTGAATTTGTAAGTCCGTGGCTTGGTGAGGAGCGTGTAATGCTTGATAGTTAGAACGAAGATCGTGGACCGTACGACATTGGCATGGTCGCCGAAGCAGTTCGTTGCCTTGAAGGAAGTCAGGGGCTAATGCTCGGGCTCCTTGAGGTGATTCTAAGATTACCGGTGTCGTGCAATTAGCTTGCGCGAGCCTGGATCGAGTGTGCGTGGACACAATCGCGGTGGACTTGGCGAAGTGTTGGGCAAGCTTCATGTGAATCGACTCCTAGCTCGATTTGCAGCACTTATAGCCAACCAAATTTCTTGCATCGACATAGCAACACCAACGTCACCACCGAAATGGCACCAACAACTCCAATAACAGCATTCACGCACCGCCTGCTGTCGACCGGTCCGATCGCTCAGGCTGTCGTCAGTCGGGCGACGCCAGGCGTTGCTCTCACCACCATTGGCGGAAACGTCTCCTACACCTCTGACTCCATTCTCGCGGACCTGCTGCCGCTTTATGAGCCGTCGACGATCTCCCTGCCTTCGCAAACGAGTCTCAAACACGTCACGCGAGTCCGCGCTGCGCAGCACACTCTCGAGGGTGCTGAAGTGGTGCCTCGAGATGAGTTGTTTGAGCCCGGACCAGAGCTCGAAGGGTGGGAGAGAGTCAAGCAGAAGGCGAGGGACATGTGGAGGGGGCTGAAGAGAGCTTGCATCATGGTACGAGAAGAGATGAGGAAGAGCTGAGGCGAGGAGAATGCGAAGATGAGGTGCACCAAGCAGGGCGGCCTGGGTGGGTGAGCTTTTCCACGTCTTCCTTGTGGCGGCGCAACGCCAACGAGTCAGAGATCCTCGATCTCCAGCATCTTCATGTCTCGCCGCTGGTCAGAGCATTTCTAAAAACCCGGCTGCATTGAATCCAGAGTGACGCTGTTGTCAAACAATGCCAGGTCAGACTGGATAGAGGAATTCCCTGAGCAATGCCAAGCAGGCTCTCTACGCATCCAAGATCATCTCATACGACCAAGGCTCCATGTTCATGCAGGCTGAAGACCCTGCTGCGGCCAGAAGGTACTCCACAGCGCTTAGGTCGCCAGTGCACCTGCTTCAATGGCAGTGACTCGCAACAGCACTTCAACAGCAGTCTTTGCTGGAGCTCGACAGGATAAGGCCATCGAACAGCCTTTGTCATTGATCGCCACCAGAAGATGAGCTGTCGACAGCAGAAAGTCAAGTAAGAGTGCGACCAGTCCGAGAAAACAAGAGTGGGCTAGTGTCTCGGTATCAGCTTGAAATCCTTGAAAGTCATGTCGACAGGCGCTCAAAGAGCGGCTAAAGCGTACGACATGCTCTCATGATCTGCTAGATCGTTCCGCCTGCACGAGAGCCTTCCAAGGTGGCCGATGCTGTCTCCAAGTTCTGTCCGTTCAGAAAGCTCATCATCAAGACCAGTGTGCTGTACATCTGCTTCGTCGGGGCCAGTGGAAGATTATTGCTGCTAAGAAGGGCGAGCAAGCAGTATTCGTACCACGATTGTTCAAACCAACATTGGCCAACGCTCTTGGTCTGCTTCGACGAGCCCTGCGCTGCTGCTGAAGCTGAGAAGGACGCTACATTTCTCCATCAGGACTGACAGCGGCCGCGGCTCTCCAAGCTCAGTAGACCAGGTGACGAGTCTCGGCGCTCCGTCTGTCCCGCTCACAAGAGAGGGAAAGACAGCTCTCGTGTACTTATCCTTGAACCTCGAGCAACCTCCGGGTCCACGTGCCGGATTTACCTCCATGAAGAAGACTGCTGTCGCACGTCCAGTCTCATATAGCGAACGCCAATCAGCTAAGAAGCCGGGGAAACTTCGCTGCCGCCCAATGCCTCGTCCGTAAGAAACGAATCTCGCAAGTCCGACTAGAGATGGAGTAGGGCTTGCCACACTGCGCTACAACGAAGTCACCCAGTATCACATTATCGCCATGTGAAGCGCCATATCGCAGTCCTTTACCATTGTCCCGTCGACACAAGAGTCGGCCTTCTCTTGGGCGGGCCTACAGCATCTGAGACTCGTGCAGTGGCAGTGGTCTTGCCCGACCGGGTTGCGCATACACTAGGCACCAAACAATGGTAGCAGCGATGCGAAATTCGCAAAGTGCGGCTGTCCAACTGGTATATCACCAGGGTATGCTCAAACGTTGACAGGTGACATGTCATACTGGCGATAACCAAGCATACATCATTGGACATTCGACCAGTGCGCTCGAATCCCGATGCTGTGCGCAAGACCCATGGCACGACTCATGGCAGTCGATAATTTGCAACTGAGGCTTGTGTCCAGAACAGTGTCCATGCTTGGGGCATAATTCGTGCTTCGTGGTCTTTCTTCTTGGCAAGCAACGTATCGACGAGATAAGTGAGAACCATTGATGGCTCCGGGGTCCGCATTGTCCGTTCCAAACCATCGCTCATGTAAGCCCAGTCTTGTTCTCTGATCGTGGTATGCCGTTCCGTTCAACACCAGCGGTCGATCGCTGAACGGTCCATGCACCACCAGTTATTCCCCAAGCTCGCAGACGTGTTGGTGTGTCGCTACTGAGCCATTGAATCGAGAGCTTGAGACCAGAGGTCGGAAACTCATCATCGGCGCTGGCTCATTCGTTGGGTTCTCGCCGAGAACGATGGGAGGCTATGCACAACGTGCCGTAAGATGGCAGAGCAGCGAGTGACCGGGTCTTGCACGATGACCATCGCCTACGCACGGAAGCAAGACACCCATGGCAAGCGGAGCCGCCATTGCTTTCGACTGCTACGAGCTTGCTCATCACTTCGAGTGGGGGGTATTCCAAGCCGCCAAAGCAATGAACACGATGCAAGTGTCTGAAAAGTGCAAAAGACGGGGAGGAAGATACCAGAGGGAGGTGTGATGAGGACGCTAGCAAGGGGAGCCTCACCTTCCTGGATATGGGATCCCGAAAAGCTTGTCCCAACCACATTTCCGACCACCTCCTCTTCTCTCCTCAACTCACTTTACGATCATCGAATTGGAGGCACAGTCTCCGCGGCAATGTCACCAGTGTGGCTACGCAGGACGACAAATGTGGCCGCGACGAAGCGTCTGCTCAAAACCCAGGATCAAGCACATCACGGCAACGTCAAGGCTTCTCTGACCGCCGTGAGCTCTCCTTTACGGACGCTATGCCTGATCATCTACAACGCCTTATTGAAAGAACATATTGCAAGGCAATACTCCGGCATCTGGTAGCTTGAGCCGACAGGGTGCATTGTTTCGTGGCATTTTGCATATACTTCCGCCTATACCGCACCATGTCACACATTCCTTCAGCAGTACGTACCGGCTGCAGAACTGCGACATGCTCTGGGCTGGCTTAGCGTACGTGTTGGACGTTGACAAGACCGAACTCACTCCTCGTCACGAAGACACAGCCCACCGCCGTCCATGATCAGACAAGTCATGGCGCTGCATCACCTCATCACGGCAGTGATACATGCTTCCCTGCAGGAAAGGACGACATTGTCGATGACGATCTGCTTCCCTGAACTTGAGAGCCGAGAAGACATGCCATCTTACTCTTGTGCGCGATATTCGGTCCTCCACAGCATCTTGTGAAACGAGTCTTGATTTCAAAAAATTGGATCTGGCAATTGGCAGATATTACTGCCAGGTAAAGGAGTTACAGTTGTGATAGCTCCAGAGCCGGAAGTGCGCGAACGCCGCATCGCCAGACAAGCTTGGGATATCCTGACGCACCTCAGATTCCACGAGGCCGAAGAACGCCACGCCAGTAGACCCGCCACCGAGTGTCGAAGATGCTTATGGTTGAAACTGTTACCGATGCCACCATCTGGGCAACGACCACATCTTTCCACTAATAGGAAGCACTGCAGACAAAGAATCCTGCGCTAAGGGATTCCTCAACGAGATTGGTGGCCAATGGCAAAGATCCCACTGAAGCGGCCCCTCTTCGGAGAAAGATATCCGCACCACGAATTGACTGAGGAGAGAACCTGTACCGTGCAACGGTCGGGCAGATGTGATGTCGAGATCAGACATGCGGTTGGATGGGTCTTTGTCCTCCATGTCACAGACGCCAACGGTACACTACAGTTCCTGTAAGCCGAACGACCAGGCTGTCTGTCGTATGACCGGAGCTCCAGTCGATGTCTCGGAAATCACCTGGCATCCTGGCATCCTGGCATCCTGGCATCTTGATATCCTGGCAATGTCGCTCAAGCTATACTCTGTCGGCGAGCTTACCGAGCAATTGGATGCCGTGAACCTGGTTGAGATAGCTTTTGGAGATGTCACAGCCTTATCTCCATCACGATGTCAAGCGCTTTGCTCGCGAAGTCCAGGAAGATGCCCCAAAAGTTGCACTGTCGGTGTAGCCTTGCGCTTTGTCAGCTGAGCACCTTGCGCTATCACCTTCAAGGTAGCAAATCTCCAGACACAGCTGCTCTGAGTGAATGCGTCCATTCCCTGGTGCATTGTCCTCTGCTCAGCCCGAAAACTCTTGCCCGAGGCCATGTCCTTGGTTTGCCCTGCCCCAATATAGACTGGAGGTCTCGCCAGGTCTTTCTGCTCTCTATCGCGAGGCTCCAGCCATACAACTCAGTGTCGATATCTCTTTCAGTATGCGTGCTTGGCGATGTGCTTGGGTGCTCATGCTTGACTGCTGGTCGAAGCTGATGCTCTCGATATGTTTCGAGTCGGAGCCTGTGGTCTGCCGGTACGGCGTTCGCTTGTGCTACCGCCATGATCATGGCTGATAAGCGTACGCTCCTCCTCTCGATGGGTCTTACGAGGTGTCTTGATGGTTGGGTCTCGGTACCGCGGCGGTATGCTCACGAGGCCGCGACTCGCGGACCCGGCGGAGCGCTTGCTCCGCCAGGCAGCCCTCGCCGCCGGCTCGCTCGCATCGAAGTGATGGACTCCCTGCTCTTGCTGTCCTTGCTGTCGCTGCGGTGTCGTAGAGTATGAAGTTTCTGTGGCTGACAGTGCTTCGGGTCCTTGGCGGAGGAGGATGAGCTTGCAGCGCCATCCTGCCAGCACGCTGAGCTGCGTTCTGGGCGTATGATGTTGACTGCCATCTTGTCGTCCTGATGGCGATCATGTTCCGCGAGACGCACATGGTCTGCTCGAGGGTGTGCTATGGCTGCCGGTTCGTGGCTACCAGACACAGAGACTGACTTCCGCCGGCACGACATGGCGGCAGCAGCGACTATCAACACGGCACGAGTACGACGACAAAGACTCCAATTATGTCCTAGAGAGCACACATGCCGCCGATGACTCCAGTCAGGCCAAGTCAAGCATTTCTTTCTGCCAGCAAGCTTCTGCAAGCACTTCCCCTCGCCACAGCAAACATCAGCACTGCAACACCTCCCTCTCACGTACACAATCAGCTTCTTCTCCACACTCGCAGCAACAGCTGCAAGGCATGATGAAAAAGATGTAGGTTCTCGACTCCAGCACGCACCCCTTCACTGTTCAGGATGCGACCTTCGCCTATGGACCCTTTGATCTGAGCAAAATCTCGCGGACTGTCTTGATCGTGGACGAGGATCAGACGTCGACACAAGCGAGGCTTTGCTGTTCTGGCGTGACTGCTTGGGAGGGAGCGCTGCATCTCAACCCAAGACTTTTTTTTGGCTCGCCATGGTCAAAGACCATGGGCGAATGGCAGGTGGCAAATACGGCTGTCACACCAGAGACAGGGGGGGGATGAAGAAGAAAGAAAGGAAGCCAGTTCGTTCAAATGGAAGCAGACACTTAAATATGTCGCAGGGCACCTGATCCGCGCTAAGGGCGCTGACTACTCAGCCGCTGTGCTCAGAGATGCGTGCCGTTCTGAACCCTGCACGATGGCATCGGAGCATTGTATGGCCGAGAGACTGCCCGCGAGTCTCTCGCGAGTGCCCAAAGAGGGTTGGAAAGACCAGGATGCTATTCTCGTGGCATCAGAAGGAGTGGAGCAGCGCTAGATTGGGTCGGAACTGCCTGGAGAGCTATCTCGTAGGCTCTCGGGGCGTATGTGAATGATGCGATGCATGCTGAGGCCAAAAGGCGGTGGTCATCGAGCCTTACAACCGCATACAGCGCCTGCGGAGGAGCGGCATTCGCACAGCCTTGACGATTTCCTCCACTGGACAACTACACAGACTTCAGGAACACCACAGACAAGGGGCAATTCTCTCGCATACCCCAGCTACACCACAACACCGCAAACTACACTTCATCACACAGCGCTCGTTCTCGCCGTCTGGGAATTCGCCTCACAGCGCCAGCAGCACCCTCGCTCGAGCCGCTTCTCTTTCCTTCTTGCACGGCAAACACATCACCGCCTCCACAAAGCAAGCTCCCGCCATGGACAACATCACAGTATGGCAGCGCATAGTAGTCGTGGAAGGGCTTCAGCTATCTGATCAGCCACCACAACCATCATTACCAGCAACGTCCGCCTCGCCAACCCTCCCCGACCTTTCGCATATCCGCGGTACGCCTGAGCGCTACCGTCGGCTCAGACACATCGGTCGCCGCGAGCGCCTGATGAATTTCATGCGTAAGAGCCGTCAGAAGCTCATCCGCAAGCTTCGCTTGAGCCGCTCTGAGGATGTCTAGCTGCCGCAGACTGCGCTGCAGGCAGTGAGATGAGCGGCATCATGTGGAGGGACATCAAGCAGGTGCAGTGTGGGAAGTTAGAGGGAAGAGAAGGTTCCGAGGGTGGCGAGATGGAGTAAGCACCGCAGCGGCAATAAGACGGCATTCTCATAGCAAATGAAGACGGAGCTTGCTGGACTTCGAAAATGCTTCACATCCTCTCAATTGCCGGTGTTGCCTATGCGTGAGGCCACTACTGTGGTAGATAAATCCCTGGGAGCAGAGTGAGGCATGAATGCTTCCAGATTTACCTCGAGGGCACCAAGGAGGAGTGAGCGCAGCAACGCAACGGCGGCGGTACGCGCTCGCGGCTCCAGTCGAGAAGAAACGTGCGGAGCTCCACTTTGTAGTCGGTAGTGGAAGTGTTATGGAATGGACCTATATCGGGCTCTGCGCCGCTCTCATGGCGCAGATCGGCCGAGTTGGCATGTTCTCGAGGAAGCTCAGATCATCAAATAGCAGTGGATATGGGAGGCACTTGACGCAACAGGAGCTCTAATGCCACTAAATAGTGGTGGATATGGCTCGCTGAGCCGCATACCCTGACCCAGCATGAACCGGGTGGCCCGTAAACGACCTCAGGTACGTGAAGCAGTACCACGCAAATCAACAGTTCCCTGCGACAGCAAGAAAGACCAGGAACAACAGTAATGAGCAGGCAGCATGACGACCAAAGTGCTCATCGAGACAATACGCCAATCATTGCCCTCCTTTCTCTTCGTGGCCCTTGGCGAAAGGACTCCTCTTCCTAAACTCCGGCCCATATCTCTCCAGCACGAACGGGATGGGCGCCAACAGACAAGCCAGAATCGCAAGCACCGTTCCCGCCCAATGCACGCCCAATTTCTCGAACATGGGCACCCCAAACAGCGGGAAGACTGCTCCGAACAAGTTCCTCATCAAGCCAATTCCCGCTAGAGCGCTCGCCGAATAGACCATATAGCTCTCCTCGGTATACACAGCGACCATGAGGATGAGAGTGAAGAAGCTGAACCCGAAGAGGATCGTTGACAGGATCTGGACTGGCAGAGGCGTCCAGGCGAAGATGAAGAGGCTGATGGGTAGAGTGACGGCAGCGAGCTTACTGAGCTGGACGCGGGCTTCGGGGATGTACTTGATGGCGTCAGGACTGGTGTCGGAGAGAAGCGGCTGTGACTCCGAAGAAGTCTTCCCTTGGCCGCGAATGCGGCGCTGGTAGTGTCTCTCTTGCCATATTCCCACGATCGGACCCAGAGAGATCCCGGCGACAAGACCAAGAAAGGCGCATCCGACGCCCACAATGCCCAGGCCATGGCCGTCCTCTCCAAATACCAAGCGAAAGGCACTGTTGAACATGAATGTCAGCCCGTACAGGAAGCCATTATACAGTGCCCCAAAAATGACAATCGTCTCCGTGGTCAAGAAGCGAAACGGCGGTGCCAGAGTGACGCGGAACAGATCGCTCAATGGTCTCGCTTGCGCCTCTTCGGGTACGCCCTTCCCTTCCTTCCTCGCTCTCCGCCTCAAGATGACAGAATGCCTCGTCTCATTCTTGCCGATCAACAGGACGCCCGCCATCTGCGCCCACGAGAAGCCACAAACACCCAGGAGGGTCCAGAACACCATCCTCCACCCATGACTAGCCGCCACCAAACTCATCAAGAAAAAACCCAACGGACTTCCACATGCAGCCGACCACAGAAAGACATTCATGCCCGGACCGACTTCATGCCTCGCCCACAGATCCGCAATCGTGCCGCCAAAATTCGCAATCGTCACACTCGCAAATGCGCCGCTCAAGAATCGCAAGATCATGAAACCCACCAGACTCTCCACCAGTGCCGTTCCCGCCAAAAACACCAGGTAGCTGCCGTACGGGATGAGGTAGAGCGCCGTGCGGCCGTAGTACTCACTCAGCGGAGCGATGAACATGGGACCGAAAGCTAGTCCGAGGACGTAGAGAGAGAGGCCTAGCTGTCTGACGACGTGGCTTGCGTGGAATTCGTGGGCGAAAGAGTCGCTGGCAGGGGAGTAGCCGGATGCACCGAAGGAGACTGTGAGGTCGACGAGGCCGATGCTGGCGACTATCATCCATTTTCGCCAGGAAGGGAAGTTGCGAGGATTTGCGGAATCATCTGGTGTGAAGCTGGCGACATCGCTGTCGCTCTGGTCACTCATTGTCAATGTGAAGAGGAGAACATTGAGAGAGAAGAGAAGTGAGAAAAAGATCCAAGTACATATATATCGTTATCTGAAAAAGGACATTGATAGAGGTGACGTCGGCTATGCATGCAGTAGAAGCTTATGCGCAGTTGGCATGGTGGACTTGGCTCCGCGCCAATCATTGTGAAAGCTTAGGCAGCGCTTAAAACCAGACTGATACCGTATCTTCAGAATATAGCATTTCAGCTTCGGCTCACACTCATACATACTTTTACATATGCTCATGACGATCCGATCTATAGGATATCATGCTCATAAAGTGTTGTCAAACACACTGCCCGTCCCGCTATCATCCTTGATCCAGTATCCGCCGATCTCCTCGAAGTTCCTCTGGAATCCAGGTAAGACCTCCTCAAGCGGCCTGGCCTTGATGTCCCTGAAGTCTATGCAGGAGCTAATCTCCAACCCTCCTGGTGGCTTGTACTTGTCCGGAAGGTAACTCTGGTCGTCGAATTTGAAATCGACCTTGGGATTGAAGGCGTTGTCTGCATCGGCTTGCGGATCCTGCTTGTAGTATTGGAAGATACCGCCGTTTTCTTCTAGCTCCCTGTGAAAACGAAGTCAGTCTTTGTGATGGCAGAAGAAGGTCTCGAACATACCATAATTGCACCTCCTTGCGCATCGTCTTTAGAAGGCCGCCGTGCAAGAAGCCAATCTTGCCGTTGGGATGGTATTGAGCAAAAGTGTGGCCGCAATAGAAGTCGCCGTGCTGAATACCGACGCTGGTCACCCATTTTGGTGACCAGCCGAATTTTGTTTTCATACAATGCCATGCGAATCGGAAAGTGTCCTTGTCTCCCAGCATGACACTGCGGAAGAAATCACTATACTCGATATCGGAATTGAACCAGTGTGCAAGCTCGAGATGGTGCCAGAATTTCACCTTGTTGACAACAAGCTGGCCGCTTTCCTGCTCCCACTCATCCATGCGGCACCGTGTGCCTGAAATTGCCCACATAGGGTTGTTTGGCCTTGTCCTGGCTATATCTGGCCAGAAGATCGTGCCGTACTCTTTGTAGGTGTCTGTGTCGAATAAAGTTGCTGGATCTTGCACAGGAATGTTGTCCGAGTCCAGAAGGATAATCTCGGCAAATCGTGAGTTCAGTAGAGCGCCAGTCTTGATAGCGTAGTGAATCACACCGCCGTGCATTGTAGGGTAGATGTTGTCTGGTGAAGCCAGATTGTTGAGATATAAGTTGGGCCACATGTCGAGCAGGCCTTCTTCCTTGATTGCAAGATACTCAGCACCCCAGTAGTGCAGCTCGACGGGCAACTTGCAGCCCAGCTTTTTGAGTTGCTTCAGAATGACTTTGATGCGCTTCAAGCTTCTGCCCTTGCCACCAACAATGACGATTCCGCGACCATCAAACTTGTCAACAACTTTCTCGAAATCCATAACGCCATTGTTCATGAAATGAAAGATGGCATCAGTCTTATTGTCGATGACGGCTTGGGACACATCTGTCTTGACCCAGTCCAGATTTACACCCCATCCTGAGGATTCTCCGAACTGGAAATTGATGTCCCAGGTACTCTCCCAGTTACAAGTCGATTTGGCTTCGGCCATGGTCATCTTGTCACTCCATGTGACGTTGAAAAAGTGGCCGCGGAAGTGGTCCGCGTTAGGCAGCCTGTGTGCTTGCGGATTCAAAGTCGGGGTGAAGGTGAAGGAAGGCCACACGACGGCAGCAGTCGTCGTCGCAGTCACTTTCTCGGTATATGGCTTTGCTGGCTTGACAGCATTCTCGACTTGTGGCGCGGGGGTGTCGAGGTCTGGCTTGAAATTCTGAGGTGGAGTATTGGAGTCCGGAAACAGGTAGTCGACGCTATCGACATGCTGTCCCTGAGTCTGCTTGAAGCCCGACTGTACATGCTCGGTCCATTCAGGCCTCCAGAAGAAGAAGAGAGCGAGCACCGTCAAGGCGGCGACGACTCCAATGCGGTAATGCCGCCTCCCTAGAGTGGCGACCATTGTCCTCCAGGAGGAGCGCGTCTCGCGCAGCTGTGGAAACTCCTTTTCGTGGCCGTCGTCTTCCATGGGGGTGATACTACGGGCGTGCAGACACCTGGGGAAGAGCCATTGCGATGGAGGAGGCGGCCTGGGTTTTGTTATGTGGAGTATCGCGTGCGCAGTGAATGCCGTCGGTAACGATAATGGGCAAGGGTGGCCCGCACGCCAGAACTCTCTCTGGGGACACGCAAGTCAAGAGTCAAGAGAGTTCTGGCCGTTGTGCAAGCCATATGCAGGAGGAGTGGAGCCAAGCGTCGTTGGAAGCAACGAAATAGGGATGGTCGAATCTGGATCTCACCCTTTTCCTGCCTCGGTGTTCACTCCACCACTCCCATAAACTTTGCCCCAGCTTTCTCCAGCACTCGTCAACCCCTGCCATTTATCAATTCGTCGATGATAACTGCCTGCACAACATGGTCCCTCTGCGGAGGTCGAGCTACCCGAAGCGTGCACAAAGAAACCACAACAAGTCCAGATGCACCACTGAGCTGTACATGACCAGGTAATTAAGCATCAACGTAAATAACTGCTCTGCTACTATGAACCAGCGATGAATATACCACTCTTCAGATGGCCGTGCATGTCTGCTCAAAGTCATTCCAAGCAAATTTCGTGACCATACTCTGCATGAATTTGAAACCTTCATCTTGGTGCTGTATGGACAGCTTGAGATCACAGTCGGAGATCAACAATTGTGGTTCTTTGACTCTGTCGCCGCGTTTGATGGCGTCCGGACCAGGAGCAATATAGTCTTGGTAAACCAGAGATGCTGTCATGATCATGATCTTGCGTCTGCCATCGCATCGGATAATGGTAACAGCACTGCAACCTGAGCCGCACAGCCTTTGGCTAGCGACTACATTGTCCCTGTCTGCCAGCCACATCAGAGGCTTGTGCTTAAGATAAAGGGCGTCCTGCCTGGCCTACGGGCAATAGTCATAACCTCACGGACCTAGAGCGGAACTGCTCGATATACCTATTGCAATTGATGGATGATGGTCCGCCACTCTGGACTCTCCGTGGGCTTCTATCTCTCGCTGGGCGAATGTTGGGACGTGAACGACATCCCTTAATCTATCCTATAGCCCCGAAGCCCATGAATACCCAAGTCCGACGCTGCAGCTGATGAAGCACTGAGGTGCTAGTTGGTGCTATCGAGACCGTCTTGAATAGCAGATCTTTCCTCTCGCGCATCTGAAACAGCAGCAAGCGTGCATTCGTTTCGTGCCGTGGGAAGTATTGCAAACCCCGCATTAATGCACTTCAGGGGACTCAATCGTCGTGTACATTGACGTTCAATTCGATGAGGAGTCGGACAGTCATTTGTGGTCAAGTACCCATGACACTGAAGACCGCGGCCTCACGACTTATTAGACAGGACATAGATTGGTAGCCAGCGGATCAGCCAGAACTACGAGATCACTATCTTTCTATGTGTTGGACGGGCCTTGTGCCAACAAGTCGGTCATGTAGTCTTGGCCCAGTCTTCAGCTCAGCCTGGTCTTGCGCACTCAGGTACAGCCAAGCTGTCAGCTGCATATTAGAGGTGCCCCAATTGATCGTAGTCAGCGCTCACAAAGCCTCGAGCTTCAGCATTATACTAAGCTTGGCTGGTGGTCTCCATGCTGTGGGGGCAACTACCAACCGCGGCGGCTTAGCCAGTCAGACAGGCGTTGAAATGAAATTGTCCAAAGGCCTCAATGCAATAGACAATACTTCCATATGAGGCTCTCAGACTATTAATTCGCTTTCTGTCGCCCTCCCGATATTCCATTCAACAAAGAACTCCGCGCTTTGACACTTTCAAGACCCACAAAAGAAATTCTCTGCCGATGATGGATATCACAAACAACAGTGCCGAGCCCTCCCCACGCTCATTGCTTCGCATGGAGCATTCCTCTGATAACAGATCCCACACCCTCGCTGCTGCGTCTCGTATGCGATTGCCTGTTAAATCAAAAGATTGCGTTCAGCCAAAGTGCCTCTGCTAGTGTCAAGAAACATTACCCTTGACTAGCAAAGCCGCGGGTGTGGTTCGGCGTGGTCGTTCCAGGTTTGAGCACAGGAGCAGTGGGCCTTGGTAATTCACACGGAAACATCAGCGCTGCACAATCAAAAGCGACACGACTTCAAGATGAAGAGAGGTAGATAGAAATACTGCTCCAAGAGTGGGGAAGAGGTGCAGGGGTATATGTAGAGGTGAGGAGCAGGATCTTTCTAGTACCCATTCATCGTCATGCGCTGGCTTTGTCGGCTGAGCTCGCGGTCTGCGGCAGGAGAGATGGGCCGACTGCCGCCGTGCACTTGGGCAGAGCTCTCCTTGAGGGCGAGAAGCTGCTTGGCGCGGAAAGACTCGTAGTGAATTTGCGAGGTGGTGTCGATGAGGTCTTGCAGGTGGGTTCGGGTGAGGAAGTCACGAAGGTAGACGAATTCGCAGTGCTTCTCGTCCTCAACATTGACGGTACCCCAGCGGTTCTGGCGACCGCGGACAGTCTTGCCATTAACGTGAATGTCGCGCTCGCTGCCGACAACGGCGAACGGAATGATCGACTACGTCGGAATGTCAGTGGCAGCTCCATAGTCAGCCTCTGGCTTGGCATACCTTGATCTGCGAGTTCATAGCAGCCTCCTCGCTGTCGTACTCCTCGTTCTCGTATGGGTACATGCGGATGTTGTGGAAAGCGAACTCTTCCTTGATGCGGTCCTTGAAGAGCTGTCTCTCCTCCAAGGTCAGACTATCGGCCTTGGCAATGACAGGGACGACATTGACGGTCTCGCTCAGCTTCTTCAGCACGACAATATCGATTGGCTTCAGGGCGTGTCCGGTGGGTGCGATGAAGTACAAGCAGCAGTGGATGCGGGTATCCTGAATGTATCGCTCACGTTGCGCAGTGAGCTCCTTGCGCAGATAAGCGCTGTGCTGGTCCTTGATGTACTTGACGATCGGGTCCCAGCAGCGGTCGTTGTTCACAAGGTCGCCGTAGCCTGGGGTGTCCACAATGTTCAGGCGCAGACGCACGCCGTTCTCTTCGATGATGTGGGTGACGGGATGAATCTCAGTGGTTGAGCGGATGGGCTCATTGGGAGTGAGGCGACCCTTGGAGTCTACGAGGTGGTGCGCGAAGATTGTGTTGATCAGGGTCGATTTGCCCAGTCCAGTTTGACCTGCAAGTTTGTCGCAGTCAGTAATGCTGTCCCATCACGCGCGGTGTAGGAGTCATATGTGGGCGACCTACCAACACAGATGACATTGAACTGGAAGCCGCGCTTCAGCAGCTTCTTCTCGATCTGAGTGGTGATGCTGTCGAAGCCGACGTGGCTCTTTGGGAACACGGATTGAATTGCCGCTGCCATTGTGCTGGATTACCGTGCGCAGGAGGATGAAGTGGTTGAGGTCCTGTGGATTGTAGCGAGTGACGAGTGACGCGAAGGGCCGGGAGAGGAGATGTTGTGGCTTTCGCAATGGCAATGGCAGTGAAGCAATGGGCAGGAAGGAGTGCTTGTCTGTCGTTTCCGAAGCCAGAAAGTGTCAGGGTCGCGCGGTGTTTAAGGGGGGCAGCCGCTAGTGAGCAGAGCCAATCAGAATTCCCGGACTTGTGCGCCTCCATCCTGAGGCAGGAACGTTCACTTTCAACGCGCGATCCGTTGCACAGGCGAATTGCATTGATACTCCATCACGCAGTACATACACCACCACAATGGCTTCATTACAGGCTCCCTCCGCCTCCTTCCTGTCCGCATTCCTCCCTGTCGTCCGCGCGCGACTACTCCCCCGAGAGCAGGCGACTCAGCGGATCCCTCTCCTACAGCAGCTCCAGCAATTCCGCTTGAAAGCCAGCCTACTACCTGCCGCACTCATACCAATCCCATCATTACTCGAGCAGCTATGGGATGGACTACTCAAGGCGGTGCCCAAGAAGAAGACCTCGCATATGAAGACACGACACAGGCAGTTGGCTGGTAAAGCATTGAAGGATGTCACTGCACTGAACAAATGCTCCGCCTGCGGCAGATTGAAGAGGGCGCATATTCTCTGCCCATACTGTGTTGCGAGTAGGTGCTATGCAGACATGCGCTTATATGACGGTGCTGACGAGGCCGTAGGTATCAAGATGTGGATGGCCAATGGCTTCAAAACCAAGCCGCAACTCAAGGCGGATCAGGAGGAGTACTTCGACAAGCTCAACCTGGAGCGGAGAGAAAGAGGCGACAAACCGCTCAAGTGGGACGACGTTTTCGATGACGACGCGGCAGATGATAAGGCAAAAGTGTAAGATTTAGGCTAGGGAGGCAAGTCGTGAAGATACCACAGTAATCGAATCCGGAATGGCCACGCCCGCTGGTTTTCGCATCGTCCTACAGCAACCGCACACGACCAGGCCACCGGTGTAGGCTGCGTCTTCTGCTCCTGATCACCCAAGACCGAGAATGGCGAAGGCCAAGCAGACTTCTGACTTTGAGTGCGCGAGCCGCAAGTGGAGAGACCGATAGCAGGGTTTTATGGATCCATTCGAAGTCAAAGGATCCTGAGGGATATCTCGATCTGGATCTCGACGAGCTTCAGGTTGACGAGCGGGCGCAGGCATCTCAGTGGACGCAGATGGCAGGAAGGCTGTATTGTTTTTGTCAGGGTCCAAGTTCGCTGGCAGACGAGGATCTGCGAATGGATGTATTGCTTGCACGGATGTCGTAAGTTTGAAATGTACTTCTGTTACACCAGTCCGAATATCTTCAATCTATCTATCCGCGTCTCAAGTCTCCTTCAGGAAGCATCTCTCAGAGGTGTAGATCAATTTATGTGCCTGGCACAAACTGGTTGACAAACCCAGCACTCTCGCGAAGACCAAATCTGCGCCTGGCACTCGCGTATGAGTCGATGGCGAATACTTCTGAGAGCAATTTGAGGCGCACTGGCTAGACTTCGCGGAAACTTCGAGATCTTGGACAAGTGAAGCGTGTCGTCAATCAGGACATCAAGCTGGCACAACGACAAGTCCGTCCGCACCAAACTTTTCCTTGCAGATCTTGAAGGCCGAGTGCCTGGAGTCTGTTTGTGCGATAGAATAGGCTAATTCGCAGAATGTCTCGATGATTTCGACATTGTAGTCAAGTTTGATAGGGAGTTTCGGACGACATGCTCTAGAGGGGAAAGTTACGATGCCAATTTTGGTGCGATTACTGAGAACCGGAGCGTACAATTGCAGGACGAACGGTGCCCTTCGCGGAAGGATTGATGGCCATACATCTGCGCGGATTATCTGTCACGGCTGGACAATGCTGTGAAGTGTTCTTGAAGCGATGACCTGAAGCCTTATAGTCGACAACACGTCTAGGGTGAACACGCCCCAAGAATAGCTTCCAGGACTGATCGATTGCGATCTCTGGTCCACTTGGTTGCTCTCTCACATTGTCCTCCAGCAAATATGTGCGCCTTCGTTCCAATACTGGCGACAGGCCGTTTGTAGACTAGGATAGAATATGGTTAGTCTCGACGACATAGCCTGGCTTATTGTTAGCAGTCACAAGGCAACCTGTGAAGCGTTCTGCGAACCACGAGGCTGTCGGACTTCCTATTCCCTCGCTTCGTCCATGCACGGCGAGTAAGCTGACAGTGCATGTGACGCCCGATGCATACTTATGTGATCTTTCCTACTGCTCAGCATATATTTAGAGAGGAAGAATGCCAACCATGGACTTGGCCAGGATACACAATGTGACAACAAGGAGGGTTCGTCACCCATAGATCCAAGCGCATGCTGATGATAAGCTCATATGCGCCATCACGACCACGAAGCTGAGCATTGCCCGGCCTCGACATGGAGCGAAGTGTAATTCCGGAAACCTTCATAGGCATAGATAAGGTCGGCTTATACTATCGTGCGTAGGGTATTAGCGATCCGGATGAGGCTGCGGCCTCGTTACCAGGCGAGAGGCTGCATTTTGAGCTCTTCACAATCGCATCACTGTGAAAACGCGTGTTCCACAAGTATTCTGTTCTGGCCGAGCAGCAACACGTTGACTCAGTCGACTGACACAATAGGAGAGTAGGCCCTTAAGGCCATATGTCGGGCTTGTGGATTCCACTTCGACCGATGCGCGTAGCCATGGGGCTCCAGCATGCCTGAACGGTCTGGCTACAAGATCCGAGCTTCAAATCCTGGGATTATCGCGACGATGAGGAGAGAGCGGTCGAAGACCAGCGACTCAGTTCGCTCTCGGAGGGTAATAGAGGCTTTAACCTTGTCTTCTGGCCCGAATCTACAAGTGTGCACGCAACGAGCAGCGATGCATCGTATACTGACGAGGCAGATGCGCATCGAGGACGCACCAAAATGCAAAAACACAAGTCGAATGTGAGAAGTCGAAAGAAGGAAAAGAATTCCATCTTCCCAAGGGAAAGGACAATCCCCATCGTCCAGATCCCTGCCAATCCCACGTGATGATCAACGGACGAACCAAGACCCTGGCCTCAGGCCTGCATGTGGCCAACCACAATTCTGGGATCAGCCTCCCCTCTCTCCGCCCCGATAAATAAATCCCGCCGCGCTTTCTTTGCTGGGGAGTCGTGCTCACTTCATCTCACTCTCTTATATTGCTCTCGGACCCCACGCCCGCGACCACAACCGTGACGTCCGATTGCGGATACCCTCCAATCCTCCAGCCCACCCTCGTATCGCACCGTCGCGGCAAGGAAAGAAGTAAAAAAAGGGCAAAACCTCCGCCAACGACAACAACAAGAGAAAAAAAAACAGAAGGAGAAAATGGCCCGTGGCAACCAGCGCGACAAGGCTCGCGAAAAGAACCTGGCCAAACAAGGCAACGTCGTACGTCTCGCTCGATCTTTTCCTTTCTCACTACCCAATGCATGCAGAGTAGAGAAATCGACACAATAGACAGACCCTTTCAGAAAATCTGCTCAAAGGGAGCAGCTGTACGCTACGGTCTCGACTTCCTCCCAGTGCACGTCTTTCTGTTGGGGTTCATAGGTTCGACTTCTTTTTCTGACCACTCTCAACTTTTAGAAACACAAAACCACGGCCTCCGGCACCGAACAGGCCCGGGACAAGGAGAATGTTGCGGCCATCATGCGCGCGAAACAGCAAGCTGCCGAGGCGAAGAAGGCCGAGGCCGCTGCTGCTGGGAAGAAGTAGAGAGTGCCAGGCATAGCAGAGAAAGTGACTGCACTTCAATAGAATTTTATCAGGCGTCAATCCATCGGATGTGAGAAGGAACTATAGAACGACTTGGATTTGCTTGATCTCGGTTTGACATGTGCTGAGCGAAAGACGTAGGTATTTGATCGATCAAACACTATCTTCAAAGACGCTTCAGAGCATTTCACATTCTGAAAAAGCCAAAGGTAAGAAGGCGAGGCTGATAGTTGGTATGAATTGTTTTTGATTTCTCGGAAGCTATGAAAGCGAGCAGGACCAACTGGTATCTCAGCTAAAGCGAACCACAGACTACCCATGTAGGAGAACAAAGAGAAGTTGTCGATCGCTCGTGGTCATGTCGTTTGTGGCCATCCTTTGCTCGAGCAACCTTTGCTGTCCAAGCAGTTGGTATCCCTGGAGTTTGTGTACTCCTGTGACAACCGAAAAGCTGTGCCCTTGAGACATTCATGATCATGCGTATGGTGGTGGTATCTTGTTCGTCTATCTTCTCTTTAATGTTCAGCAGCGCGTTCGTTCGCACGTACTGCCAATGATACATGGTGTCGTGTCTTGATTGACGCGTGGTGTCTTCCTCAATGACATACCAGTCCCTCGATCTAGAAGAACAGGTATGCGATCAGGAAGCAGATCAGGCAAAGAACTGCCACAATCTGGACGGGCACACCACCAGCTGGTGGGGCAGTCTGCAGCGTGGTCTTACCAGTGGCATCCTTATCGCGCACCTTGGTGTCCGTGCCGGTGTTACGCTGACGGAGGCCGGTAGCCTCTGCTGCCTGCTGCTGCAAGCGTGAAATGGTCGCCTTGGCCTCGTCAAGCTGGCGCCTCAGATCGTCTTGATTGATACCAGTAGCGTTCGAGACGGAGGCAGCAGCTGCCTGAAAATTCGAGGTAGTCTCGTTGGTAGCTGGGCTGCGGGACTGCTCGAAGTTCGGCTGGCGCTGGGGAGTTACAGGCATTGGGCCAGGAGATGAGTAGGCTGGTGGCTCCTCATCATGTGCAGCGAGACCATTGGTCGAGGCGATACCAGCAGCGGCACTGCCCTCAGCTCCGAGCCAGCTGACGCGAATCTTGCGCTCCTGGATCGAGCCCTTAGCGGTCTGTTCGATGTTCGCCCAAATCTGAGTGATGTTGCTCTCCTCCGACTGTCCAGCGATAGCGACAGACTGAACCAAAAACTTGTCGCGGCACTTGGCATCGACAGGTGGGTCCTCCTTCATCGCCTGCAGCAACACCTGGACCTCGACATCTCCTCCAGGCTCGATACGGCCGGAATTGGGGCGTACGCAGTATCTGTAGCAGAGTCATGTCAGCCAACCACCTTTCATGTGATACGTCTCGCGATCGCGACCTCCACCTCGACCTCGGTCGCGATAACCATAGGGATATGCTTACTGTTTAGGGGCGGTCGTCTTGACCTTGAATGCGACGGGGGCAGTATTCGGGTTGTGAAGGCGCAGGATCTGGCTGACTTCATGCGTGAACGGGCCTAGGAACGTATTGTTAATCACCTGCCATCTGCCCCTCCGGGCGACCGTGTCGCATTGGATGACGACAGAGACTTACGCTTGAAAGCCAGCTCGGCAGGGAACAGATCAACGCTCATGGTTACCGACTGTCCGTGTGATGTGCAGTGTTATGCTGTGGAGAATGCTTGGGGAGTGAGCAAGCACCGAGTTCGTTCAGGTGCCGCGGTCTGTGATGGGGATGTTGGCTGCGAGAAACCGGCGTGGGATGCGGCAGCCTGAGATGTGGCTGGATAGGCGGACGAACGATGGATCGATGCTGTTCTATTCAGTGCGAGCGTTGGTAGGGATCTCTCGTATAGGCGCGGGGAGAGGTCGCAGGTATTGTGAGAGGTGAGGTGAGGTGAGGAGGCTTGTTGTGTTTCCTGGTGACGGAAGAGGAGGAAGTAGTGCACAGTGGTGGTAGAGCGATTGGCGAGCGTGCACCTTAGGAAAGGCAGAGGAGGCCTGCATGGACCACTGCCCGTACGTCAGCCAGCAGCTTAATAATAACTTGAACGACGATGACCCTGGCCTGGCCTGCTATCCCGCCTCTGTCCAGCGAACGCCCCCACTTCACTTGTAGGTGGACATAGCCTAGCTCGTGTGTCCCATGTGCCTGGTCGGTCTCTCTATTCTCTTCGACTTCACCTCCAACTTCAACTCTTAGCCTGACCTCGAACTCGCATCAACTACATGTACAGCGGCGCGTCCAGCACCGCCTTGCTTTACGTCTGTCGCTAAGCAGTCTTGAACGAACGAAGCTTTGATCCGCCACTCTCGCACACAGAATCCACCGTCAAGTCTCCTACAAGACTCGACCGACAACTTCCAGCAACCATAACATAGAACAAGACATCAACCACAACACATCCACAACAATGCCAGGCGACCACGACACCCTCGTCGACATGGGCTTCGACCCCGACAAGTCCACCATCGCTCTCAAGAAAGGCGGCAACCTCACCGGAGCCATCGACTGGCTCGACAAGAACGCCGACAAGTCACTCGACGATCTCAAAGCCGCCGATGCCGAGTTCGAGGACGAGGAAGGCGCGCCCAAGCTCCAAGTCGGCGAGCAAGCCAAATCGATGGTCTGCAACGAGTGCGGCAAGAAGTTCCGCTCCATGGCTCAGGCGCAATTCCACGCTGAGAAATCTTCGCACACTGACTTCGCCGAGTCTACGGAGGAGCTGGCTCCGTTGACGGAAGAGGAGAAGAAGATGAAGCTCGAAGAGTTGAGGGCCAAGTTGGCGGCCAAGCGGGCTGGCCAGGCTGCTGAAGACAAGCTGGCTAACAAGCGTAACGAGGAGATTCGGAAGAAGCATACCAAGGAAAACGATGATGCGAAGGAGGAATTGGCTCGAAAGGAGCAGATCAAGGAGGCGCAGAAGAAGAAGCAGGAGAAGGCTGATGACATCGCTGCGAAGAAGCGTATCAAGGACAAGATCGAAGCCGACAAGCTGGCGAGAAAGCGCAAGGCTGAAGAGGAGAAAGCCATGCGGGAGAATCCAGCTGCGTACAACCCTGGTGCTGCTGCTGCCGCTGCTCCTGCTGCTGGAGGTCTGGCTGCTGCATTGGGCGGTGGACGTGGTGGAGGAGCAAAAGCGAACCATTCGGAAGCGCGTCTTAAGCTACAGACTCCTACCGGAACGATCACGAAGACGATGCCGGCTGAGACGACCATCTTCGAGCTC
The DNA here is from genome assembly GCA_002785985.1 of Microcyclosporella mali. Taxonomy (NCBI): domain Eukaryota; kingdom Fungi; phylum Ascomycota; class Dothideomycetes; order Mycosphaerellales; family Mycosphaerellaceae; genus Microcyclosporella; species Microcyclosporella mali. Next base: position 6,420 of record NHNU01000021.1, on the reverse strand, counting down.
GCGCAAGCTGTCGAGGCAGAGATGGGCTACGAGGTCATGTTGTTGGAGAGCAACTTCCCGCGCAAGACCTTCAAGCGCGAGGACTTCGGCATGACGCTCAAGGAGGCCGGCTGGGTTCCTAGCGCCGTGGTCAACGTATCGTAAAGCAATGACATTCCGCCATTCCGTTATGAGCGTCAGCTGTTTGGGGATGGGCGGACAATTCTGCTTGCATAGCGAGGCGCTTTTGGGGGGATGAAGACAGTCTGAAACTGGACTGCGAGCTACGAGGAACATGAGGCGATGACACGTGCATAGCGTATGAGAGCTACATACGCAAGACTGTACTATAGTCGAAAAGAAAAGACTCCTTCTGAACTGCAGTATTGACCTTTCTTCTTCGTGATGTGCATAGCGTATACGATACATCCGCGACAACGTCCAGTAACCGTAGTGTTAGGACTGCCACTCCTATGCCTTGGTTTTTCTCTTCTTCGTCGTAGTTGTGGTGACAGTAGTGGCAGCGTCCTTGCTCTTCCTCTTGACTTTCTTCTCCTGTGTGACCGTAACTTTGCCGTCCTCGACAATCGTCTCAATCTTCTCCTCGGCAAGCACAGGCTCGGCGTCCGTCTTCGTGTCCTCAATGAGATGAACACCCTCAGGCTGATCGATGGCGGCAGCCTTCACAACCACCTGATCAACACTCTTGACACCTGGCATCTCAAACTCATACCCCATCTCCTTTAATTTCTCCGCCTTCTCCAGCCGTCTCGCCTCCTCCCTCTCAACCCTCCTCTCCCACGCACTCCTCTCCACTCCCCTCTTCAACTTGGCTCCTTCCAATCGATTCCTCGGCGCAACCTTGCTTCTCGGACCCTTCCATATTCCCTCCTTGACCTGCTCCTGCGGCACTCTTCTCACCTGCAAGATATGTCCGAATAACAAATACTTGTCCATCGTCTTGGCGACAATATCTGCAACGCTTGACGACTCGAACTCGACGAAAGCGAAGTGTTTAGATTTGCCAGTCTTGCGATTGCGAGCGAGGCGCAGATGGGTGATGGTGCCAAACTGGGCGAAATAGGCGTGCATCTGCTTTTCGAAGAAGCCGTGTGGGATGCGAGAGATGTAGATGACTCCTGGAACTGTTTCGGGATCGGTCTCTGTCATGGTCTTGCCTGATTTCTTGGCAACTGGAGCGGCCGGGAGCTTGTCGATTGCAATGCCGTCTTCTTCGGCTTCTGCGTCGGATTCCTCGTCGCTGGAGAAGCCGGCAAGAAGGGCGGCCGTTTGATCAGCTGTCAACTCTGCGCCCTCCTCGATCTCAACCTCGTCATCGTCATCTTCCTGTACGGGCTCTTCGACAACGGTCTTCTTGGATGATCTAGTCTTTTTCTCCTTTGGCTTCTCCTCGACAGGCTTTGACGCCTTGCCAGCTTTCTCCTTCTTGTGCTTTTCCGTGCTCGCTTTCTCGGCCTTGACCTTCTTCTCCTGCGCAATCACGACTTCGTCTGCGGGGACCGTAGACCTCGTCTTCCTGCCCGTTGGCTCATTTGCGACTGTTGTCTCAGGTTTGGACTTCTTGAGCGCAGACTTCAGCGGCGCAGGACGATCTGATGACTTCGCAGGGATCTCTGTCTTGGCCTTTTTGGCTGCTGGGGCCACTGCGTCGCCGGATTTGCGCTTCTTCTCAGCCATCATCACTGTATTTTTGAGATGTCGAGACTGGCGGTGCGATATGGGGGACAATGGACATCGCTTGGAAGCTCAACTTTTTTTTGGCAGCTGCAAGCAAGTGCGACCAATCGGAGTATAGCCGCTCATCGGTCCGATGATCAGCCAATCACAAGCGACCTCCATTTCTGCGATGCCACGATCTCCAGCGCAACGATCGCGCCCATCAGCACTTCCATTATTCACGACATATTACTCCATGGCGGCCCAGGCGCATGACGGTGTGTGGGAGGACTCGGAGCTGGTCAACTCATGGGACGAAGCCCTACAAGAATATCAGGTCAGCAGCACTCCGCCGAATCTCTGCAAGAAGCTAATCAGGCGGCGCAGAAATACCACAGCATAGCGGCGAGGGGCGAGAAAGTCGACTTGAAAGCCGAGAGGGCTCTGAGAAGTCAACAGCCAGACTCGACGTCGTCAGCTACGGCCGCACTGCCGAACGGTACCACGAACGAGAACGGTCTTATCGATTCCGCCAATTGTGCAGATTCCGCTCCGTCTGCACCACCTCAGGGCTCCGCAGAAGCTCCGCAAATCACAGCGGCGCCGCCGCCGCCTGGCCTTGCGAGTCTGCCTCAGACAGTCCTTGTATCTGGTGAGTAGTGGCCGAAGGGACTGTGCTGGAGATTAGAGAAGCTAAGCAATCACAGCTCAGGATGAGAACATGAAGAATATTATGATGTCGTGGTACTATGCTGGCTATTACACCGGGCTCTACGAAGGTCAACAGAAAGCCCACGCAGATATGCAGGACCGTGGCTGAGCTTGCTGGCTGCTTGCCTACGGCTTTGTTTAGGATTGCCGTCATTGAGGGGGCATGTTGCGCTGTGCTCTTTGCACCCTTCGCCACGGGATGCTGTCTCTCTAATTTTTGCGCTTGCGCATGACCTACTGGAGCCACAGTGGCACCTTACGAGGGTCTGGAAGCAATCGTGCCAAGTGAAGGTTGGAAAAGGAATGCGTAAGGTGTGTAAGCATGGCAAGTATGTCAAATCAAATTCACGACCACAAGCTGATGTAGTGATCACGAACAGATCGCATCGATCCGCCGAAGCAATCTATCTGACGAGACTTAGGACTGGGCTAGACCAGCAATATATTCAGCCTTACAGATCTCTGAACCTGACGGGATCGCGAGATTAGTGGCTAATTGTCCCAAGTCGACTGGGATCGCTGGTACCAGATAGATAGCAAGCAGGGCCTCGAATTCATATGAAAAAAGAAGACCACAATGTGATCGTCTTTTGGTACGCTGCTGACGAGCGGCACGAGGTGTGGCTTCGCTGGTCGTCGATACTCCGGGTGCCGTCAGGACCAAGCCAAACACGAAGAGCCTCGACTAGAAAGAAAACCATTATTTTGTTCGTCTCGTGGCGCACTTCTGACGGCGACCACAAGGTGTGGCTCCACCAACTTCGTTAGCACCCGACATTCCGAGCCTCTCGAATGAAAGACACATTAGTGTATAGTCTCTCCCCTGTCTGAAATCAGAGGAGTGCTTACGCAGTGGAGCCGCCAACGCCTTTCTCAGCTCGATCTTCAGTATTGGACGAGTGTCCTTTTGCTTATGCAGAGCGAGGTAGTCCAGAAGCATTGCTGCATAATGTTCTAGTGATGCGAACATCTCGCTCGACTGACAGGTGGGCACCCGGTTATTCTCGTTTAATGGTACGGCCTTAGTAATGCCATGGTTCGGCATGTCCATTCTATCCACAGGGCCGGTAGTACTCTCGGGTCCAAATTTTTCAGCCGAGACAACAAGTCAATGCAATTGGTCTGGTGTCAGCATAGCGGACCCCTTTGTGAAGTCTGGGACCCGGGTACCGAGCTACAGGAAGGACGTCTTGGCTGTATCGGCAACGCGCAGGGTGACTTTCCAATGTTCAGCCTGCATATCGTGCATACATTGCATAACGACTCAGCGAATGTGTATGTAAACGGGACATAGGCCGCTTCCGACGGCTACCATACTGCGGTAATGTTTTCTGGCCACGTCTTGCAGAGAAGATGAGGTCCCCGTTGTCCGCTCATATAGTTCCGCCGAACAAGACTAGTGAGTATGCGAGCCAGATGTCGTAGTATTCCGCGGGAAGTGCTTCCATGGGATCTTGGAAAACGTAAAGTAGTGCCGAGTACATGTATTTCGGCGAGGTGGCTTTTCAAACGTCCGAGGCCGGGTCCCTGGATCCAGCAGAGCAACAAGCGTCTCCCATCTCCAGGTACGTGCCGCATCGAGACCGAAATCAATAGGAACATTGCGAGAGACCAAGTGACAACACAGCGAGCACAAGTCGTTGCACACAGGACCGTCTTGGTTGCCAACGCTGGAAACGCCGACCCCAGGTCCGATGAGAACGTGTTTAGCCGCGTGGAGTGCCAATAAGCTTTCTGCATCGAATCTCTTCGAGGCGGGTTCCTGGCGATCGCTAGATCAATGCACGTGCCTCATGCACTGAACTGCCTTATGCAGACACGAACTTGCCTCGAAACAATAGCTCGTGTCCTATTTTGGCTTACCCATTACCTACTCGCATATACCCTTCCGTCCTCAAGCCGCCCGTCCCGCGGCGCTTTTGTGCCACGATGGCCCAGCGAAGTCATAATGGAAGGCTGAATCGGCGCGAGTCTTCATGAAGAAACGGCATGGCCGCTCCACCCGGACTGTCGAACGAAGCGGGACTACACTGCTTGTGTCCTAGTTATGCATCGAAAGTTGTCAATTTGGTCGGGGTTCTGCCTATACAGTGCCGACGCCATGCGGCGGTGCCTCGACTCAGACCTCAGTCTGTCTCGGACGGAAAGGCGAGTCGACGCTTCGGCTACGACTAAGGATGCCGAACCCCAATAGCCCATCGTCCAGACCTCGTGCCTTCGTATCGGGAGCAGATGAAGGACGAAGGTAAGCCGGTATATAACGACTCTGCTCTGTCCACCACAAAGAGTCCTGCATCAGCTTCACTGCAAAGAGTCAACAGCAATTCCCATCTTGGCATCGGCATTCAGGCCAACACCACATTCGTTCATACACCTTCGTTATACCATCAATATGAAGCAAGCACAGAACCTCCTTTTGTCTGCCGGCCTTGCCACGCTCGCGGCAGCTCAGGGCCTTGATTTCGCTCAGCTGAATGCTGCTCCAACTCTGGCCAGCGGACCTGCTGTTATCGACGCTGGCCCAAATGGCGTTCAGACTGCCAGCATAGTCACCGCCTTCTCCATCGCTGGCGTTTCTCTTCCAAGGATTACCATTGCTCCAGGGTTGAGCTTTGGCTTCAAGAAGGGCAAGCGTGATGTCGCTGCCGATCCCAACTACAAGCCATACTACCCTGCTCTGGCTCCTTCACCGACTGGGTTCACAACCTTTCCAGGACCTACCACATCCACCGACGCTGCTCACCCATGCCCAACTCAGCCAGAGGCAGGCACTTACTGTGGCTTCCTCAACCCTCTCGACCCATGTGCTCCTCAGCCTGATGGTTTTGGACCAGTGCCGAGCCCTGATACAGCTTCTGCTTTCTTGTCCTACGCGCCTCTCCACTCGTCCGCTCAGGCTGCTCCCACTAGCATCCCATCCACCGACAACACCCAGTACACACAGGTCTTCAAGGACTTGAACTGTGCCGTGTCTGCTCAGTCATACATCGCTCTCTACACCTTCCAAACCTACGATGTCAACAAGTGTGCGCTTTACTGCGACAACACCACCCTTTGCACGTCCTTCAACATGTTTGCTGAGCGCGACCCTTCGCTCAACCCAACCAACAACGACAGCACTGCTGATACTGTCTGGGGCTACGACTGCCCTAACCCACCATCAATGACCTCGTTCAAGTGCACGCTGTGGGGATCGTCGATTGACGCTTCAATGGCGACAAACTGCGGACAGACCCGCGAGCAGTTCAACATTGTCATTACTGGCTCTGATGGTTACGACAAGACGAACAGCACTACTCCCGCAGACTGCACCACTTCTCCGGTCTCGTCGAGCGTCCCATCGACCAGCTCTTCTTCATCTTCATCTTCTTCCTCCTCTAGCTCCTCGTCATCGACCGCGGCGGCTACAACATCGACCGCAGCAGCAACAACATCGACCGCAGCTGCTACGACATCGAGCTCTTCCTCCTCCTCCTCTTCTTCCAACGCGAGCTTCATCACGTCACCTTCAAGCTCATCATCCAGCTCATCTACCACCACCCCAGCCAAGCCAACCACAACCTCCACCTCGACCTCTACCACCCCAGTAAAGACAACCACCACCACCTCAGCCGCCCCAACCTGCAAACAAACCTACTGGTCCGGCAAACCCGGCAGCTCCTCTCCGTGGAGCCACGCCAACAGCTGCGGCAAGCGCCAAATCAACGCTCCCTCCTACTACATGGGCGCTCGCTTCTTCCCCGGCCCGTTCAACCCACAAGCCTGCTCCGACTATGCCGTCGCCCAGAACACCGCAAACCAGAAGGCCTGCAAACCCCAATGCCAGATGTTCAACTCGGCCTACCTGCACAAGAACGGAAAGCCTTTCGGCACGTACTGCTCACTCTACAGCCAGACCTTGGGCTCCGAGTGGGCCACACAGGGTTCCACGCAGTGGTCTGGCTGGGATCGCTATGATTGCAAGCAGAGTTGGACTTATTCTCTGCAGCATTAGGAGTGCTGTTGGAAATCTTGATCGAAAGGCATTCTTGACGGAGTTTTTATATAAAACGG